>NJDD01000979.1:87103-126534 GCA_002245505.1 Calephelis nemesis | reverse complement strand
GGGTTTGAAAATTTGTATGAAAATCGACGCTTTATGCTGAAGAATTCGCACGTAATCAGCTAGTAATATTATAAATGTGAAAGTCTTTCTTTTATGCTTTCACTGCTAACCCAATGTTGTAATAAAACTTAATAAGAATAAATAAAATGTAACATTATAATTAAATTTAGACGCAGCTACAGGAGACCGCCAAGTGTGGACGTGGAAAGCTACTAAGCATATTTATAGGAATTCCTCGTTCACAATGAGTAATGAAACCTCCAACCCATTCTAACATTCATCATTAATTAGACTATTCGTCAAAAACCACGTCTCCACCAGTACCCATTGTGATTTTGGGTCGTGCAGAGCTAACCAAATAAAGAGGAGCTCCGCCCTCTCAATTATTACACACAAACCCCGCCAGTATGTATGGAGTGCTCCACTTTGTCAAGGATCAACAGAATCTGGATTGGGAAGTGTATTCCGAGCTCTATTTAAAGCTAATTAATTTGATATCCAACTAGACATTGTAGTTAAAATGGTGATGTATGCTACTCCGGAATATTGAGGTGGAAATATTTAGAAAATAGATGGAACTTGTATTTTGAAGCTTAACACTTCGTATTCATTACTTGTGATATGAGTTTCATAGTTTCTGTGTTTAAATGCACAAAATTTGATATGATTTCCGTTTACACTTAAAATTATATCATACATTTGAAGCAAAGTACCTGAAGAATTAATAAAAAGCCTGAGGTCATGAAAAAAATGTTTGACACATGCTTTAGCACACCGTCGAATCTCTAAATGGATTTCTTTACTACATTTTTAGGTACTAAGGTTTTAGTGACGCTAATATTTTTAAAGCTAAAATGTGTATTATAACTTTTAAAAATATAAATATTAAGTATACTTCGTATCGCTTGACATTAATGCTTCGACAGTAGCACAGTCTGTCGGATCCGATATGAAACATTCCAAAATCAACAACGACTTATTATTAAAAAAATAATTAAAAAAACATTTTCCAGGAGACCAAATTGTGAATCTAAACCATTCTCGAATTCCCTTGAACACGCACAAAAACTTTCATCAACATCGGTCCAGCCGTCTAGAAGGACTTCAGTGACATACACACTCACAGAAGAATAATTATATATATAAAGATAAGAGAGCGCTACAGAATATCTGTGGTATAACGCTCGCTGACCTTATTTTTAACAGTGACATCAGAGAAAGAGTGCCATTGAAAGACAGTATTTGTGTTGAAGTAAGAAAGGGCATGTTCCATAGGTTCAGTCAATTGGGAAGAATGACAAATGAAAGATTGATATGTATGATGCGAATGCAGATGGATATAGGTACCCGGGATGACCTATGTTAACATTACACCATGAAACCGCTCGAGTTTTATCCGACGGCGGTGTCAATAGTCGAACCGACGTGTTGATATGAAAAGGGTATTAAGAAAGAAGTAAAGAAAGAAAAATATTATATGGAGTTATTATATTATACGGCATATGAAGAAATTGGGTAGGGAACATACTCTAAAGGAAAAAAAGCAGACGAATTTCTTGTAACAATGATATCACCTGTAGACGATCATAATATCGGTGAAAACTCTTGATTTTAACCTATTAAAATACCGCCTCGTTGGTCGAGTGGCTAGCGTACTCACCTAACTGCATCGACGAACCGCGAGGCTTGGGTTCGATTCCCAACGAGGGCAGGCTTTTGTGTGACGAACATTTAGATGTCTGCATTTCCGAGTCTGGGTGTTTATTAAATTTATTCTGGTGTCTATTTAAGTATTTCTATGTAATAGTATCGTTGACTAACACCTATAACACAAGCGTATAATTGCTTACTTTGGGGTTAGATTCAATTTGTGTAATTTGTCCAGAGATATTTATTATTATTATATTTATTAACGAAGATATTAACAAAAAAAAATGTTAGACTAAAAATTAATCAAGAAACGAAATAAAAACACTTCATTTTAGTAACAGAACTCTAAAAAAACAACCGTAGCGAACATTCATAATAATTGACGACGCAGTTACAATTTAAAAAGACCTCTACGAAAATAAAAATAAATTCTCAATTCCAGTGCACGTTTTTCAGATTTATAGCGCATAGTGTATTTTGTATTAATTACGAGAACCTTAAAATGCGGCACAAAACCACTTTGTTTCGAAATTGCTCCGATGAATGGTGTTGCGTGTTTTAATAAATTTTTCGTACAACAAAAGGCTTTTCGGGTGAACGGCGACATTGTTCGCGAGTGACACTTGGTAAACATGTCGCTGGTAATTATAACTTAATGAAAATGTTTGAAAACGTGTGATGATGAAAGCTCTTGCACTCCTCCTACTACTATGGGGTTTTCATGTTCATACTTAAAATATAGGACTGGAACTTTCGGAAGTATCTATACATATAAAAAATCTGTGGAAGGGTTAATTCTTTACATTGAAAATATTGAAAAAAAAAATAGCAAAAGCTTTACTTTATCGATACCAAACCCAAATATGTAATTAAAATTTTTTTTGTCTGTCTGTATGTTCAGGCATCACGTAAAAACTAACAGTTCGATTTCGATGAAATTTGGTATAACTATACCTTATTATCCTGGGCATAAAATGGGATACTTTGTATCTTGGAAAATACGTAGAAAAAAAATAAATCTTAATTTTTCAGTTTTATCACTCGAAGACCGACATCCGCGCGGACGGAGTTACGGGCGGAAGCTAGTTTTAAATAATGAGGTTGCTTTTAGCTGATTATACCTACATACCTACGTCTTTGACGTCAACGTCACTTTCCATCACATGAGTTCTGTACCAATCGGTATAAGAAAACGGCCCGCAATCTAAGGCTACATATGCATGTTTAATGACTACAATACCTTCCAGCAGGAACAATGACAAGCAATGAAACTATAACAGAAGCAAATATGGTACCCATTCAGATCAGCCGTTGTACTTTTATTTACTTGGTGGTAAGTAATTCTATTTCGAAACTTAGCTTTATTAGTTTTCCGTGCGACAAAACAGTAATCGACAATATTGTTTGGGAGTGACAGTCGGTAAACATGTCGTTCGTGATTACAATATAGTGAAAATATTGTTCAATATACTTTAGAGAAAGTTTGATTAAAAATAACAGTAAATGCCTGTTGTCATAAAAATATTATAGAGACTCGTGTAATTATCAACCACATTTTTGATCACCGATGCGAAACGAGGGACGTTATAAGTTTTACATGACTGTGTGTGTATGTGTGTAGATGCGTGCTTGCGTGTGTGCATGGGTGTCTATCTTTGGCATCATAACTTTCGGGGTTCTTTTTTTTAAAGTTTATTTATTACTAAAACGTATAGCATACAAAGTCGCTTTAGTTCAAGTAGGTAATCATAACAAATATCGCAGTTTAGTCTTATAGTCATCATCCTAACATACACAACAACTACAACACAACTGACATAAATAACAACAACTACAACTGAGACAAATGTTATTTCAGTTGTACCTTGTATCAGGAGGTAAGAATTCCTTTACTTGGCACAGTCTTTGGTGGTTTCTAATAGTAATAGTAGACATTTAGCTTGAACCATTTTAACTTCTTTTAAAAATTCTTATAAATTGTGTACGTTTGGCATTTGTTTCCCACGTAGCCATTTTACTTAAAAAACTATCGTATCACCTTAGTCAGCTTTCTCGACAAGTATTCTCTGTGTCCCATACGTGACAGAAGCTAAGTAAGTTGCGATAAATAGTGTTTAACTGTCAGTGGTAAGTCCTCTGAGAGGACCCAATACTCTTCTGTGTTCGCTGTGCAACTATCTCAGTTGGCGAGCGGACTGTTAGTATTAGTAGTAATTAATAATAACTAGTGGTCGCCCGTTAGTCGCAATTGGACCAGAATAAATTTTAATATCTTGTTAATAAGAATGTCATCTTTATTTCCTAAGACCAACTACTTTGTTTCTAAACTGTGTGGTGCGACATCTGTGATATTTTATCGTTATTTTCAATATATTTGTTTGTGTGTGTCTTTGACATGGTATGTGGTGGTGACAATGCATGGTAGTGTGGGTAATGTTTTATTAATTGATTTAATGTACTTTGTACGCATTATTTTAAAAAAATATATAGCGTTTTGCACTTTTCCTACACATAAACTATAAGTGTGCCAAATTTTATCCTCCTGCGTCTGCACAATTTTCATAAGAATAGGTCCAAAATTTTGACATCTCGTATTAATATATAGATAACTAGTTTAATGAAAAGATAGTTTAATATACGTTAAGGCCGAAAAAGTAAGATAAGATATCTCACAATAACGGGCAACATAAATAATTGCAATTTACCGCCAACAAAATAAATGTTTTCCCACAAATGAAAATACACATCCAGCGCAGTTGCAAATTATTAAGAGGGGTTTTAATTTTGTCCAACTAGAAAATGCTATTCAAACAAGTTATTAATTTACTGGCAGCGTATTTAATTTAAATAATACATTGTAGCATAACTTTTTAAAATATATAAACCTGGTGAAGTTGCGAAGGTTGTTCAGTTGTGGTATGTTCACAGTAATAGCGTTTTTAGCAATAAAATAACTAAATTGAGGAACTTTAGTATACAGCAAGAAACAACGTGTTAAAATGATGAAAGTAAGATGTCTCTTATTTCGTTTAAATTTAATCAGGTTTAACAGATATTAGATTGTTTCATATCACAAAAAATGCAATTGTCTTTCAACACATTCGCAAGTTATTCGCTTATAAGTTAAAAATGGGTTAATAATTATTAATTATTAACCCATTTTTATAGTTGGTAGAATATATTCCCATAATTTTAACATATTTAACCAGATATGAATGATTATGATAATGAAGCATTGGTATTCTGCGTCTTGGATAAATAAGTTTATCAGCTACCTATGTCTCTGACTCCTAACACGACATGGATGAGAATCGTATTGGGTACGGCAGCTGCCAAAGGAAAGGCTGAGGTCTACTTAGAACCACTCTACCTAGAAACTCTCAGCTTTTTGAATTCCCAATCTATATTTACAAATGTCGCAACCCTACTTTCAGCATATGCATCTATACATATTGTAACAAAACAGCATTCAACTAAATCTGTATATGGAGTATTTAAAAAAATGATTGCAAACATTTGACAAAGTATTTAAAATCAAATTGCTTTTAATTCTTTGTCAGTTTGTCTGTTCACTTTTCACGCAAAATTACTAAACGGAATTTCATCAAATTTTGTGTAGTTATTTATAGCTTATGGCGTAAAAGCTATAAATAAAAATGAAGGATATCTTTTACTCCGGTAAAATCGTTCAATCCCATCACTAACCACGAAAAGTCACTTTAACGAGTATAAGAAGTCGCGGTATTACTTTATAATAAAATCGCTCTCGCGTAAGTATTGCGCTCCGCTTGCAAACACATCATACCATATCACGCTTGACGTAGAACGCAGATGACGCTTGCATTATGCATAGGCTGCATTTAGCGATAGTGGAACACCGCGATGGTATTGCTATACCAATATACTGTCATAGTGTTATTGGAGCTAGGGAATTATGGTTCCCAATCAAACTTCAAGTGGTTCTTAATACGTAACGATCTATCCACATTGTACACATTTATGGATATGATAGTAGAATACTACAATGGCATAGACCAACACATTGATTGTAACTGTTATAATAAAGTAGCCATGTGCATGTCGAGCAAATACATTAAGGGTTCTCCAATAGCAAGCATAGATTAAGGATTATTACAACATTAAAATTCATATTATCAGTAAAATTTTAGACGTGACGAATCTATAAGAGTTGCGTTGTTTGACGTTTGGCTATGGAAACCACGGAACAGCACGGGTAGTAGAATAAAGCAAGAATAGTTATAGAAAAGTTTGCCAAGCCGAAGCAGAGTCTTTTCGTATTTTATGACCTTGATCTAGCTGTAATGTGCTTAACTGTATGAATATAATAGTAGAAAACTACAACGGTACTACTAAATTATTAACAAAGCGGTTACTAATAATGTGATTTAAGCTAGAAAATGTTGGCTCTCGCTCAAACTTTAAAGTGGTTCTTAATATACCATTATTCATACACACAGGACACATTGCGGATAAAATAATGGCATTAGCAATATAAATATATTTTATGGCTTTTAGTACAATACCAATACACAATAATAGTTTTATCGAAGTTTGGGACTTACGGTTCTCACACTTTTAAGTGGTTCTTAATAATCCGCAAGGAACATCAATACGTGAAGTTAAAGTATATTATTTTATAAAACTTATTTTTATAAAACTTACGAAACATATTTAAATGTTATGAACATAACATCAGTATCTGTAACCCATGTCCCCGAGGAGGTAGGCAGAGGCCAGGGCACCCCCGATTAGTCGAAGATACTAAGTCCCACAATGTGATAGGTGGCAAGCCTATGCCAACCGGGCACATATCCTATCCCGAGCAACATTTTTTTTATTAGAAAATTGGAAAAAACCAAATTTTCTTTTTGTTGCCAGACCAGGGATTCGAACCCGGGACCTGATGAAATCAAGTCGAACACCTGGACCGCTAGACCACAGAGTTAACTATTTGCTATCTATCTAAAAAGAAGTAGTGAAGTATATCAATTGCTGTACTGCTAACAGCAATTAGAGATCCTTTTATGTTTTCAAAGTAAAAGACAAAAACAAATGAACGGTAAGTTTGCCTTTGATATTATAACAGAAGTTCACCTAACTCTATCTGAACTTGAGTTCCCGTTGATAAAACATGCTCTGAGTTCACGCGAACTCAGCTGTAAGTTAGACAAGGTTTAAGTGGAGCAGAAACATTTTCAGGAATAACAAGCAAGAAGTTACAAAGAAAAATATATCATTTTGTAGAATTTTATCTATTACTCCTTTGTTTGTAGTTTTGCCCTGAGAACGACTTAGACATTTTAATGTTAACATTTTTCTCATTTTGGTCATAGACTTACTTCAGATAACTCTTCTGATTGTTTGTCGTCCATTGTTTTGGAATTATGTTAATAATATCTGTAATTTTATTGATAACAAGCGGATTAATAATAAAGAAAACTAAATAACCAAAAACATAATATGTCACGCAGCCACTACTAGCTACATATGTCAATTTAAAATCCTCACAGTTCTATGCATTCGATTGTTGGTTCTTAGGTTGTTTGGTTGATAACCTGAATCCAGATGTATTTTTGCATTTTATTTATTTATTTTACACTTTATTGTACACGTAATATAGAGTTGACAGTGAGAAAATACAAATATAAATATTCTACAAAAGGCGAGCTAATCTCTTACAAGAGATATCTTACAGCTAACCTAAGATAGAGATAAACGATACAAAATAAAAAGCGATAGGTAGACAGTGTACAACCTTAAGATTAAAGAGTTAAAAAAAAATTAAATAAAATTATAAACTATTCTACATAAATACTTACTTAATACTAATATTAATAATAAAAAAGGTACAAAAAAACGAATATAAATGTTATACCTACTAATAGCGCAACCAATAAGCCAAGATAATACACATTAAAGGGTACATGTAATTTTTAGTACTTAATCTTTACTAATGGGTAAAACCGAGATGTACAGCAGCTCGACATGTATAAATCCACAAACTTTACTTATTTGTGATACCATGAAGTTAGTGCTTGCTATTATTACATTCCCTTTTCTAAGGGGTAAAGTAGATAGTAAAGTTATGTAACATCCTAAATAAGATATTATGTTAAAAGTTGAGATTTTATGAAAGTATATACACGCCCGTATTCTCGAAGAGGTAAGCAAAGGTACAATTGGCTGAAGATACTAAGTCCCACAATGTGACAGGTGGTAAGCCTATCTCGGGCACTGGCTTTGTGCAACATTATTTTATCAGAAAATTTGAATACCACATTTTTTTATCCGAGCCGGAGATCAAACTTGGGACTCAATTTCAACGCCGGGCCATTAGATCACAGAAGGCATAATATAAATAATTTACTAGTATAAAAAAGACTTGTTAATGCGAAAAATTACAGACATTACTAGCCGGCTGTACATCGCTATAACATTAGCTCACGTAATTACATACACTAATGCTGGTGATGAGAGTACGCAACTCTACGTACGTAACCATTTATTTTACTCTCGGATTTATTTTACTCTCTGTGCTCTAACAACATTAACTTTATCACCTGTTTTAAGAAGCTTCCTTTACGTGTATTTGTTTTTTTATTTTATAGCAAGGCAAACAAACACGTAAATTTTAATGCCATTTAGCCAATAGATACAAAAGATGCTAACAGTTGGTTGCCAAGCTAGCAGATCTTCAGCATCTTGTGTAAATATAGTGTAAATTGCAAGATGGCAATTGCAAGCATTGACGTTGTGGTTAAAAAAAGTAAGATGGTTATACCTACCTATGTTCTATGGTAATACCAATCCGGGCAAGCCATCGTAGATATGTAATTACTCTTATTGAAATAAAGTTTTAATATTGTTAAACCTACTTTTATAAAGAAAAAACTTTTTCTATTCAATAATAATATTGATCTCTGATCTTATTGGTATTATGCTTAAAAGCTAAAAGCTTTGAGCTTAGAAACTTAGGAGATGTTGAGTTTTGTAATTACATTATAAGAAGTTTGTAAAACCTCAAATTCACAAGTTTGGAAGGAATTAAATATTGTGATAAATAGACTCGTATTACAAATTTCGAAGGTGTGATTTATTCTTGAAATTTAGCAATATTTTATTTATCTTTACTTAATTGTGAAGGCAAATTAGCCAAAACAAAAAATTAATGATTTTACTTTTATACATAATACATAAAATGTATCGGTTTTAGTGCGAAAGTAATTCAAAAATTGTATTTAAAGTACTAGATTTCATACTAATTTTTTTTATCAAAAACGTGCAATAGTTTAGTGAGGTCCTATAGTGCAATTAGTTTTAAACACATAAATGGGCTACGAGTCTATCATTGGCAAATTAATGAGTCCTTTGTATCTGCCCTAACAACACATCTTTATCCTAAAATATTTAAATTAAAGTGTGATAGTGGTAGAACAGAAAATTGTACCAATCCCACTTAATTATTACTTATGTGATATTTACTTCGTTAAAGAAAGCGTTTTTGTTTTCGGGTTTTGTTTTAATTTTTAAAAATACTTTAATACGCTATTATAGGCCGCGATTTAATTTATTGAAGTGAAACTTCTTTAGAATCGTTGTGATTTCAAAACGGGTGCACCGAAAAAACGACAGGTAAGAGACACAAATATATATTCATCTCATTCTTTTGTCGATTTACTGAAGTTTCTCTTCTGTCCCCCTATTTTAAACTTTTTGAATTACATAAATTATTTGCTTGTTTCCGCAAAAGAAAAAAATTTCACTTCCCATTACAAAATTCATAATACACTTAGAGTTCTTATATCATGGCTTATGTCACAACAGACTTAAGACGACTTGAGGCATCGGAGTCACCAACGATCGCAGTAGTGTGTCTCTGAATCTAGTTAAAACTTCACTCTACTTGGTTTTCAAGTAATCTTTTTCTCATCTTTGTCGCAGAATATAAGTTAGATAAACGGAGTAAGTGGTTATGAGATAGAGCGTACTTAAGAAACAAAAATGCAAATAACTTCATAACTTTCGCTATAGAGATTGTAACGAATGTCAAATACTAATAAATTTGATTGTAATATTACCAATCACATGAACTTCCCATGTTATTTACATATTACGCGTTCAACAAATAATATTAATTCTAACATTGATAAAATTAATGGTCAGACTTAGGTTATCAACGCAGTTTTATGTAACATCAGAATTTTTATCAGAATATCTGGTCTTCATCTGCTGGCTTACTGCATCGTGCTATTAAATAATACAATTATTAAGACAACTCAAAATAATACAATTTTCTCTATCATATCAATTGTGCTCAAAGAAAGATATTTTGCCAGGGCTGCACTCAACAAAATATGTAATTTTGTGATGTTATCGAACAAAAACCTTTCATAGCATCAAATATAATATGTGAGGCGTGGAAGGCCGATTCTTTTAGTACAAAACTTTCAGAGGCTCTTTTATTAGCACTAAAGCCTGCATAGAGCTACGAGAGGGCACATAAAGGGCTCTTGACCATTCACTTTGTTCTAGGTAAAAGCGACCCGAATAGTGAATACTTTAAAATAAACATGTGACTCTTATTACATTACATATAAGGTTTAGAATAGTTTCATGAATGTAATACTGCGGTGTTTTATCCATACATTTTGCTTGGAATCGCCATTGTTCTAGGTTCTATTGAACGCCATATTTGTAGGTGATTTGCATGGAGTTCTTAAAATGCTAATGTTGAAATGTTTTAATATACGTCATTAATCCAGTGCCCGTCCATTTTAGAAACAACCGTTTTTGTCCAGAATGATTTTTTTTATGCATAGACGGAGTTACAACTCAAAATACCCGTACGTATACCCGTACATATCGTATATAAGCATTTTCCTCGACTTTCCTGAGGTTCCATCATCGGATCCAATTAGCTTCGGGAATATGTCTTTTCAATTAAAAATAGTCTTTAAAATAGATTCAGAAATGTCGCCGAAATCAATTGTCATACATAACAAAAAGGCAAGTTATTTTTTTGAAGTCAGTTAAAAAGATAAAGAATATCAAGTTATTAAAAGATGCTATCGACATGTTATTTTGTTGTCTTCCTATAAGTAGACCTTATTCAATGAGCGAGGAAGCGTTTTTGTATGTTTGGCGCCCCGGACGGCCGCCCAACCACGCTCTAATCTCACGATGCTATTGCATTTATGAGTAGGTAATTAATTACTTCACATTTCCTTTCATGATACATCAAATGTTATTACACCTTTTTTATCTCCCCGTGTAGGTCCGGGTTTCTCCGTGTTGGTCCGAGCTCCTTTGTAGAATAGACCATCTGCCTTTCTGTTCCGGTTCGGAAGCTAAGGTAGCCGGTAAACATACTTTTGCTCGAGGCCTAACATCCTGACCTCAGGTTGGCAACGCACCATTACCATCTTTGGCATCTTTAGGCGGCGTGAATTTTTTTTATATCAGGAAATCCGTCTACTTGTTTGCCTTCCTATATCATTAAAAAAAACCTTTTTTATATTAAAGAAAATGATACAAGGGGGCTAGTTATCTGACGGGAAGAATTATATCGTGCCTTTAGACTCTGAGCATGGTAATCACAGACTAGAAAAGAATTATTTCTTCTGTAAGTTTATCAACCAACCTGTATTAAATATTCGAAACCGAAATATGCTTATGGCAAATAAAGCGATAATACATTTAGTTATGCAAGAGAGCATCTTCACTCCCCTATCTCCAAAGAGGTGTGTAGAGATACAAGGAGGAGGTATGTAGAGGGGCTGGTTTTCTGACGGTAAGAATTATATCGTGCCTTTAGACTCTGAGCATGGTAATCACAGACTGGAATAGGATTATTTCGTCTGCAAGTTTATCAACCATCCTGTGTGTGTATTCGAATCTAAAATTATATTTATGGCAGATAAAACGATACTATATTTAGTTAGGCAAGAGAGCATTTTCACTCCCATTATTTCCGAAGAGGTATGTAGAGGTACAACCAAAGCATCCACGACTAGTCGCAGACTCTAAGTCCCACAATGTGATAGGTGGTAAGCCAACTGAGTAAACATCCAATTCCGAACAAAGTTACTTTTTTATAAAAAATTGAAAAATATCATTTTGGATGATACTTGGGTAGAAAAGAAGGTCGCCTCTTTGGTTCACAAATTCCAGGGCCAACACGGGGAAAGTAGTAGAATATTTCAGCAATATTAATTACTTCTTACATCATTCTGATTACAGGCGATGGGGTCATTGCATATCCCTACACCGTAACATTTATGAGTCATTTTCCAATTTGTTGGGTCGTTATCAAATTGTTGTTACAAAACTGTTGCAACAAAATTGTAGTAAAATGGACCAAAGTAACCAAATTGTAATTTTAAAGCTTAGTGTACAACATCCAAAAAACATTATCGCACTTTTTGATTTTATTGTTTTGATAACTATGTATTAGTCTACTAAGGTTATATTTAAAGATTTTTAATAGATATTCCAAAAAAATACTATCTGAGATAACTCAGCCTTTTCATAAAAATGGTATTTTCAACAACAATTTGTATAATAAATCTTCTTGGTTGGTGGAAAATAGAACTTGAATTATTAAGAATTAATATATTTTTCAGTATTATTTTTTTGTCTAAACTTTGAGAACAAGTCAATTTCATCACAGGTCCAAAGAATTTGAAAATGACTCTTATAACATTTTGCAATGAAATAGACGCAATGAACAAATTAATATCAGACTACATTCTGATGTATCCAAATCGCATTTCACGCTTCAATATAAACGACTAGACAACTATCGAAATATCTGAAATCAATGAAACATCAATTACATCGCTTCGAAATGAATTGAATTTCGTGTCCCTTTGGAAATGTTTAGTGAGGTATATATCTTATACTAGGACATAATCACAGTTTTGTCTGCGAACGCTATCCCACTACAAACGAAGATATTTAAATAACGTTTTTGATGTAACTGATTACAATTAAACATAGGTATAATTTCAGTTTATAAATAAATATCCCTGGACGAGTTACACGAATTGAATCTAACCCCAAAGTAAGCAAATTAAATGCTTGTGTTATGGGTGTTAGTCAACGATTCTAATACATAGAAATACTAAAATAGATACCAGGGTAAACTTAATAAACACCCAGACCCGGAAATGCAGACAACTAAATGTTCATCACACAAATGCCTGCCCCCATCGAGAATCAAACCCGAGCCTCGCGGTTGGTCGATGTATTTAGGCGTGTACGCTAGCCACTCGACAAACGAGGCTGTCAAACTTAAGATGACGCAAAACGCGAGTAATTTTTTATTTTACAAATTGTGTCTAACCACAAAGAAAGCAAATGATATGCTTGTGTTATGGATGTTAGCCAACGATACTAATACATAGAAATACTTAAATAGATACCAGAATAAATTTAATAAACACCCCGACCCGGAAATGCAGACATCTAAATGTTCATCACACAAATGCCTGCCCCCGTTGGGAATCGAACCCGAGCCTCGCGGTTGGTCGGTGCAGTTAGGCGTATACGCTAGCCACTCGACCAACGAAGCGGTTAATTTTTTGAGCTGTCAGTCGCGTTAATTGAGAAATTTTGCAAATCGTTTTACATTTAACGCACTTACCGCTGAATCAATGAATTAGGACAGTCATATTGTGTGATGGCTGTCGAAAAGCAGAGCGTAGAGCTGCTACAAATCAGATCTACTATGAGCCAGGAGTGCTACGAGTCAGATGCGCTACGGCTACAAGTTACATTAGCTACGACTAATTACGCCGTAGATGTGCTACGTCATGTGCATTGTAATAATATTATTGTTGTTTTGTTGTCATTTGAACGCGGGGTTAGCTACGGGGGTGCTACGAGGAGTTAAGCTCTCAAATTAATATTATTTCATTAATATTAATTGACATCATAGAACAATCACCTTGTGAGGTATGCTATAATAACTTGTTTTTTTAAGTGGATGGAAATAATACTACTATGAAAATAAGCGTTCATTGTAGGGGCCTTGAATACTGTTGCCATAGCATGGTGTTCTCATGCTTTCGATTCGATTAATAGATGTGTTCGTTAAGTTAACATGCGTAAATATAGAGGTACAGTTTACACTAAAGACTTTACAACTTTGTCCTCAAGATGAAGAACACCGTTCTAACTGTTTAAGGAATAATAAAAGAGTCGCCTCTGTGGTCTAGCGGTCCGGGTGTTGGACTTGACTGCATGAGGTCTCGGGTTCGAATCCCGGGTCGGCCAATAAAAAGAAAATTGGATTTTTCCAATTTTCTAATAAAAAAAAATGTTGTTCGGGATTGGAAACGTGCAGGGTTGGCGATAGGCTTGCCACCTATCACATTATGAGACTTAGTATATTCGGCTAGTCGTGGGTGCCCTGGTTGTGCCTCTGCCTACCTCTTCGTGGATATGGGCGTGAAGATACTTTTTATTTTTTATTTTACATCTGTTATAATATATTTCTGCAAAGTAATGCCTGAGTCAATAAAATAACAACCCTATCGCCCACCGGGCAATGTTTAGTGATCAATTTTACAGTTTTAGTTATAACAGTTATGTAGAAAATAAATAAATACACTCGTATGATTACAATTAGCGTAATTGCTAATTGCTTCTTTTAAATAATTTGTTATTTATTTATGTTATAATATGTTGTACTCGATAGTGGCATTTAGTGTTTTGACATGATTTAATTTTACGTATTGTCAGACAGGAATGGCTCCGTGGCCATTCCTGTCTGACAATACATATAATCGCAAAAGAAGTATAAGTATCAAGATTATTCGAGAAAAAATATATTTAATTAAATACACACGTAATACCGAGTCACTTAAAACTGATTGCTTTCGTTTATTATAAACGGCGTCGATATTCAATGTGCCCCGCGATACGCTGCTTGTTTCGCGAATATAAATTGACTTGGCTCCTTGGCACACTACGGATCGTTGAATACTGATCGTAATATATAGCAAGTATTTTTATGGCAAAGGACAGCGAACAAGCACCAGGCGTAAATGATGGTAAGAAATGTAATAGCTTATAGAAACCATTGATGCGTAGGTGCGTAGCTGTTCTGTGGCTGGGTTATTAGGCCAATTGTGTAAAAACTACCGGCTACCCTTCTCTCAAGACCGGAACATGACGTTGTCATTATGGCGGCAGGAATAGATAAGGCGGTGTGTCTCTACCCGAAGAAGTTGGTGCTCAAGACTCTATCATCAGTGGTCTTATAGGTAATGAGCCATTTCGCTTTCCTCGCCTGTTATAAGCTGCCTGGGAGTCGATCCACCTATTCCTACCGCAGTCTATTCTACAAAGAGGACCCTCTTTTAGTTGTGTAAAAGTTGTAATTATAACGTTATTGCGTAATTTGAATTTTCAGATATTAATATATTCATGGTGCCTATGGGGTACCCCCAGATATTAGGAAAACGTTATCAAGCTGAAATTGGAACGTCATGCCTCTTAAGTACCCCTCTTCAAGCTGAAATTAGACAATCACTTTAAAATGGACCGACAAGAACTCAGTCAGAGCCATTCATTTTAAACTCTGCTACCACGTCTGAGTAACTATACTAGTGGGACAAATCTTTGACTCTGGAGATAGTTATTTTCAAACAAAAGGATCGGTAGATACCTATTTATACAGAAAAGAGGTAATATTGTTCCGACATGAAGCTGACAAGAGGTGATCAGCGACTCATTTGTCAATCATCGTGGATACTGTGATACTGTTTTAAGCTCCTCAAATTATTACCACCGCCTCACCATTACAACACCACTTTTGGTGACCACTTATTACTTTCTAACTTGATGAAAGAAAAGCATATTTTATAATCGACGAAGTAAAAAAAAAAACTTTTTAATAGGTTCTCTACTATTTATGTTTTAATTTACGTTCTTCATTTTATCACTAAGAAGTACTATTTAATAACTTATTAAATTAACTAGAAATTAGGCATATATTTTACTATAATTCAATATATTTTTTTAAAACTAAGAAACTCAATACGTTCCCACAGTGCGTATAGCCCCTTCAAGCCTAAGCGTGAAGTACCGCGTTACGCAAATGAGCAAGTCGTTTGCATCCTACGTGTTCCCCGAACTATGTTGTTTTAAATTAAAATTTATCAGCTGCCTACGGGCTGTCAAATGCACGCCCAATGTTCTTACCGATTGACTAATAGATTGCGTATACAAGGAAATATTCGATGCCTTTAGGCCTACATCGTATGTAAAACAAAGAAAAGAGTAGAATGAAATAAGCAATATTTTGTTGGTTTTAGTGCCGTTCTCTATTGGCCACTAGCTAGTTATCTTGCGAAAGTTGAACTTGCATCATATGACACGAGAAATCCGCCAACTTGTTTACTTTCTGATATTAAATAAAAAAAAAGAAAAACAAAAAGTGAACATTAAATAAAATTGAAAATAACATCACACTAATTGGCTAAAACACAATTAACATATTTAATTAGAGCCGATAAAATCAATTTGAATTCCTTTGAACTTTTATTAAATACACCAAAATGTTTTTCCGAATAGATTTTCCTTAAATGAAAAATGTTATGTTTTAAATTACCTTTGGAGAAAGAGATCGTTTTTTCTTTTGTTTACTTCGTTCCACGTTTTTTCGACTGATAAAATAAGAGAACGATTTTTTTTCAATTTGGAAAAGCTTTTCAGCTTTATTAAATTTTTGAGCTCGTTTACAATACAACAGAAAATAATATCATGAGTATATAACTAGTAAATAATATAAACAAACAGATAGCATAACCTCAACTTAAAAAAGCTGTATGATTGTGGTATTAATATTATCTTAAAAATTAGCTATACTATAGCTCTAATATTATTGGTATTAACCAATCCAAATAAATAGCTATTCATTCTATGTTTAAGAAGCACTATACTGGATAAATTATCTTTATTTATAGTATTTTTTTTCGTGTTCTAAATGCATCGATTTATATCGTCAGTAAAAACTAAAAATCACAATTGTTTGAAAACTTGGTAGAACTATGTGGGCAAAGCCTATATAATGTAATATGAAAAAATAATATGATAAAGCCAAGTGTAAAACGGTTTTTCTAAGACGATTCTAAACGCGATATAGTAATGAAATATATACAAAATACTGAAAAATTCAATATAATATCGCAAGCGTCAACAGTCACGGGTCGAAATATAAATAAATCTGATAATTCTACAATATTACAACACGCAGACTAAAAGTAATAATACACTTAGGGCCACTTGCACGTTTCTGGGTTTAGTATTTAACACTGAGTTAGCGTCCAACTATACTTTAATCACCTTATATTTGACAGTTTAACTCAATATTAACTGTAAACCGGGAATGTGCAAGTGGCCCTTAGGATTGGTTTACACGTACCACTATCACATCAAAACCACAACCATACCACGACCACGCAACGTGTTCAAGTGCAAATTTGTATTGAAAATAAACAAGAAATATACACGGATCACGATTTATTGCCCTCCTCCGTGTTGGTCCGAATTTTTTGTGTAGAATAGACTATTACCTTCATGTACTTTGATAGTACAATTGTACTTGTATAGTACAATTATTGTGCGAGATGTTAGGCCCTTTTCTATAGCATCAACAATAAGACAGCACAGCACCTACGACACCTATGGTGTCTATAAGTTATGGTTATCTCTTACCATCAGGAAAGTCGTGTGCTTGTTCGCTATCTTACCATAAAAAAAATATCGACCACGTCGGTAATTACGACAACGTCGCACCTACGCAATATGAATGTGGTTGCGATGTAGTTGAACTAGAATAGAAAACATTATTGTGGTTGCGATGTCGCCAGTTTCTCAAAAGATTTACGTCAAACCGTGGTTCCAGTGAATGCTACCACTCATTTTCAATACAATATTATTGAGCCCGAACAGGTCTTGTGATTGTGGTGTAGTTGTGATCGTCGTATCGTTTGAATTAAGCATTATTTCATGAACCAATTTCTTGGTGGCAGAAAAATAATAAAAACAATTGTTTTTTTTGTTAGTTTAGTTTTAGTTTATAAAGACCGTGGAATTTTCCTTTTTTTCATAAAAAAACTTCTACTGAAAATAAATTACACACCAAAAAAATAATCAACAATATTGGTCAATCCGTTCAGGTGGACGCGATGACCACGCGAAATTGGGATTCATTTATACATGGTTTCTCATAAATAGTGGATATTACCGCAAAATCTATCTCCAATACTTTGCGATGTATGCAATTTTTGTAAAATTTTGAAAAATCTTTTGATAGTGTTCATAATTTACTTTTACAAAAACGCAATTAGTTTACCAGACGTCCCTAAACATCAATTCTAATTTTGAAATTTAATCAATTGCTAAGTTTGAACACCTGCTGGTGTAAAAAAAGTACTGATGTTGTGTTACATAGCCAACCAGTTAATTAATAGCCTACATCATGAGGATTCTAAAACAGTAGCATACTATCTACTTTATATCGTAAAATTATTTAGCTATAGCCATTAAAAAATGTGTAAAACTAGACATTTCATTACAAAATTGCGAAATTATTTGCACATAGGTTTTTGAGTTTTTATTAGGTAAAGTAAAGTTGTCGACCCTAAATATTAGACTTTACTACCTGCTTGGATTATTCACATGAATTTTATGTTATACAATAAACTACAACATGGCATATTTTGTTATGGTTTACTGTTTTCTATTTGTTAAAGGTAATACTTAAAAAAATAAAACAAGAAATAACATACAAATATTTATTATAATAAATGCTCAAATTGCCCTCTTCCTGTCCTTATGCAAGTTCTAGAGTCGTGGGAGCCCTGGCTGTGCCTCTGCCTAACTCTTCGGGGATATGGGCGTGAAGATCCCTTTGTCGGTCTCACTTAAAGTATTGATGACAAAAGAAAGCAATTAGGTTCAGTTAGGTTTGTGGGAAAGTAAAAAAAAAACAATTGAACATTCAATATCAGTTTGTAACAAGCACAAACGTTTTGCTTCAAATAATCTGGAAATGGGAATAGCAAGAAAATTAAAATAGCATTTATTCATATGAGCACTCCGAAAAAAACATAAATTACATCGATTACGATTTTCGATAGCGCATAGAACTTTCTATAAGCAAACAAAACTAGCAAAAGTACTATTGTTTTAGGATTCACAAATTTTCAATACATTTTAATACAATTTCAATTAAAACCTTTGCATTAAAACCGTTGCTTGTTTATAGCGATCCTATATTTCCACAACGCAGACTAAGGGTTACAAACACTTTTATGCATAAACCAATTAAGTAGTGGCAGTGAAATAACAAAAACAATCGAATACCAATCGCTAACGAGCACAAACAATACTCCGATTCAGGTCAACTAGAAATGAGAATATTGGATGCGGTAATTGGGAGTACGGGATGCTGAATATATTTTAGATATATTTTATCGTACAACATGAAATCAAGTTGCGAAGTTTTAATAAAATAATAGATGTTTTGTGATATCAAGTCACATATTTTTGTTTGTTTATTTGTTAGCAAGAGTTATAACGTAAACTAATATAATAATTTTACTTTTAACTTACTTTAGGAAATAATAATTTTCAAAAAAATTAAAGAAATTCTTGATACAAAAAAGTTACTACACTGTTAACGATTACTTATTGGATAATCTTAAAAGTGAAATCTAAAATAGATCGGTCCGCTTCAATTTGAAACACCCTAACAGGGTACATATGTCCTTCAAACAACTGTTCAATCATTTGTAATAACTTTGTGACATATGAAGCAATAAATGATTGATTGATTGATATTAAAAACAATGTCTTTGCTCGGGAGTTATGTAAGTGTTAATAGAAGGTAAGATTGGACTGGAGGCTTACTCAAAAAGGAACTGTATTAAGCTAGTATCCATATTTTAGGTCGCTTAAGAAATACTTTGTTACATTTTTTTATGTTGACTCGTTGGGACTGTTACTTCTAATTGTTCACTGACTCCTTTATATAATATGGGCTAACTAATGGGCAACTCGTGATAGACGATATTCGGTATTTTCTTTTCATTACTACTCCTAGGGGGCAGAATTTTGCAATTTCTGGCTTTTTCTCTCCTATTACTGCTGCCATATCATCATTTTACTACTATCGTATTCCAATTTCAAGGGAATGTAAAATTCGAATTCCAGTGGCCAATTTGCCTATACATTTAAGTGTTTTTTGTTTCAATGTCAGATAAAAGCACACTTTTAAAGACTACTTATTTTGCTTAATTTTATGATTTCTGATTTAATTTTGAAACACCTAGATGATTGAGTTTCCGCTAAGATGCCCATAATGGGATGGAATTGAATGATGATTGACGAACTTGAATGATGCTTAACGAACTGTGAGCGTTTAATTTTAATTACTTTACAAGCAAACTTGTGTCAATCAATTCTTTAACTGCTAAAACCATAGAAATAGGAATATGTTAAAAAGTGCAACAATATTCTATAGCAAATTTAGTTGTATAAATACCGTTAAAATCGACGTGTAACTTAACAACATCTTTTTGTCTCTTTTTATCAAATGTTGATATTATGTACGTCGAAAGAGATGATTTTTTTCTATATGATATATAGAAAAAAAATCATATTTTCTATATATCGACATTTTTGTCTATGCTCATTTTGACGTCGATTTAAAGTGACGTTATGACAGTTCTCATGCTTGCCAAGAAAACCATATTTAGTGATTAATTTTATAGTAATGTACTATTACAATTGTCGATATTTTATTTTACTTTCCTAGAAAATAATATTTGGTCTAGATAAGAATGTATACCATTGCCACTGAAAATATCAATCACAGTCTAGCGAAACAAGAATTCTTTCAAGTGCTCACTTTAAAGCAAAGAAAGTGGTTTGAATGTAATCTATCATTTCTTTGTCAATTATCATTTTTTTGTAATGACAATGAATCTTGTATTAAACATTAAGAGTTAATTTTTATATAAAAAGCAAACATAATATTTGCACGCCACAATGTTAAAAAATTGGTTCATGAAACGTAAATCAATATTATTATTCTTTCTTTCGTTAAATTACATTTTCCTATTTATAAGCCAATTGAGTAGCACTGAGTACGTGCTACTCAATTATCTGCTTACATAAACTTAACTGTCGATCATCACAAATAATGTTGTATCGATATCGATACCCCCATTTATATGGACAGCCTTAGAATGTCAAAATGGCAGCCATATTTAGTAGCCAACGGCAGGCATTTTTCGTATGTATTTCATGTCTATATACTTAGAGGTCAATGGGTAAAACATTTCATGACTAACGCTGACACTGACAGCAAAACATGTGTTATGACGCGCTAAAAGAAATAATATAATGCTTAGAACATGAAGCTATATTACTGCTGGAGGTTACACTCTTAATAAACAACTAGGGGCTGATTGCGTATCTTTTTAGAGATGATCACTGCGTATAGTGTACATCAAAGAGCTGTCAAATGATGTGTTCTCTATTTGCCGTCTCCAGTTGGTCTGTCTCCAGCCCATTTCTAATATTTTTTTTAGCTAATATATAACACGTCATTCTACAGCTATTTAGTGTACACTTTTCCCAGTGATCATTACTGTAAAGATACGCAATCAGCCTCCTGAGACATTTCCAAATATTGCTAACACACTTTTATACACTGATCTTTTATTCTGTGAATCTTGCGATTCTCAACAAATAAGTCAAAATGAAAGAGAGCTAAGTAAATTAGAGTGAGTCAGCAACATTTGTAAATGCCAGTACGTCTTTGTTAGGAGAGTGAACTCCAGTAATATAGCTTCACGGCTCTGAACATGTTGACATTTGAAATATTCACATATGCTTTCATAATAACCATGTACATGAAGCAGACTTTCCTTGCATTTAAGAAACGAAATGGCACGTTCAAATTAAAAGTCGCATTACCCACTGACGCATGGCCGGCTATTAACGCTCAAAGGGGAACTCGACTCATATAAAATAAAGTAACGCTTCCGTCACGTTGTAGGACGTGGAGTGGTGTGGAGGAGACGTAAATGTGGAGACGTCACGCATGCCTGCGTTTCATGCTCCGTGCCCCCACACGACT
The DNA here is from genome assembly GCA_002245505.1 of Calephelis nemesis. Classification (NCBI taxonomy): domain Eukaryota; kingdom Metazoa; phylum Arthropoda; class Insecta; order Lepidoptera; family Riodinidae; genus Calephelis; species Calephelis nemesis. Next base: position 104,705 of record NJDD01000979.1, on the reverse strand, counting down.
GGCTGCCTGCCGCGACCCTCACTTGTCCCTGTTAAACTCTTCAATGTAACAATCAAATCATTTGCGCAACTTTTACATTTTCACACTATTTGTGTCGACATGTTACTATTTCTTTAATGAACTAAAACTTGGTAGAATTTATGAGCAAATAAAACCAACTTCAATCTATATATTAATACGTGATGCCACAACTTTGGACCCCTTTTTACGAAAATTGCGCGGACGCAGGAGCATACAATTTGGCACGCTTATAGTTTATGTGTAGGAGAAGTGCAGAACGCTAATATTTTTCAATAGTAATATTCAATTCATATGAAGTACGTTAAATCAATAAATAAAACATTACCCACACTACCATACATTTGACACACATAAACAAATATATTGATGATAACGATAATAGATCACAGATGGCGCAATAAAATGTTTAGAAACAAAGTAGTTGGTCTCGAGAAATGAAGGTCTTATCAACAAGATATTAAAATTTGTTATGGTCGAATTTCGATCAATGGGCAACCATTAGTTTCAACAATTTTTTGTTGTCTAAATAAGTAAATACTTACATATCTTAATATGGGAGTATTAAATAATATCAAAATTGAATAATTCGGTATAAAGTTAGGCGTGGTCATACATAAAAAACAATAGCAATCCGCATTCAACTAAGAATCTTCACAAATTTCCGTCAGTGGAAATAAAAGAATTTTTAAGAGTCATTTAGTAGTATATAGCAGATAGCAAACATACAATTTAAAGGAAAACTGATATCAACTTAAAAGGAAAAGTGAAACGTTTTTTATCAAAACCAAATAAGCTTGAAATGTTTCATCATTCATCCTAGATATTAACCGAGAAAGTTATCTGTAAAAGGAGTAATCCAATAAACCTAAATCTATTTCATGATTTACGAGTTTTATTATCTACGAACAAACTTTACATTTAAAACGATTTGATATTCGAAAACTTCCCAAATCCAAGGCTTCGATTTGAAATCGATTAGATATGGAAGCACGTACCGAGGCGCGGTCTCACGAATGCTTAAATTTACATGTCGGATGCATTCAAATGCAAATGGTACAAGATGGTATGCAGATGACGTCCTAGGCATGGCTGGGAATAGTCATATTGTGATTATTGTTGATCACGAGTAGACCAAGCGGTAATTTTGTGATGTGATAAGAAATTTAAGTAAAATTTAATTTATCTAGCGGTTCAGCTGTCGCACTTGACTGCATGAGGTTCCGGGCTCGATTCCCGGGTCAGGCAATCAACAGACAACTTTGATTTTCCAATTTCCTAATAAAAAAAAATGCTCGGGATTGGATATGTGTCCGGTTGGAGATAGGCTTGGCACCTATCACATTGTGGGACTTAGTGACTTCAGCTAGTCGTGGGTACCCTGGTTGTGCCTCTGCCTACCTCTTAGGGGATTCGGGCGAAAAGATACTTATTTATCCTTACTTGTTTTTACAGAGACAAAGCAAAACTTTAAAAACTGTTTAGATTTTAGTTAACTGTGATTATTAAATTGTAAGCTTGACAAAATACGACAAATATTTTCCAAGAGAAAACAGGAAGCAAGAAGTTGATGTAGAATATATATATAGCCATATGCATATTACATATTTTTGCCAACAATTCCAACATTTCAATACGAAACAAAGGGAATTCCAGCGCACAGAGGCATACTTGAAATGATACTTTCGAATAATTCCAACTACAATCTGTCCCACATCAAAGCGAAGCTGGCCTGAACTTGTTTATAGCGGATAAATCTGGCCGGAACCGGTTTATATCAGCACATTCGGTTCACACAAGAATCCATTTCATAATAAACAAGCTGAATGAGGAAACTTCAGTTTGAAATGTAAATTACATAGAAACGTTATAGTTACATGAGCATTAAATATGATGGTTCAAATAACTTACTGAAATTATCCCTTTAAGTAAGTAAGTAATTATCTTAACACCCATATCCCCGAAGAGGTAGGCAGAGGCACAACCACGACAACTACGACTAGCCGAGGACACTAAGTCCCACAAAGTGATAGATGGCAAGCCTATCGCCAACAGGGGACACATCCGATCCCAAATAGCATTTTTTTATTTAGAAAATTGGAAAAACCACATATTCTCCACGTTCCCCGTGTTGGTCCGGGCTCCTTTGCAGAATAGACCACCTGCCTTTCTTGCCAGGCATCTCTTAAAAGGCGAGCATAGGCTTAACATCACTAACACCGTGACATCTGACTAGGTGGTAGAGATTCGCAGCGACTCGCCCGGATTGGTACCACCGCCTTACCTATTCCCGCCGCCATAACGACATGACGTGTTCGGAGGGTAAGGTAGCCGGTAAACTTACTTTGCTTGAGTCCTAACATCCTGACCTCAGGTTGGCAACGCACCATTACCATCTTTGGTGTCTCTAGGCGGCGTGAATTTCTTACCATCAGGAAATCCGTCTGCTTGTTTGCCTTCGTATAACATAACAAAAAAAAATCTTTTTGTAGCCCGACCCGGGATTCGAACCCGGGACAAAATATATATTTGTGAAGTACAAAATATATATATGTTTTTTAAATGGCAATTTACCTCAGTTTATATTCATTTTAACATAGTAATAGCTCTCATCCTGTTTGCGAAACAAAACTATGCTACAAAAACATGTTTATAGCAAAATTATTCCTAAGACTAAATTGAACAAAACACGAAGAACCGCCAAAAGTATTAAATAATGTTGGATGGAAACGGTTATGGCTGTACTTCCCGGACTGACGTACGAGTCCCGCAGGATATCCCGGAACAGGTTACTGCAGCGTTTTAACGATTCCTCTATTTTTCTGCCACGCATTTTATTTGTAATAAACAGTATATTTTGAATAGCCGATAAAATACGTATATCTATAAAAAAAGTATCCTCACGCCCACATCCCCGAAGAGCTAGGCAGAGGCAGAACCACGGCACCCACGACTAGCCGAAGACACTAAGTCCCACAACTATCGCCAACCGGGCACATGTCCAATCCCGAGCAATATTTTTTTTATTAGATAATTGAAAAACCCAAATTTTCTTTATTTGGTTGCCCGACCGGGGACCCGATTATATGTTTCTAAAGTCTATATAAGCTTGCTACAGTAAAATAGCTTTTGGCGTGGTGATGTTTGGAGAGTCGAGTTCAAACATTAGCAATATTTAATTCCGACAATGTGTAGTATCAAAAAATCACCACTGATTTACTTTGTATGTTAAGATTTTTCCCAGTTTTTTGTAACCTATGTCCTTGTGTTCAGATACCTTAATTTTATCAATAGGGCTAGTTTTAGTAAATCTAATTGAAAACCAGCATCAAAGCAGCTGGTGCTGAAGTATTGAGATTTTTTTTTATTATAATGGAAGGCAAACAAGCAGACGGATTTCCTGATGGTAAGAAATTCACGCCGCCTAGAGGCACCAAAGGAGGTAATGGTGCGTTGCCAACCTAAAGCCGCAATACCTCGAGCAAAAGTAAGGTTACCGGCTACCTTACCCTCTTTCTTGCATCACGTTGAATTATTGAGCTTCATGACTACGTTTATGTTTCACTTCCATCATCACATATTTGTGTCCATGTCTACATGGGCAGCATGTCTAATTTCATTAAAAATTTGCTAAACTGAGGGACAGATCTGGAATATTTTTTTGTAATAATATGAATTCGAGTCTAATTTACAATCTAATAACATTAAATTCACAAGTAATAGGTAAAAAGGCTTGCAAAAAGGAGATGGGCTACTTGGATCCATACAAAGTTTGCCCTGGAAATATTTGAAGTAGTAAGTGACCGTTAGAATCTGGTATTGAGACATTTCATTAAAGGTAATTAAGTAATTACTGTTTATGTTTTATGCTTGTTGGACCAAGGCAGGGTTTGGTCCATGTCCTTTTAAAATTCTTCTAAAATAAAATCAGCGAAACTACAAAATTAGATAAAATGCAAGAAAGCTATAAAATTGTGTAAAATTTAAATTTACTTACCAACTGGGCTTTCTTCATTCCAAAACGAATCGTCAAGTGTGTAATCGGCTTCTGTAACAAAATAAAACTCTTATTACATTTGATTTAGGGATTCGTCATCACATAATTAAAGTCCTATTTCAAAACCCTGAAATGTTACTTAGACCAGGCATCTGAGTAACCTTCTGTTTCCTCGTCTTAGTCGTATTAATGTAATAATGCTAATGTCACGTAAGGTATGCTCCTAGCTGGGGCTACTCATTACTGAGAAGATTGGCACAAGACAAAACGTGATATATTGGTTATAGTCAAGCCATTGGGCTACTGTTAAAGTGGCTGAAATACCACCTAGGCGGAAAGCGCATAACTACTCAACGACAACACCGATTTTTGCAAGTTGCCGCGAGAAAAAATCCAAATGTTACGTCTATGCAATTGGTTCAGAGGCAGGCAGGCAGACCAAACAATTAGGAGAAGTCTGTACGAAGCTTCATGGTAATAGAAAGAAATCACGGATGACGGCCAGAGTGGGCTCGTGTACATTTGTTCGGGAAGATAAACAGTGATCTGTAGTGCTGTTACCGATGAGTCCCAGTTAGGTTTCCATCTAATATACGTAGAAGTACTACGTGTTTGGCGAGTCCCTGGTCGTTTGCGACATCCTTAGGAAGTCATATTTTACCACAACGGGGGGCGATTATGGTATGGAATTCATCATTGTGGAAGATCACATCTCGTTTGGACCAGAAACACAATGACGGCAAAAATATGTCGTAACGAGGTGCTAGTGCCGATAATCTACTCCCATAGAATACAAAAGGGCTAAAAAATATCACGCTCATCCACGATAAGGCCCATCCGCACATAGCGAGAGTGCTGACGAGATGGTTGGAGGAACAGGATTAAGGATGGCCCCGTACATAAGTCTTTATAATTTGTGGCTGGCCTGCTCAATCATCTGACGTAAACTTCATAGAGCACGCGTGGGACATGCTCCAAGAAGCGGTATGACTAATTTCTTTGCAAAACATTGCGATGGAAGAGCAACTATTTTTGCATCATAGTCGGACTTGGCAAATATAGGTACCGCAGCACGACTTGAATAACTTCATCCGAAGTATGAAAAATGCAGGACCATTATAAATGTCATGGGTGGTTTTACAGACTACTGATTTTTCACATAACTGTTAAAAATGATAACTTTTTCTTATTTTTCACATTTTCTTGAGAAACATTTTCATTGTTAGTTTTGCCATCATTTTACATTTTTCCTTTATTTAAGTATAACATTGCTGACACAAAATAAAAAAGTATTTTAAACTGGAGTATAGTCAGATAAATAGGCTTTATAAGAATATATACACTATGTTGTATGTTATCTTCAATAAACTTTGAGATAATTGAGTAAATTAAAAATATCCCTAGACAGTGTTGATGTGTTTATGAGTATAGAATAAAAGCAAGCACACATTTTGTATTCACGTATTTTTGCTACCATACAAACCAAACCAATAGCGAGTGCTAAATTCAAGCGCAGATCTACCATTTTGGATATTGCTGACAAGTCCACACCCTAATAGACTAACGTCGTCACACTTTAGGAGATAGGCTGATAACAACGAACAGTACAAGTATTGATTACATTAACCACATCACAAATCATGTTGAACAAAATATTGGTCTGGGCGTCATATACCTACTTTATAAACGACCCCTTTCTAGAAATGTTTTGGATGTTCAATTTAAGAATCGTATGATATTGAGAAACTAAATTAAATAAAGTAAACTAGAATAATTCTAGTTTAATTAGTGATAAAGTAGTAGAAGCCAACTCAAATAAGTGTATGAAAACCTTACCACCGATTCAAATATTTAATTTAACATAGCAGAAAACTAAGGAAACAGCAAAAATCGTATCCTGCAAGTTAATTTGAAAAACTTCAAAGTACTTGTATATTTACACGTGTACCGAAAAATAAAAGTGAACTCAAACTTGAAGGCCTAAAGTAGAATTTACTTTGATAAGTCCAAGCATGAACTGCAGGTATGTTTGATCGGCAGTTTCTGTAAATGCCACATCTTTTTGCTTTGTATTTATTCTCTGCTATATTTGCTGAAGGAGTCGTTAAAGATTTATATTTATTCAAACACGCATCGATAAATGAGGGAAAGTTATTGGAGTGCAATCAAGTGGGGAATTTGTGGAAATAGAAGTAGTTTTCTTTATGAATATTCAAGTTCCTTGGCTCGAATTTATTCGCTTATTTCTAGTTTCAATTAACTGAATGGAAATATATTTTTGTAGACGTTGGATTTAAAAGTCTAATTTTTCTATTCGATTGCTAATAGAATATTGGATTTATTCAACAGATTTAAATTAAATATTCTGAGTTAGGGACTATAACATTATGCCTACCCAACTGCTTCTGTCAGTATTAGCAATCATCCTTGCAAGGGTGAGTGGCTTAAAGATTCTAGATTCAGAACGGTATAACTTTAATAAGGAAAACTGGAGATTGTTATCCACCTCTGATACACCGTCAATGTGGTGATTAGATGACTTTAGTCTTTGAGTCCTCTATCACCTATCATAAGGATTGTTTCTAACTTAATTTAATATTTTCGTTTCTAATTTTCTAGATTTTTTTTTAGAAAGCTTTTGTAGAGCTTTAATATATTATGTTGTCCAAAATACCAGTACATTTTGCTAATAATTGCATACAGCGCAGAATGTAGTTTAGCAAATTCTAGGATGCGTGACAGCGTACTAAACGAACAGAATTTTTGGCGGCATCATGAATGAAAATGGTTGGAATTTTTTCAATATTATTGAATTTCATTTTTTTTATTAACATATAAGAAAATAAAATATAATTTATATTCTCCATTTATAGTCTCCACAACCAAAAACCTTGTTAAGGTTTATGCAGGTGTGACCACTTCACTATGATAATGTTTAAATTTCAATTAAGTAGATACACACACATAAGCTGAATGTAAATATAGTTAGTTACAAATTAACCATATTTCCATTCAGTTTTATTTCGCTACAATATAAGCAAAACTACAAAATTCGCTACAAAAATATTTAAGTTTACAGAATGATCCTAAAAATGTTTTCTATTTGTCTTTGTATTATACAATTATTTACACCTACCTACTTTTAGCGAACCATTCGTTGTACAAGGAACAAGATACAAATTGCGTGCCCACATTTAAACTTACAATACAAGTTTTACGTCGCGCGGCCGTGTCACATATACAGGACGCTTCCAAAACTAAAACTCAATCGAACACAATATGTTATTAATATTCTAATGTAATGTAATCATATTAAGTATTCTTTACTTGTATGCATCCCTATGCATGTTTATGCATGTCATGTTAATATTGAGTGAAATTGACTAACTCAGGTGGGGATCAGATTAATTTTGTTCGGTGAAAGTGCACAAATGAAATAATCATGAAGAAATTAGTGTATCATCTATTTCCTCGCTGCCGTCAAATCTCACCAGCTTGCTGAGCTTGAGTAACGAAGCCACCGCTTTACTCAAGACCCCGACCTGACATGATTTTTACATAGTGACTAATGACTGTATAAGAATTAATTAACTTAACATTGGCAAATTAAATCCTGAAAAACGATCGAAAGTCATATTTATAAAAGAAGTAGAAGAAGAACTAAACGAAGTAGTGCCACTCAAAATATAGATTTGGGGCTGGTTATCTATCTCAGTTGCCAACTCAAAATAAAAAGTGTACATCAAATTTCTGTTCAATGATGTGTTTCGTAGTTGCTATCTCCAGTGACCAAAAGAAATTGAACAGAGATAGCAAACACAAATGACGTCATTTGATGTACACTTTTCCATTTTGAGTTGGCAACTGAGTTACATAATCAGCATCCAGGATGCGATGTATCTTAGTAAATAAATATATAAATATCTCTGGACATGTTACACATATTGAATCTAACCCCTAAGTAAGCATATTATATGCTTGTGTTATGGGTGTTAGTCAACGACTTTAATACATAGAAATACTTAAATATATACCAGAATAAATTTAATAAACACCCAGACCCGGAAATGCAGACACCTAAATGTTCATCACACAAATGCCTGCCCCCGTCGGAAATCGAACCCGAGCCTCGCGGTTGGTCGATGCAGTTAGGCGTGTACGCTAGCCACTCGACCAACGAGGCGGTCAAAAAAGTAAAAAAAAAAGTAAAAAGTAAAAAGTGTACATCAAATAGCTGTCAAATGACGTCATTCGTATTTGCTATCTCTATTGTATTTCTGTTGGTCACATGAGATAGCAAATATAAAACACGTAATTTTAAAGCTATTTGATGTACTCATTTCCATTTTTAATTGGCAACTGAGATACATAATCAGTATCCAGATCTTTTGTTTATTAAATATCCGCCTACAGTATCCACGTTGAAATGTTACGGTTCGAAAAAACCAAAAATACTACTCAATGAACCTAATAAAACACTCCACGACTGAAGTAACTAAAAATTAATATCTCATAATAAAGTAAGACATTCAAATCGTCCATTTTGGACTTACTGAATTGTCCCCATTCTGCTTTCCCCTAGAGCTTCTAATTAAAACTAATTGCTCCACGTTCAGGAGTTAATTGTAGCGAGAAAATGAGCTCTGTTACATTTCACTACTTGTTATGAAGTTTCAGTGAATTCCTAATTATATAATGGGAGTTTTAGTTGTTGCGATTTATTGCATGCTTTGTTGCTACATCAGATTTGTAACAACAATGCAAGTGATGGACTGTCTAAAGACTTTATAGCTTTGTCCTCAAGATGAAGAACACCGTTCTAGCTGTTTAAGGAATAATAAAAGAGTCGCCTCTGTGGTCGAGCGGTCCGGGTGTGTGACTTGACTGCATGAGGTCTCGGGTTCGAATCCCGGGTCGGCCAACAAAAAGAAAATTGGATTTTTCCAATTTTCTAATAAAAAAAAATGTTGTTCGGGATTGGTAACGTGCCCGGTTGGCGATAGGCTTGCCACCTATTACATTATGGGACTTAGTATCTTCGGCTAGTCGTGGGTGCCCTGGTTGAGCCTCTGCCTACCTCTTCGGGGATATGGGCGTGAAGATACTTTTTTATATAAAAGAGTAACTGAAATTGAGGTGATCTAGTTTTGTAACTATACGCTGGTATTAATACCATCACCTTATCTTTTCTATACAAGTGTATGGGAATATTTATTGTACACCTTATATACGGCTTGTATTTAAGATTTATCATTATCATTATAACTTCTGAAATAATTAGTGTTAGATAAAGTTTTACACATTTAGAAAGTCTATCATTTGAATTGTTGTTACAAATCTGATATAGTGACAAAGCACGCAATAAATCTTTAGTTAGAAGCAGCTATAGGGGAAAGCAGAATGGGAACAATTCAGTGAGTCCAAAAAGGATGATTTTAATGTGTTAGGTACTTTATATTAAGGTTATGCTTCTTTTGGCGCGGTAGGAAAAAATGACGAGGGTAAATTTTTACGATGCGCGCGCACACCGTCACGAAAAACCGACATGATGAAGTTAGCTATAGATAACATTTTAGTTTTTCAAAAAAAGGTACCAACAAAGTAAAAGTAAGGACATCTACGTATGTTTGCGTGAGAACTGACAACTGTATTCACAATATTTCTTTATTTCTATGGTTAGTGTCATTTTGTCTACAAATGTAAAATAAGGCAAAAGATAAATTTTTTAAAAAGATTTTTATCTTATTACGCCGAAGAAGTGTAACTTCTAACGCGTGTACATAAGTACACACACAATTTTTTTATATAGGTATACATATCTGACATGATTTTTTTCTATTCAATTTCAATAAATTTCATTAAAAAAGCATCCCTTTTTCATTTTTTTGAGCTTGTAATACTTGTCTGCCACTTGCCACGTAAAAATCACAGGTCCAAAGAACATATAATACGGTAAGTTTTGGTTGTTTTTTTGCATTCGTATGTAAACTAAAGCTGGTATGTCAGTACAAATATAATTAATTCATCGACTTAATCAGAACAACATCGAGATTTAGCAAATATACAAACAAATCGCACACAATAATGGAAAGCCGATATTTCCGGGTCGTTTATAATTTTCTATAAACACACAACCATTGCAGTAAACAGGGTAACCGCAAATAATATTGAAACAATGAATAGCGAAGTTGAAAATGTTTTAATGAACTATCAGTCTGTTTAATGAATCATAGACTTTAATTATAGTGCAATTTAGTAACTTTCCTACTTTTAAACTTCAAAATTATAAAATTTGTTATAAGAGTGGATTGGTAAAACTGTATAAAAGCAGAATTTCTTACTTTTAGCAATTCTATCAATCGGATTAAAATTCTGATAATATTTTGACCAAAATTTAATCAGTTGGAGAGGAAACATTCTAAACAACTATATACCATTACGGTGAAACGTCGGCGTAGGTTAAGTTTCAAAGAACACAAAACTAATACAGAAAACAGAGTATCCGCAAATAATATAGAAACAATAAACACCGGAGTTGGAAACCTTTTAATGAACTATCACCATCTGCCTTCCTGCCAGGCAGCTCGTAAAAGCACTAACACCGTGACTTCTTACTAGGTGGTAGAGTTTCGCAGCGACTCGCCCGGATTGGCACCACCGCCTTACCTATTCCTGCCGCCATAACGTCAATGCTTGCTGTTGACGAGTTCCGGTTGAAGGGTAAGGTAGCCGGTAAACTGACGTTTGCTCGAGGCCTTACATCCCGGCCTCAGGTTAGCAACGCATCATTACCATCTTTGGTGTCTCTAGGCTACGTGAATTTCTTACCATCAGGAAATCCGTCTGCTTGTTTGCTTTCCAATATTATTAAAAAAACAGTCTTTTTAATGAATCATAAGTTTTAATGATACACCTATATGAGGCTCGTTAAAGTTTCTTCTCCTAAAGGTGCAAGTTCGTACAGCGCAGTAATGTACGAACGAATTACAAGAATAAGGAGCGGCCAAACAATATTCGAAGCTACAACTACCGACTAAGCACACAAGTTCAAGCAAATCCTACGGAATATTACAGTTTATTTGCCCGTTAGCATATTTAAAATTTTAAACCCTTCTCACTTATATGTCGGCTTCCATTACCCAAGCGCACCTTGCCTACTTGGCTTGAGCTTTGGTTTAAAGTTCACTTATGATGAGAAGTCTTGAACTACAAAAAATATTTATATGTTTCTTGTATGTGTGTGTACATCATTAAACTTCTAAATGACTGGAGCGACTTTGACGAAATTTTTTGTGTGTGTTCAAGGGGATTCTAGAATGGTTTAGATTTACAATTTGGTCCACTGGAAAATGATTTTTTCAATTATTTTTTATTTGTAAGTAGTCGTTGATTTTGGAATGTTTTAAATTGAAACACATAAGGAGACGTCAAACTTTTAACACACCTCTTTTTCTGTCAGGGCTTAATGAAATGAGCAAGGTCTGAGCATTCATAGGGTATCTGAATACTCCAGATCGGGCTCCTATCAAAACATTTATATTTAAACATAACTAGTAATATATCCTTATTCCAATTAAAGTTTTTTTTTTTATCAGGCTTACCAACAGTTGTTACAATCATCTAATTTACACATATAAAAAAAATAACAAACAACCAATTGCACAACTAATTACAGGTAAACACATTAAACTTTCTTTTATAACTATTTAAACTATGATTTTTTGACACTAATATTTTTTTGTAAAATTAATATTACTAAATAGTAAAGCTAAGACATTTGATTAAAAAAAAATACTTAAATCACATCACATAATATTTTTTTTCCTCGACATAGCACGATAACCACAATAAAATCTCATAAACAATATTCATAACTCATTTAAATTAAAGATTTAAATCACGATAGCCATCTTTCCTGAATAAAAAGCTGAAATACACGATCCGTGCGAGCCCGGAATATGAATGAGGATTTGCAATTGCGTTGCAATTACGGAATCTAATGTTCGTATTTCATTTCGTGACGTGACGGTAACGTGATTGGAATTTAAGTGGCGTTTGTGGAAACAGGATCATCGGGATTGTTCGAACATGGAAATTATAAACAGGTGTTTCGAGGTATGTGCCAGAGCGTTTCAGATTCTAGTTTCATATTCTAACGAAATCCATTAACATCTCTTTGAAAATTACACAAATTTTGATTGGGGCCATCGATACTAATATATATATGTAATTTGGGTTACGGGTACTAATCAGCGATAGAAAATTTATCTATATATTATTACGTGATGACAAAACTTTGGACCCCTTTTTACGATAATTGTTAAGACGCAGGAGCATGAAATTTGGCACACTTATAATTTATGTATAGGAGAAGTGTAGAACGCTAAAATTTTTCAATAATAATGTTTATAAAGTACATTAAATCAATATATAAAACATTACCCACACTACCATGCATTTGACACATACAAATAAATATATTGATAATATAAAAGATCACAGATAGCGTACCATACAATTTGGAAACAAGGTAGCTGTTGGTCTTAAGAAATGAAGATGGCGTTCTTATCATAAAGGTGTTATAATTTACTATGGTCGAATTTCGACTAACAGGCGATCACTAGTGCTAACAATAAGGTAAGTATTTTCGCGCCCATAAGTAGACAGGTAGACAGAGGTACAACCAGGGTACCCACGATTAGCCGAAGGTACTTAAGTTCAAACACGTCATACAACCTATTACTGACCAGGCACATATCCGATAACGCGATATGTTGTTTTTCATATTATAAAATTGAAAAAAAAATTGTGTGTGTACTTATGTACACGCGTTAGAAGTTATACTTCTAAAGATATATATGAATGAATGAATAAGATAAAAATCTTTTTAAAATTTTTATCTTTTGCCTTATTTTACATTTGTAGACAAAATGACACTGACCATAGAAAAATGTATTTAACACATTAAAAGTTTTATTATAATGCATTATTTAGTTAAATAAAGTTTATTTAATATTTAATAAAAATATCACCAAAAAATTATTTCTACATAATTAAAAAGCTAAAATGTTATCTATAGCTAACTTCATCATGTCGGTTTTTCGTGACGGTGTGCGCGCGCATCGTAAAAATTTACCCTCATCATTTTTCCTAACGCGCCAAAAGAAGTATAACTTCAAAAAAACTCATGTAGTTGGAGATGCCAACACCGTGCCACGAGCCCACAGTAGCGATATACATTACACATATTTACAAATTTAATAAACACCCATACTTAGATGGCGTTCCGCGTGTACGCTAACTCTGAATAAAGGCCTTGAGAGAGGAGGAAAGTAAAATGTTTTATCAAAGTAAAATTTGTAAGAGAAAAATGTATGTACCTATATAATATTATTTTAATACTTTTTTTTATGATAATGGAAGGCAAACAAGCAGACGGATTTCCTGATGATAAGAAATTCACGCCGCCTAGTGACACCAAAGGTGGTAATGGTGCGTTGCCAACCTGACCACCGGGATGTAAGGCCTCGAGCAAAAGAAAGTTTACCGGCTACCTTACCCTCCAAACCGGAACACGTCATGACGTTGTGGCGGCAGGAATACGTAAGGCGGTGGTACGAATCCGGGTGAGTCGCTGCGAAACTCTACCACCTAGTCAGATGTCACGGTCTTAGTGATGATTAGGCGAGTATTGGCTTGTCGTCAATAACACTGTGACATCTGACTAGGTGGTAGAGTTTCGCAGCGACTCGCCCGGATTGGTACCACCGCCTTACCTATTCCTGCCGCCATAATGTCATCACTATGCAAAAACGTTACTATTTCATTAGATGTTTGATAGGTTATGTGGTATGGATAAACCGTTAATAAACCAAAATATCAGTGCCTGTTTTGGTCTGAAAAGCAGCCGCTAAGCTCATATAAGAGGCTTAAAATTCCAGCTCAAAGGATAGTAATGCCCGTTAACACAGAGCTGCAGACTTGCGCTTATCATTTTCTATCAGGCATACAGTTTGTTCATTTCACATTCTTGCAAGGGTAAAATATCTTCATAATATATATCTATGGAATAATTACGAAGAGATTTAACCCCAACGTAAGCAAATTATTATTTTTTGACAGCTCTCTTGATGATAAGAGACAACCGTCACTTGTAGTATATACATATGCATACATACATATATGTATAGTATATACTTGTAGTATAAATAGGCTCGCCCGCTGCTTCGCGCGGGTATAAAATATACATATACACCTTCCTCTTCAATCACTTAATCTATTGAAAAAACCGCATCGAATTCCGTTTCATAGTTTTAAAGATTTAAGCATGCAAAAGTCACATAGGGAAAGACACTTTGTTTTAGACTATGTAGTGATACCGTAGATGCTACTTAGCCGCCGGTATCTAATGACAACGACTTACAAGTGAAAGTCTACTGTCTACTGCCCTCTCCAGCACAGATCACAACAGTAGTGAGTACTACATACCATGCTATGGCGGTATTTACCGACATAGCATGGTATATTTACTATTACTATAAACTATACTGGAGTATTTACTTTTTTTCCTGCCGTTACGTTTATTCCTGCCGCCATAACGTCATGACGTGTTCCGGTTCGGAGGGTAAGGTACCTAGCCGGTAAACCTACTTTTGCTCGAGGCCTAACATCGCGGCCTCAGGTTGGCAACGCACCAATACCACCTTTGGTGTCTCTAGGTGGCTTGAATTTCTTACCATCAGGAAATCCGTCTGCTTGTTTGCCTTCCAATATCATAAAAAAAAATTACTCGTACTCGGGTTACGGGCACTAGTCAACGATAGAAAATTTATAAAAATAAATTTATCAATATCGTAATAAATGTGCTAAAGACTCATAATCTAAAATAATGAAAAATATGTTCTTTAGATAAAAAATTGCGTCGGGAATCGAATTAAAGCTCAGTGGACTATTGATGGAGTAGGACGTGCGCGTTAGCCAAACGACTAACGGCGATATTGTATGTGTTATTGTCGTTACACATTACACAAATCGATATCGATATATATGTCGGAGAATGAATAATTATTTCTTTGTTCGAGTGGCCACACTAGCCTAAATGTTGTTAATTTCGTGTTGACGTTTGACCTTGATAGTGACAGTGACAGTTTGTTATGAAGTTGTATGTGTCAGTTCAATCTATCAGTAGTGTGTACGTCAATTGAGCACCACACTTGCTTTTGAGACGTCGCCTGCGCCGGGTGTGCGCACTGACTGAATGAAATACTAAGACGGCGGACTTAAATCTCCAACACGTGGATTCAAATCCGTTTGAATCTGCGACATATACATATATATTATTAGCATTTTTCCCGGAATAATTACAAAATAATGTCCTTAATTATTTTGTGTATGTAGGAAGGTAACAAATATTTATGTTTTCTGATGATGAGAGATATTTATTGCCGATAAACAGCCAAGATATTAAAAGAATGTTAAATTGCTGAGACTGGAACATAAAGTTAAAGTTACGTTAGCAAATTCTAACCTGAACTGGAACGTGACAATCACAAACACCGATTTATATTTTATTTACCGAATTATGATAATTGTATAAGTGGTCGTAATTGTAATAAGAAGAAAACAAATCAGAAAAAAAACTTATTGGACTCGTGGAATAATCTAGTAACATTATGTAAAAATGAGGTAACCCTGCCGCGGTGATTACTTAGTACTTTAAATTACATATTTAATGTTTCTTTTCAAATCTCCGTAGCAAAAGATTAACGTTAACAGAGTGAATAAGCCTTGGATTATATACGTTTATGTTTTCAAGCTTTATGAATAAAGTAATATTCATCATCATTAGGTTTTAGCCTTATTTCTCATTAATCCAGCCTTCTTTAAATACTTACTACTCTTGAGCGGAGCTACATATCATGTGCTAACAAGGCACATTGTAAGATTAGTAACTAAACTTTCCTCGAAACCGAGAGAAGAAAACATCAAGCTCTAATTATGAGGAAAAATATGAATCAAGATTGCAAAACGATCCCTTAAAACCCCAACAAAATGTAAAATATCCTATTAATATTATAAATGCGAAAGTTTGTATGTATGGATGTACGGATGTTTGTTACTCTTTCACGCAAAAACTACAAAGCCGATTACGATTAAATTTGGTATGTAGGTAGCTGAAGACCCAGAATAACATATAGGCTACTTTTTATCCCGGAGTTCCCGCGGGATTGGGACTTACGCGGGTGAAACCGCGGGGCGCAGCTAGTATGAAAATATTTTTATCAATTATGAATCCATTTTATTTGCTGATGATACCACATTTCTTTTCCAATGTAAAATTAAAAATGATTTATTTGAAGAAACAAGTAAAACTTTGACTATGGTGACAGAATGGTTAAATAAAAAAATCTTAAAATAAATCTTACGAAGACAAAATTAGTTGAATTTGACCGCCTCGTTGTTTGAGTGGCTAACGTACACGCCTAACTATATCGACCAACCGCGAGGTTCGGGTTCGATTGCCGACGGGGCAGGCATTTGTGTGATAAACATTTAGATGTCTGCATTTCCGGGTCTGGGTGTTTATTAAATTTATTATAGTATCTATTTAAGTATTTCTGGGTATTAGTATCGTTGACTAACACCCATAACACAAGCTTATAATTTGCTTACTTTGTGGTTAGATTCAATTTGTATGCTTTGTCTAGGGACGTTTATTTATTTTTATTTGTTTACATTAAAGAGGAAATTAAAAATTTATTGTTTTCTTTATGTAATGCTACTATAGAGAATGTAGATTTTACTTACTTCCTGGCAATAAAAAATTATAAATGTTGTAACTGGAAGTCGCATATGTATTCACTACTTTGTAATAAAATTGATAGGTCTGTATTATGTGTTAAGACGAATAAGAGAAATGTCAGGCTTAAAAGCATCTCTTCCAACGTATCGTGGGTATGTTTCTTCCGTTTTGCAATATGATATTCCTACTTAAGGAAATTCTGCAGAATTAATTAGAATCTTTAGATTTCAAAAGAAGTGCATACGAGATATCAATGTAATGTTAATCAGTTGCATTCATGCAAGCCACATTTTAAGTCTCTTAAAATATTGGTTTTCCCTCGTTTAAATATTTTGGCTGGATGTTTGAAAAAAACTTCATCATTTGTTTTAAATAAATGCTGAATTCCAAGGTTTACTACATTTTAGAAATAGTAAGAAACTTAGTGTGCCTAACCAAAAGCTCAATTATGTAAATTGCGTGTCTATTAGTATATACAACCAGATTCCTGATAATCCTAAATCACTGCCATTGAGATATTTCGAAAGAAGGTACTTAACTTGCTGTTAGAGAAAAAATATTGTTAAATATTTTATTAGCCATAGTGTTAAATATTTTATTGCATAAAATTAAATATTTGTAATTAAATATATTTATTATATTATTATTATTTCAGAAATCGTGGCTGCCGGGGCGTTTGTTTCGCCGTTTCTTCTCCCAACTGGCTAGGTTTGGAAATGGTGGTAGTTCACAGTAGAAAGGGTTAAATTTATTTACATTTTCAAATTAAATATTATTCAAAATTC
>NJDD01000979.1:73059-87061 GCA_002245505.1 Calephelis nemesis | reverse complement strand
GAGCCTATGCTCGCCTTTTACGAGCTGCCTGGCACAGGAAGGCAGATGGTCTATTCTACAAAGGAGCCCGGACCAACGCGGGGAAAACATAACATTAAAAATAAATAAATAACTTTAAAATTTAAGTACATCATTAAATAACTAGTTTTTATAAAATATTTGCACACCACAATGTGGTAGAATATGTTGGAATGCTTAAATAATTTTGTAACAACTTTTTAACACACATATTCTGCAAATGAATATTTTTATTTTTTTCAATAAACAAACGTGAATCTGCTCACCACAACAAATATCTTCACGCCCATATCCCTGAAGGGGTAGATAGAGGCACAACCAGGGCACCCACGACTAGCCGAGGACACTACGTCTCAAAACGTTTTAGGTGGAAAGTCTATAGTAAACCGGGCACATATCCAATCCCAGGCAACGTGTTTTTTATTAGGAAATTGAAAATATACATTTTCTAATTTTTTTGTTGGCCGACCTGGGGATCGAACCCGGTACCTCAAGAAATCAAGTCCGACAACAGACCGCTAGACCACAGAAGCAAAAAACTTAAACGCATTTTTAATTATACACTCTTAAATTGACATCCAACCAATAACATGCTGCACGTGGAAGACTTAGCAGCATCTTAGTGGTTAAAAATTAATCTTTAGACGGTGATTTGTAAACATGTGTTCAACGACTGTTCAATTTTTTTTGGAGAGACGGAAGTATCTGTCACTTTAAAATACAAGGTTTTACGTAACAAAACAGATGCTATATTAGAATTGTTACCAATAGATCTGTGCTGACCGAGGTGAGGTAGATTATGCAATTCTTTTGGTTCTTTACTAACACATCCCTCTCGCTACGCATCCTCGCTCATCTCTAGTGGAAACGCAGCCTTAATCGTCATGTCTATCTGAAAATGGCTAAAAAAGAATCTGACAAAAAATGTTTGACATCGCAATAAAAAATGAGAATTTTCGGGGCCCAAACAAGCTACAAACAAATTTCGTTTATAACATGAAGTACGACGAGTGAAGCTGTCATATGGGATGTCACACAATGCCTCCTTCGCAATCTTGGTAATGCTTAGTACGAAAACCATTCAGACTTCCATTTCGTTATATATATTCTAGCTACAATGAAATTGAAATAATATGAATATACACGAAATCGAATTTCGGCGTAGGGATGCGACAACCTCATTGCGAGATATAGGGATCTAGGAATTTAGATTACAGGATAGTGCAGTCATCCGATTATTTTATTTTATTTATTTATTTATGAACAAAATCCACAGCTAAATATTATTACTAAGTTTTATTAAGCCTACAGCCAATAACGTATTTACATTTTCTATAGGTATAATAAAAGTAAAAGTTGTAACACACGTGTGAGTGCATGTGTGTGTGTTTGTGTGTGTTTGTATTGAATGTGTTGTAATGTTATATATTTTAAGTAGATAAATATAATTACATACATAAATAATTATTAATACAATGAAATGTTTTAATCAACAAATGTTTTTTATTAAGTGCTAGGGTTATTTCTCGTTTAGAAGTTGCTTTAGAATTATTAAAAATGTCAATGTGCTAAATTTTTTATTGTAAGTTCTGTGCATTCTGTTAATGGGCCTATTTTGAGCATAATTTGAAAGAGTATTGTGAATGGCAAATAGACGATTTCGACTGTGTCTTGTTCAAGTTGTCGGTGCATTAAAAGTTAATATTCTAGAGGAGAGTTCTGATAGAGAGACTATGAATGGCACACAAGCTACTAAATTTTCTGATCGTAAGAAGTAACTGTCCCTACAAACATCTAAAATGAGAGATTCAGAATCAGGAAACTATAAGCACATAATCCATACAAGTACACGTCTTACTTGTATGGATACAAGTCAAGTCGTACTTGTGTTAATCCCACTGATAAAAACCACCAGATTGGAGTGGAGGTCACACACTGAGAAAATCTGGCGAAAGAATTTGTACACTCTTTTTAGAATTTGTCTTAGAATCTTAGAATTTGTACAATATTGCGCGGCTAACCTGAAGCTCTGATTTTCAGTCTTTTGCAATGGTAAGTCTACCGGCTACGCTACCACACAAACCAGTACATGAAAGCGGCGAACGTCTATTGTGTAAGGTGAACATTAAAAAAAAAGTATCTTGACGCCCATATTCCCGAAGCGGTAGACAGAGGCACAACCAGGGCACCCACGACTAGCCGAAGACACTAAGTTCCACCGCCTACCGGGCACCTATCCAATCTCGAGCAACATTTTTTTTTATTAGAAAATTGGCAAAACCAAATTTTCTTTTTGTTGTCTGACCCGGGATTAGAACCCGGGACCTCATGCACTCAAGTTCAAGACCTGAACCTCTAAATCATAGAGACGAGTTACAATTACATTTTAATTTAATATAATTGTAATGTAAGCTTAGTAAAACTGCAAAAAAACCTGACTTCGATTTCAATATTTAAGTAATCCACTGAAAATTAAGTCTTAGATTTCTGGTGATTCCATAATCAGACTCAGTCTGGGTGGTAAGAAGACCACTCTGTTTAGAAATTACAAAGTAATCGATTAATACACTTGAAAAAAAATTGGTGCAGAACAAATCACCTTCACCTTTTTGGAAGTTGGTTAAAAGTACAACCAAAAAGTATATAAATTAATAAGTAATAAGAGGCGGGTCTTCCATAGATATATAGCAAGCCCGAATTTTGTATGAATTTTGGCTTAAGTGACATAAGACACTTGACAGACAAATAACAAAATCAGTGTAATAGCATGGTGAATAGGTATAGCCCGTTTAATTTAAAAAGTGAGTTTAAAGGCATTCAGATATAAGGCACTCTAGTGTCATATGATTAAGGTGAATAAAAAACATAGCAAACTTAATTCTTTTATTTTTTTATAATATGATTATATAATATATATTATTTTATTCCTGCCGCCATAACATCATGACGTGTTCCGGTTCGGAGGGTAAGGTAGCCGGTAAACTTACTTTTATTCGAGGCCTAACATCTTGACCTCAGGTTGGCAACGCACCATTACCATCTTTGGTGTCTCTAGGCGGCGCGAATTTCTTACCATCAGGATATCCGTCTGATTGTTTGCCTTCCTATAACATAAAAAAATATGAGTGTCGCCCCAAATCGAGTACAACATTCTCGATGTAATACGACAGCCAATTAAGATCCAGTTATCGGATGTTAACACCTGTCAAATTATAATTAGTGCTCTATAATAATTAAGGAGTATTGATTATATTTGAATTAATTCGTCATCATTATCATATAGGACCCTCAAAATTATTATATTATTTTAAAACAGTTTGAAATTCCTGTTCGCCTCTGTGGTCTAGCGGTTCAGGTGTTCGACTTGGCTGCATGAGGTCCCGGATTCGAATTCCGGGTCGGGTAACAAAAGAAAATTTAGATATTCCAATTTTCTATAAAAAAAATGTTGCTCGGGATTGGATATGTGCCCGGTTGGCGATCGGCTTGCCACCTATCACATTGTGGGACTTAGTGTCTTCGGCTAGTCGTGGGTGCCTGGTTGTATCTCTGCCTACCTCTACAGGGATAAGGGCGTAAAGACACTTTATCTTTCTAGTTTGTTACTTTTTAACCAGGACAAGTCCGTGGCAAGTATTTACAGGATTACGTTTATTATGGTATAAGACAAAGAAGAAACTTTTCTGGTATGTCTCCCATATACGCACCACGCTAGAGATACCATAGATGTTCAAGGTGCCTTGTTGTCTTTGTTGGTTCTTGCTGGGCTGGAGTGTTAGGCCTAGCGTTCAGGTCTACCGACTACCTATCGTCAGGACTGGTGTATAACTCACCATCATGGGCAAGTTGGTGTAGAGCACCAGTGTATTTGCTGGTAATGACCAGTTAAGTTATGCCCTCCTCATACGTGCTGCCAGTTAGAAAGGTTTGTGTTTTATCCTACACAGAAGACCCACGTAAAAATATTGGGTCAAGATCAATTATTCGGTAAATTCATCCCAAAACTTTATCACTTATTCACACTTACGGTGTAAATGACAAAAACCGATGTTCTAAGGAGCAACATCAAGATATCATCTTATGCACCGATTAAAATGTTATTCTAATCTACTAAGATCGCTTTCTGATATTTTAAACCAGGGGAGGGCAAATAACGGCCCGCGGGCCGGATCCGGCTCTTGAGAGGTTTTAATCCAGCCCGCCGAGGGTTTTTTAATAAAAAATAAGAACCTTAATTAAAATTAATGGTCGAAATGTTAAAATGCTATTGAAATTTGAACAATTAAGGTCCTGTGTCAATACTTCAAACTTATATACGGCGTATTTCATATGTTACGACAAAATTAAATAAATTTAATTTTAATGAAGGATTGTAAAATAAAATAAAAAATGCCATATGTTATCTTTACACAACGTTTTATAATCGTAATAATGACTGCTATTTTTAGGTGTTTTAATAAACCGGCCCGCCTCAAGATTATTTATAAATTACTGACCCGCCACTAGATTTTTTTTTAACTTACCGGCCCGCGGTCAAAAGAATTTGCCCACCCCTGTTTTAAACGCTAGTTATTCCAAAACAACATAATGTTACAAAATATTTCGCAAAATTACTAAAATCTCTACGTCAATGTTGACGTCGCACTACAACAGAAAAATTATTACATTTTCCGCGATGTCAGTTATATCTTTTGTCAATTCATAACCTGGAACCCTCTGGGTCCTTTCGAGCGGGATGCCGACATAATTACGGGGCTTAGCAGGCCTTGGAATGGAAATTGTGGCAGTTTGGGGTCCGTCCCCAAAGGGATTATCGAAGTTGGAGAAACGAGCACTCAGGTGATATTTTTTAGGATTCCGTATTGAAATGTATTATTTCCAATGCAGTATTCAAAACCTTTTGTATATTCATGATTTACGAGACTAACAAATTTGCCAAAATTATGCAAACAAACTGATTGCAGTCGCTCATTAGGTTCTTTCAATCAGGATGCGACATAACTTGAAACTTATTAAGTCTACCTTCAGCAAATTTGGCAATTTCAAGTTGAAACAGAGAAATAGAAATTTCATAGCGGAAATAAAAAAAAAAACAAAAAAGAAATTTCGTTTAAAGAAATGCTGTTTTTGTTGAAAGATTCCATACATAACTTTGGTGAAGGCGAGTTTCATGACTGTGATGTGTAAAAGGCGGCAAATCCTCCAAATAATGGCTATTAGTGATTAAGGCTTTTTTTTTCATAATATTGGAAGGCAAACAAGCAGACGGATTTCCTGATGGTAAGAAATTCACGTCGCCTAAAGACACCAAAGGTGGTAATGGTGCGTTGCCAACTTGAGGCCGGGATGTAAGGCATTGAGCAAAAGTCAGTTTACCGGCTACCTTACCCTCCAACGGAACACGTCAACAGCAGGCATTGACGTTATGGCGGCAGGAATAGGTAAGGCGGTGCAGTGGTACCAATCCGGGCGAGACGCTGCTAGACTCTACCACCTAGTAAGATGTCACGGTGTTAGTGACGGTGAGCCTATGCTCGCCTTTTACGAGCTGCCTGGCAGAAAGGCAGATGGTCTATTCTACAAAGGAGCCCGGACCAACACGGGTGAATACGCGGGGGGGGGCTTTTGAATAGAAAATCAATTAAAAGGTAAAAGTTTAAGGGTAAAAGTAAAGTTTACAAAAACATGAAACACCTGCCTTCCACCATGTGGTTACTGTCATGTAGCGGGTGAATTAATATGATAGTTGGTTTACTCATGCAAAATTACCAATTAAAATCTAACGCCCAGATTTTTTAATTTGTTAGAAATAGTTACGATTAGTAACTGCATGTGCTTGTTTGCCTTTAAACCTCATGAGTTTCATTTTTTTATATCATAGGCAATAATAATTTTAACTTCGAAAGTTAATCTAAGTACACGTAATTATGAGCGTACTGTGTACGGAACCCTCGTAATTATGAACTCGATCTTGATACTTTTTAAAATTGTTTGCTATTTATTTATTGCTTATCTTAAACTTTTCGAGATATCTCGGAATTTTTTGTTATGCTGTTGTTCTTACTTTTGAACAATTCTGATTAATTGCTCTTTTTTAAATAAATTTAAATTCAATACTGAGAAGTAGAAAGAATTATGCTGTCTTATTAATAAATATGGTCAAACGTTGGAGTAAAATTGTGTTGATATTATAGTCTGTATCCCATTGTTATAAAGACTTTAACACCAGGTTGAGCCTTGGAGTACTTTTCTTTTTTTTATAACATTGGAAGGCAAACAAGCAGACGGATTTCCGATGGTAAGAAATTTCCGTCGCCTAGAGACACCAAAGGTGGTAATGATGCATTGCCAACCAGAGGCAGGGATGTAAAGCCTCGAGCAAAAGTAAGTTTACCGGCTACCTTACCCTCAGAACCAGAACACGTCATGACGTTATAGCGGCAGGAATAGGTAAGGCGGTGGTACCAATCCGGGTGAGTCGCTGCGAAACTCTACCACCTAGTCAGATGTTACGGTGTTAGTGACGGCAAGCCTGTGCTCGCCTTTTACGAGTTGCCTGGCACAGGAAGGCAGATGGTCTATTCTACAAAGGAGCCCGGACCAACACGGGTGTTTTCTTCGTGTTTATTAAGAAGACGGATGGAGTTCGACATGCTACGGATGTACCTGATGATTTATGCATAAGTATATTATTTGAATCGTATTAGTGTTGTAATCATCTTAGCTAAAAGGACGAGCCCCGCTACTTAATTAGCCTGTATGGATGTGGTATATTAATGAGGACATTGGTGTGTGTTTTCGATAATAGCAATCTGTATGCGACCGATCGGTCAACTATCGTGTCGATCGGGCATCATGGTGACACGATACATGCTTTTATTTTATAAAAATGCACTTTTTTGCGCTGGGATAATCAGATGTTAGTTGAAATACAATTTCGGTAGTATTTTTATTATGCGTGAATTTATATTATAAATTTAATATTCTCGTATGCGTAAATGCAATAGACAGGTGAGAGTTTACGACGATTCATAGCAAATATGGAGATTCATTAGTTGTTGGGCTTTAAAGAGTGTAAGTATATAGAACGTGTATAAATCACGTACACTAATTTTAAAAGAAGTATGTAAATAGTTTTCTGGTGCATTTTATTACTTTTCGCCAGTGGTTAAAATTTAATAATACTACTACTACTTTATCAATGTTTATAAAAATAAATAATTATTTTGGGCGATCATCTCATCACGGTTGGAAAGATGGATAAATTTTTCTAATTATATATGAGTTATGTTGGTTATTGTTAGGAGAGAGCTTTATGTAGGAAAAAAAGTAAAAATTGCAGGGTAAATGGGAAAAACAACATACAAACAAACAAACTCTTAGTAGCCACTGCTACTATACACATAAACCTTAACAGCGGTACGAAGTCGCCAGGTCAGCTAGTTAGTTAATAATAATTATATTTTTAAATGAACAAACACTTGTTCTGTTTTACGTATCATTCATAATTTATTATTTTAAAATAGCCCCCCGGTTTCGCTTATGACATCATCATCAGGGCGAGAACTTAAACTACTACCAGTACTATTTGGAAGTTTAACCCAGCGCCGACGATGAAAAATATCAAATAATAATAATCATATCAAAATTATGTGTCTTCTATGTTATTTTCCAAATTTGTCAAATAGTATGTAAATATAGTAATCCGAATGTATTTCAAAGATACCTTTATAGAATTATTATTATATAATTAATCATTTCTTTTAAAAAATTTCGTGTTGGTCCGGGATCCTTTGCAGAATAGACCATCTGCCTTTCTTGCCAGGCAGCTCGTAAAAAGCGAGCATAGGCTTATCATCACTAGCACCGTGACATCTGACTAGGTGGTAGAGTTTCGCAGCGACTCGCCCGGATTGGTACCACCGCCTTACCTATTCCTGCCGCCATAACATCATGACGTTTTCCGGTTCGGAGGGTAAGGTAGCCGGTAAACTTACTTTTGCTCGAGGCCTAACATCCTGACCTCAGGTTGGCAACGCACCATTACCATCTTTAGTGTCTCTAGGCGGCGTGAATTTCTTACCATCAGAAAATCCGTCTGCTTGTTTGCTTTCCTATAACATTAAAAAAAAATTTAGATTAGGTCAGCCAATTTAAAAACAATGGCATAAAGTGTAAAAAGAGTAAAAAGTGTAAATCCGTAGCGCTAATTTAAATAGTAGTACTATTAAATCATTCATTTGTTAACAAGATAGGTCATCAAGATAGGTGAAAAATTTACTCATTATATCGGAACGTGACACAGACGAGCACCGACGTCATCGTGGCAAGAGGCTGCCACTTAGTCATGATCCCGATGTTAACCACAAATTCCACATTAGCCTCTTACAGGTTGCTTACTATTTGACAATGGATATAGGCAGTTGAACTTTCCTTAGGTCGAAAGATAAAATTGGTCAAAGATATTAAAAGGCCTTGATTCTTCAAACGTTGCGGAATTTACGATGAAAAGGACCAATAAATTTATTCCCTTTCCCGTCACAGCGAAAGAAGTGCTCCTATCGATTGGAAATCAAATTACTACCCTTCCTGTAGTTATATCGGTTCGTTTTGTTGGTACAATTGTATCAATATTGGACATCGTAACTCGATTTCCGGTCGACGTTGCTGTCAAGCTTCGCTTGACATCGGTCGACAAAATAGCGAATATTAATTTCTTAGAACTTAGTGAATATGATTAAAGCGCTAAGTTTGCTGGATAAGAAAAGTATGATACGGCTATAATCTTGTCGAAAATAAGAAAGCGATTTTGTTTCTTTAATTTTAAATGGAGGGAAATGCAAAGTAGCATTAAGGCATAATTGTCACTCAAAAATAGTAAGAAGAAACTACAATGTCATGCTATGAAGATGGACGTGACAAGGCTAAATGTGTGGTATAACAAAGATCGTACTAACAAAAATCGTAGTAGGAAAATTGACTAAACTTCGTAATCATGTGCTCAATTGTAAATAGCAAACCAACAAAAAAAAGAAGTTTTTATGTAATTTTTTTAATTCAAAAGATACCGTGAAAAGTCGACAGTGAGAAAGAAGTGTAAGAAAATGGATCCGGTATATCAATAACAAAACTTGAGGACAACTTGTATCAACTCTAAAATAACGATGGTGATTACATTTTGTGCATATTGACTATTAGATCAAAGTTTTTTATAACGATTACTTCCCAGAGTTATTACTGACCTGCCAGGAACACCATTAGGTAAACAATACTTGTTATACAACCTGTAGCTTCTGCGAATTATGTACAAACGGCTTTGAGCAAATATTTAATCGGATGAGTATCGATTTTATGCAAACCTAACAACATAATATTTAATATTCTCGGAAGGCAGGCAGGAATAACTAAGCTATTAGTAGTAACTGATGAACAATTAACATAGCCTTTAGAATGGTAGATTTTGCCATTAAATCTATAGACCAAATCACGAGAAAGTAGGACGCAATAAACATTTCCATACAAACGATAAAATTAAAAACAAGAAAAGAGCAAACAATAAGAGGGCAAACAATTGAAGAAAAAGGGCATCACCGTAAATAAATATTAGTAATTAACTCGGACCAATACAAAAATCTCAATTTCCGATCACCCACGAAGCCAGATAAAACAAAGAGTAATGAAATGCCTTTTTTTGTTTTTACAAAGGGACGAGACAACAATGGCCAGTAATCCAAGCCGATCTCTGTCCATATCAGAGGTTTTCAAAACTTTGCTAATTGTTGCCGAGCATTGTGGACCCTAGATGAGACCAGCGCAATTATTACATGCAACACAGAGCAATTCATTATTGTTATCCGTGTTTGTCGAGAATTTTATCATTTTAATTTGACATTTGAATATTTGGATTTTACATTGGAAGGCTATTGCTGAATTTAGTATACTTGTTGATGTTAAATGCGATGTAATTTAAGCGGAATTTAGAAAGCGGTTAACTTTTTGATAAAAAAACATGGGTTAAAAATTTTTAACAATAAATTAATCGGAGGTAACTTCAATTGAAAAAACTGTTTAATCAAGAAAAAATGATGATTCATTTTTAACTGACATCAATAGAGAAAACTTTCAAAAACAGTGCACTTGGTGGTTGTCCATAAAGTAATAAGATGCGTTTCCAACCTAAGACTGAGGTGACAAGCGCAAGCCTCTGACAGAAGAAGGTAATGTAAATTGATATTTCTCCAAAAGATATGACAGGCAATACGTAAATAATCCGCCTTCATTTGATTTAATGTATTGGTTTACCTACCTACAAATTTATCGACAACTCTGACGTCCACTTAAAATTCCGTTTGCTCAGACCCTGCTAAGCTCTTTCTGACAGTGTAATTTAGAAATTGCCTACTATCGATGAGAACTTCCCCTATTTTAATATGGGGTTATTTGTATGATAACGATTGACCTATATACGTGTGTAATCAGAAATGTTCTTTATCTTTATAAGGGTAAAGCATGAGATTGCTTGGGATCTCTTGGGTAATGTTTTCACGGCATTTCGTCTAACCACATCAAGCTAATGATAAAAGACGCACTCATTTTGTTTTCGGCCTTTCTGATTTTATGAGTAACCTTTCATAATGTATCCGCATTAAACAGTCTTGTAATTAGGCAGGTTAATGTCTCTATATCTTGTTTACTAAGTTTGGAAGTTTTGTGATAGCACCTGCATTAAGTTTTATTTCATAGACATCGTAAAAACTGAATCCTAGTACAGGGAAAATTCATTCGATCATGAATAAAATAGTTACATAAATATGACTAGACCACAAAACCTGTCGTGACATGAGTACGGGTATTACCATGTTATTTTTAAAGTCAATGGGGAATGACAGATTTTACCACTTCGGAAGTGTCTACCTTTCAAACGAAAACAGTAAAAAGGTTAAGGAATTTCATTTTTGAAGACTTTAATGTATGGGTTTGAAAATTTATTTCCAGTTTTGTACAAAATTTGCAAAGCGACTTACAAAGTACTTCTACCTACTTAGTTTTAACTACCTGTTCCTAATAGCTGGAAAATATATTGGTTGTGTTATGCGATTCCGTTTCACAATAATCTAATACGCAGCCCAAAAACAAAAATAGTTTATTCTACTAGTAGACATGAAAATATTATAAGGACGATTTCATTGAAATAATACAACGTCTTTATAAATATAATTTAAGATCATAAAGTTCTGAAAATTGTAAAACTTCACGGGATTATATTTCCCTAAATTCCTCGAAAACAGGAAAATAATAGTTTACAACCTTGTACTCCGTAAAGTTGCATATTCCCCGAATTTCAGTCACGCGATATGGCATGCGTGCCGCCGTTCTGCCAGAACCGTGACAAACACCGTGGAGGCACGCACACCGTTAACACCTGTTTAGCTGATAACAAGGTTGATATCTTTGATTATATTGTTATTGTCGATGAAATATTTTTATTCTTATAACTACTGTATTTTAAACTGATATTAAAAATGAGAAAGTCTATCTGTCACACTCTTGTAAACCGCTAGACCAATTTCCATAAAATTTAACAGCTTGTATAAATCCCCAAAGGGAAAGCGTTAGGTAAGCTATTCCAAAGCGAGGTTTTGAGTCAAAACGGTAAACTCGCTTTGCATAATTCTGTGCTTATCCCAACGTTATTGTATGAAAGCGAGAGTTGGGTATGTCAGAAAGATCATGAAAGTAGGATAAATGCGGTCGAAATGAGAGCACTACGAAAAATCTGTGGTGTAACGCTCGCTGACCGCATTCGTAACAGTGAGACCCGAGAAAGGGTGGGATTGAAAGAAAGTGTTGGTGTTAAAATGCGAAAGGGCATGCTCCGCTGGTTCGGTCATGTGGAAAGAGTGACAGATGAAAGATTGACAAAGCAGATATACAATGCAAATGTGGATGGATGTAGGTACCCGGGGAGACCAAGGCTGACATTTCACGATCAGATCAATCGGATATTAT
Source organism: Calephelis nemesis (assembly GCA_002245505.1). Classification (NCBI taxonomy): domain Eukaryota; kingdom Metazoa; phylum Arthropoda; class Insecta; order Lepidoptera; family Riodinidae; genus Calephelis; species Calephelis nemesis. Next base: position 75,034 of record NJDD01000979.1, on the reverse strand, counting down.
CCGAGGGTGGTGTCAAAAGTCTCCGAAACCGGCGTGTTTGTATAAAAAGGGTTATAATATGAAGGAAGCAAGACAGGTTTGTCAGGATCGTGAGGTCTGGCACTCGATACTCTCTTCCTACCTCGTAAGGAACTTGGCGTGAAGATATGTATATATGTATGTATAAAAATGAAGTTGAATTAAACAATATCTCAGACAAATCCGATGTTACTTTTCTATGCCGATTGTTATTTCCTCTGTGATCTAGCGGTTCAGTTGTTGGACTTGATTGCATGAGGTGCCGGGTTTGAATCCCGGGTCAGGCAACAAAAAGGAAATTGGGTTTTTCTAATAAAAAAACGTTGGCCGGGATTGGGTATGTGCCCGGTTGGCGATAGGCTTGCCACCTATCACATTTTGGGACTTAGTGTCTTCGGCTAGTCGTGGGTACCCTAGTTGTGCTTGTGCCTACCTCTTCCGGGATATGGGCGTGAATATACTTTGTTATTTCCATAGATACACTGCTTCAGAAAGACAGTAGAGCCTTAGCTGTGCGAACAATGAAACATGAACAAGTAATTCGGACTAATAAGTAGAAGTGGTATTTCTTGCTGTCAAAATATCAGAATTCGTCTGCTTGTTCATCTTCGTATCGCAAAAAATCCTTAGACTACTACTAGTTAATAAATACAAAAAAGTTGGTTGAAGCCTCAATGTGTGAAAGGCTTATTTATTGTCTCATACATGAAGTGAAACGTATGAACCTATGAAAGCAGAAGAGCTTCACGCAGAGCCGTCGTCGTTTTGCGCGGGCTCCCTCACCCCTTGTTTGACTATTTGTATTTTTTTTCAAAGCTTTCAAACAACATGAACCCGACAGTATTTTTATCGGGTTTTTATGTTCGTGCTCTTTTTTGAAGTCCATCGCTTATTTATAAGTTTGTGGTATAAACAAAAAATCCATTTCTATACATTTGAATAACTTTACTCACGAATGCAAAGAAAACATATATTTTCATGTAATACCTTATGTTTGATGTTTTCTTTTATTCAACTCAATCTTTCCAATAATATTTTTGTTTAAGTTAAATAAACCCTCAACTGTATTTCTAAGGATTGAGCATCTTTATTTTTCTTGGATATTGTTTAACTCCATGTTACAGTAATTCGATATGCATTATGTTTGTTCTAATATAGAACTAGCTAACCCGGCAAATTTAGGATTGCACGTTTTAACGGTTGATAAAATTTTAACTGACATCAAAAGCGGAGACGCTTGCAATGTAACAAAATGCAACATGCAACAATAACGGATTAACCAAAAATCCGTCTATTCTGAATGTATTTTAGAGATTATTTTTTATAAGATAGGTTACATTTTAATGGTAGTTAAGAATTTGGTCAAAATCCTACAGCAGTTGTTAAGTTATACATATGTAATACTTACAATTTTGTTAAATTAGACTTGAGCTTCGTATTGATTTCTTTGTATTGATTTAAATTAAGGACATTTTCAACGTATTTTGTTATATAATACACACTATTTTATAGCTTCATAATTTTTCAATATGTAATGATACGAAAATAATTTATTGGTGAAATATGTTTGTTAATAAGATGTTACAAAAACAATTAAACATACTAACAATATAAATTTTAACTTTTAAACAATTTTTTTATATTTATTACGAGATTCATTATTTGTTATCAAAATATAAAAAAAATACCCTGTTTACCATAAACTACCGCCGTTTCCAAACTTAAGCAGTCCGGAGAAAAAACGGCAAAACAAACTCCCCATCCGCAAGGACCTATCTGCTTTGTACTACCACTGTTTCCGAACCTGGTCAGACAGAAGAATAAACGGCAATTGAATATGGTTCCCACAGAGTAGGTCTAAGTAATTGGACTGAAATATCAACTAATAAAAAGTAGATGTTGCCGCGCTTTCAATCACTATTTAGCGTATAATATTCAGTCCCGTTACTTATGTTTT
>NJDD01000979.1:44997-64711 GCA_002245505.1 Calephelis nemesis | reverse complement strand
TTGACTTATTTTTTTATGACATATGAACAATTTTTTAGTATCAATGATTAATAATTAGTAAGCACGTAGCTCGTTTTTGGCTGATTGCATGGGTTAAAAACTTAATATTTTTTCGAATGAAACATAAAAGGACCTATTTGAATAGTTTGGTGGATAATAAGAAAATCAAAGAGACAGAATAACAAAAAAATGTCTCCTCGCGGGTACAATGCGGCGGCCGCGTCCAGCTCAGAAAAGGGCCCGTCTCCGTTGCACCAGATTTTATTTAGCTGCATCTACTTCCGACTTACATTTATTTTTTCTTGAATATAAATCCGGGACTTTCTTAAAGTCTGGTACGTTATAAAAGGCAGGCAGATATTAAATTTATCAGATTATATTTTACGTTCTTTTTTGTAAATAAAATAAAATATAAAGAATTAAAAAAAATGTTTTCAATACCAGTAATACAAAGCTTACATAAAGTAAAATTCTTGAGCACGGGTCAAAAACTTAGTGCAAAAATAATTTTTAGATAAAGAAAATTGTACCTCTTAAAAGCCAACCATTCATCTCATGTCATAAAATTTGCTGATGGTATAAAAATAATGTTGCAATTTAATAAGTATACATTATTACATATAAACAAATTAAAAAAAAACATGTTTTTAAAAGAGATATTTTTAATTTTACAAAATCAGCTTTGCTGGCTTAGATTTTTTGGCGCATATATTTTGTATTTATTTAAAGCTTTACTAATTGCAAAATCTAAGCAACAAAAAACAAAAAAGGTTGTCTGTTATGTATTTATTACACATTGAATATAAATAGTAATTTGATTAAATAACCATAAACTACTTATTATCCTAATAGGCCATATTTTTGTAAATAGAGTAGGTACTTGTATTCCAATTTTTCGTAACTTAAAATAACTTTATATACCGAACGCTGATTTCTCTCTAGCGAAGATCAAAAACAACCTTGCATGTTCTAGAAACGTCCAAAACATGCAGTAGTATGTAAATTTCGCAAGTTGTTGGGAACAAAATTCAAAAGTTACAAATCCAAACCTTGTTCATACTTTTGCAAATATAGTCTTAAATGTAAAACTGGAAGGCAGCCAGATCTTACGGGACGTGATCTAGCACCTCCGCCATTTTAATGTTATTCGATAAAATTTCTCATGCATGAAATAAATTTCTACCCTATATCGTAGTTTAGTGGCTGAGAGTGTTTTCGATACCTGACTCACTGACCTAAAAATTTTATTCTATTTACAAAATAGTATATTTAATACCACGGTTATGTAATAAACGGTATTCTATTTTCCTGCAAACGGGTAAAAACGCGTTTATATTTCTTAAGTTCGGTAGACACTCGGTATTAATAGCGGTTGCCCGCAGTGACGAACGGTGAATGTAGTACCGTTTTTTTTTAATTTAGTAACGAATAAGTAAGCTTACGATTTGTGAATATTACTTTGAATTAATAAGTGTCATTATTTATATAATATCGCAACGAACAATTATTGACTACGTTTTGCTGATACTGACCTTTGCATGAACGGTCATGGATGTTTTTTTATAAATTTGGTAATTGAAAATATTAGATCCATTTTTATTTAACGCTTCCTATCCATTTAATAAATACAAAAAAATACGATCCAAAAAGTAGAAATAAATTCAGTTTGGCAGATGTAGCAAAATAAGTACCTACTGAAGATTCGTAGCCATATCGCGTGTTGACGTACAGCATGGCTGTAGGTATTTCATTTAAAAATACTTTTTAAATGTTCATCACAATAACAGAAAATTAAATTCAAAATTAAAACACTGTTGTTGTTGTGTTGGTTCGGGCTACTTTGCAGAATAGACCATCTGCCTTCCTGCCAGGCAGCTTGTAAAAGGCGAGCATAGGCTTACGTCACTAACACCGTGACATCTGAATAGGTGACTATAGGTATATAGGTGATAGACCCGGATCATAACGTCATGACGTGTTCCGGTTTGTAGGGTAAGGTAGCCGGTAAACTTACTTTTGCTCGATGCCTGCGATGTTAGGCAGGTTGGGAACGCACCATTATCACCTTTGGTGTCTCCAGGCGGCGTGAATTTCTTACCATCAGGAAATCCGCCTGCTTGTTTGCCTTCCAATATCATAAAAAAATGTTTTATTGCTACAAATGTAAAATTTTACACAATTTCCTTCATACTCGTATGAAATCGTTTTGTTTCGTGTAAATATTTGTTTTATTTAACGAAAAATAATGAAATACACGTACACTCACAATTCACTCGTTCCATATTTGCCTGTTTATTTAACTGCCTGTTTCCGTTTCCCAGAAGTATTAGGCTCATGGAATTGTGATATATTTTTTCAATAAATATCACAATTGTGTCAACGGTAAATAACAAATAAGTATATTTATGTTAGCTTCGTTATTGAGCGAAGACAAGGACATACGTTCCTGTGAAAAGTGAAACTGTTTAATATGATTTCAGCAAAAAGTGTTCAAATAAGAATATTTTGAAAAATATTATGTAATATATAAAAACTATTAAAATTCAATAGTTTTATACTTACAAATCCAAGTGTTTTTTTTAATTATTTTTACCTAAATAAAAGCTGGTTATTTCCGAGTGATGAAACCACCCGATAATTTATTATGCAAGTATAATTAAAATTAAAAATAAAAGTATTTTCACGTCCATATCCTCAAAGAGGCAAAAGACAACCAAGGCACCTACGACTAGCCGAAGACACCAAGTCCCACAATGTTATACAATAATACATGCAACAATAAGTGGCAAGCTTATCGTAAACCATGCACATATCCAATTCCGAGCAACATTTTTTTATAGAAAATTGGAAAAACCCAATTTTTCTTTTTGTTGACCGGCACGGGTATCGAACCCGGACCCGGACCTCATGCAGTCAAGTTTAACACCTGGACCGCTACACCACAGTATCAAAAATACCTAAAATATAAAAACAGCAGTACCCTAGTAAAAATCACACCACGTGAGATTTTAACCAAATAGCAAACGATACATAATTAATTATCAAACGATACATAGCGATAAATGATATAGATAACGATATATAACGATACGAACGTTAAAATCGACACAACAAAAGTTTCATAAAAAAGGACTCGATATAAACAATTTCGTGCATCAGTTTTCCTCTATATTCAAAAAGTTGTCTTGTTTAGAGCGAAAAATGTGTTCGTAAAATCAAACAATGTTTGAAAAATATTTTCATTTTTTTCATGTTCCCGAATTTAAATTTGAGAATTTTTAGAACAATACGTCTTGTATTTTTGTATTTGAATGGCCTTGTGTGTGAACTTTTTTGTTGGTATTAAAGCAATACCTACTATTGTTAACGAAATTAGATATCAGACATAGTACCTAAAAAAACGTGACGAGTTTTAACATATCTTTACCATCTAAACCAGACGGACGGTGTAAGTAAAATTTAACTTCCTTTTTTCATAAAAATCAAATCCTGAACGTTATTTCCGCCAAAACTAGGGAATATTATTAATTTAAAAAATATTTTCTTTTTAATTTCTTTTCTAAATTAATTTAAAAAGGTGGATTAAAAATAAAAACTATCACATAAGACTTCCGGCAACAACCAAGTTTTAATTTACGCCTTTACAGAGGAAGTACATTAAATTTATTTTTATGAGACTGGAAATAAGTTGTATATTAACAAATATTTACTGTCACCTATTATATATTTCGTATTTCGTTAATTTATACACATAGTGAAAAGCAGTGCATTTTTTAAGCGAGGCCAAAAAAGCGAACTTTTCTGTTATTGAGAAAAGACGAGACCAGACAAAGTGGTACCATTTGTTTTATGGGAGGTCAGCAAATAAGCTCACGGGTCTCCCTATAGTAAGAACTGTGGTCTATGAATATCATAGATATTGCGTTGATGCCCTGTGTCCATGTGTATGATGGCAGGCCAATTGTGCAATTATACCAGCTACCCTCGAGACCGAAACATGACATCTATACTATCTATATCTATACCTATACTAATATTATAAAGAGGAAATGTTTGATATTTTTTTGTTTGTTTGTTTGTTTGAAATGAATAGGCTCCGAAACTACTTAACTGATTTCAAAAAATCTTTCACCTTTAGAATGCTACATTATCCCTGAGTGACATAGGTTTTGTTTCATTAAAATCGGTGGAGAAGAAGTCAAGTTACGCAGGCGAAGCTGCGAGAAACTAGGTAGGTAGGTACTAGGAAACTAGGTAGGAAACTAGGTGCGTAGGTAGGACTAGTAAGATGGATCTCAACCTCGGCATGTTGCTGCACAGAACTCTACCACCAAGGCGAAATTGGCCGTTAATTTTATTTTAATAAACGATTACTTCAAAATAACGATTTTTTGTCACCACACAAGCAAACAATTACAATTCAATGAATATATCTTCATGTTACTATCTTGTAACCATGATATTAGATCACTAGCAACAGTCTAACCGGTGCCCTTCACTTTAGAATATAACATAAAATGGCAAGCACTGATTTTGTACACAGGATGGTAGTTTCCTAGGTTCTGCTTCGAGGAGCTGCTCCACACCCAACTACCACCTACTAAAACATAAAAATGTATAAATATATAAGCTAACTTTTGCTTGAGGCCTAACATCCAGGCCTCAGGCTGTAAATGCACCATTACCACCTTTGGTGTCTCTAGGCGGCGTGAATTTCGTACCATCAGAAAATCAGTCTGCATGTTTGCCTTCCAATATCATAAAAAAATGCTTGTGAAATGCTTGTAAGCCAACATGATTAATACATAATTACGAGTACAGAAATAATGAAATGAATTAAATCAAAACCTAAACTCAGAAACACAATAACTCTCAGAAAAACATTCCGATTTTTAGCTTCAGCTGGTACAGATAGCAGCTCTGTATTTTTCTTGTAAAACTAACCTCAAATAAAACATTTTAAACGCGTTCTTAAGTTTATTTTACTTAAAGAGAACAAATCTCTTTATTGTAAAACATTGGAGAAATAAATTCTCAACCGAACGCGGGACGAAGCCGGCGATTTTAGAATAGCCTTAACGTTTCATGGTATTTTAAAAACCGAAAGAACCGTAAGGAATCTGAAACAAGCTGTTTAAATCATGCTTTTAGAAGCTGAATAATAAATATAGTGAGCTCTTGAACTAGATATCCCTCTAGTTTCAGCTATTTTGGATGATAGGATTTACGTAAAATCCTTTCTTATTATTTTTATGTCATTTCATGACAAACAAAATAATTTTTTGGTAGTAATAAATACACTTCATTTGCAGACAAAATGTGAATGGTTCGTGGCAAACCTGAGGCTGTGATTCACAAAACAAACGTGGATGTTATAGCAATAGTAATAAAGTCTATCCAAAACTTTACTACTTAGTAGTTAGTGACAAAATTTGCGTGTATAGTTCTAAATATATTTAGCGGGCTTCTTATAGACCACCAGCTTTTGTTTAGGCAGCGTGGATGTCGAAGACAAGTATTGAACGTAACTATCTAAGCAAGGCTACCGTTTCTTATAGGAACCATAGATTTTACATAGGCGTCGCTGTTGTGTGACCAGGATGTTGGGCTTATTCTGCAAGTCTACCGCTTACTTTAGCCTTCGGACAGGAACATGACAAAGTCATTATGGTGGCAGGAATAAATAAGGTTGTAGGTCCCTACCTGAGAAAGTTGCTGCATAGCATTTTTCTACCAGTGGTAGTGTTGGTAATGACCTATATTTTAATATTAAACCGAGTAATTACAAAAAATCTGTTCCACAAAATTAATCTAGAAGTTTAGACTGTTTTCGTTTATACCATTTGTATAAAATTTATTGCATGAGTTATAACTTATTTTTGTCATTTTTCCGATAATACCAGAGGCTGAATAGGTTATGGTAGAAAAAGCGCTGACTTTGTCTCTACATATTTTGTTTACGCATAAGTAGCTTCGATCAACATACCTTGTTGATCGATTATGCGCGTCTGTCCCAGAAACGTCTCTGATGTTCACAAATATAATATATGAATAGTATCTTCACGCCCCTATCCCCGAAGAGGTAGGCAGAGGTACAACCAAGGCACCCACGACTAGCCGAAGACACTAAGCCCCACAATGTGATAAGTGGCAAGCCTATCACCAACCGATCCATTTCCAATCCCGACCAACATTTTTTTGTAATAAGAAAATTGGAAAAATCCAATTTTCTTTTTGTTGGTCGACCCGGGATTCGAACCCGGGACCTCATGCAGTCAAGTCCAACACCCTAACTGCTAGACCACAGAGGCGATATATGAATAAGTTTATTATATTTAGAGTCTCCGGAACTGGAGTGTTTGTATAAAAAGTGTAGTTAGTGTTTAGTAGTGTAATGTAAAGGAAGTCCGACAAGTTTATCAGGATCGTGAAGTCTGGCACTCGATACTCTCTGCGTACTCCGTAAGGGATTTGGCGTGAATATATGTATATATGTATATGTAGCGAATGTAAAACACAGTTAAAAAAACTAGATAAGAAAACGAAGTTTATAAAAATAAATTGCTATCGCACAAAGTAAAGAAACATTAAGCATGATTGTTTTATAAACATCTTTGCATAAATACTTTCAAAGGAAAATCTAAAGGGTGCACAAGATCAGGTTTTGCGGACTCTTTGCCCCCAGTGGTCCAAGCTTGTCGTATGCGGAAGGGAAGGGGGCTTCTTGGTACACGGTATGAGGCTAGGGCCAAGATTAAACCAATCTTACCAGGTAAGGCTCCTCCTCAGTACTCCTCAGTTTGAGCAGATAATGATAGTGAGCTATTTGGCCTGCGTGGGGTGGTGGCTAGAAGGCCTGCGAAGGAGGGGGTGCTACAATGATGTAGCAGTCTGTTCCCGCCTAGTCATATACTCATACGCAGCTTGTGAAATTTTACAAAATCTTAAATATTAAAACACAAAGTTTGAAACCCGAAACTGGTTTTGTTGGTTCGCCTAATCAAGCATCATTTCAGCTTGCACGGTCATGATGGGGTTGCAGTAGGTTTGGGAATGCCTGTTGCTACTGAGACCCCGCAATGATGCACGTCGTGTCTCTGTATACCACATCTGACACCTGTTGAGTGGTACTATCTGATGAGGATCCCGAGATACAACATCGACAGGGCAGTGTGCAAAAGCGTTCCCTCAGTCTCATAACCTGGCAAAGAGGAGGACACCGTGTGGTTTTATTAGGTAGAAATCCTATAAAATCGTACACACGAAGATTTCTACATGAAAAAAGGTCTTGAGGGCTCTTCCAAATGACATAATATCAAAATTTGTTAACAAATGTTTTTATTCCAGGTTTAAAAAAAACTTTAGCTAGATACATAGTGGAATATAACCAAATAATAAAAACATAATCTTTCAAAAATAAAACGTAAAATATCGTATCTTTTCAGTTTACGATGTAGTAAATAAGTAAGCATCATAAAAAATTATCATGAAAATTCAACTACTGGAAATTTAATTGCTTTTTAATATTTAGAAACACTTGTAATTTTCCACGAACAAATATTTGTAAAAAAGGCAACGTGTTGTTAATATCAAATTTATTTTAGAATTTTATCTAGCACCGACGGTGGATATTAAAGTAGTTCAAATGTGTTCATGATACATAATCTAGTTGTTGATCAAAGATAGTTTTATTCGTACGCTTTCAAACCTTCAAGCGGTGTAAGCACATTGTGGGTAGGCTGACAAAAGCGCACTCCACGCGAAAGGCGAACTGGCACACAGCCAGGACGCTTTACTTCTATCAATTTAGAATCATCTCTTCAAGCCAGAACAACCACAATGGGATTGTTTAATAATGTTATGTTTCGAAATCCTACACTATTTAAATACTATATTACTGTAAGGCAAACAAGCAGATGGTTACCTGGATGGTTATGGATGGACCCTCGTGTTGGACCGGGATTCTTTGCAGAATAGACCATCTGCCTTTCTGTCCAGGCAGCTCGTAAAAGGCGAGCATAGGCTTATCATCACTAACACCGTGACATCTGACTAGGTGGTAGAGTTTCGCAGCGACTCGCCCGGTTTGGTACCACCGCCTTACCTATTCCTGCCGCCATAACGTCATGACGTGTTCCGGTCCGGAGGGTAAGGTAGCCGGTAAACTTACTTTTGCTCGAGGCCTAACATCCTGACCTCAGGTTGGCAACGCACCATTACCGTCTTTGGTGTCTCTAGGCGGCGTGAATTTCTTACCACCAGGGAATCCGTCTGCTTGTTTGCCTTCCTATAACATAAAAAAATAATAATAAATAAATGGTGAAATGCCATTTCCAAGTAAGAACAAAAAGAAATGACGCCTGTAAAGAGCTAAGATGTTAACAGTGTGGACAACCTTTTTCTCGGCGTCGAAATGTGACGATTCTATCGCTCACTGGTGGTAATCTAATTCTAGTAAAAGTCAAATCGGTTATAGTAAGTTATAGTTACAATTAGTATCACCATTCCAGCGTCAATAATGTATATGCTTGCAAATGTCGTTTTCCATGCTGGAAAGAAGTGTAACAAAGAATTGCAAACGTGGTCAAAAATTATATTCGGAAAGGTGACTCAGTATCAGTCGACCGCCTCGTTGGTCGAGTGGCCTACACGCCTAACTACATCGATCAACCGCGAGGCTCGGGTTCGATTCCCGACGGGGGCAGGCATTTGTGTGATGAACATTTAGATGTCTGCATTTCCGGGTCTGGGTGTATGTTCAATTTTCCTGGTATATATATTTAAGTATTTCTATGTATTAGTATCGTTGACTAACACCCATAAACCATATAATTTGCTTTGGGGTAAGATTATATTTGTATAACTAGTGTAAAGTGTAAGTATTTATAATGTGTGTAAGCAAAGGTTATCTATTTATATCGAGAGAGCCAGTTGCTAGGTTGCTATCTTATAACATATATAAATATAAAAAAGGGTGAAGTCAAATCAATCTCGCTCTACCTTCAAATTGGACTCGAGTCTCTTCGTCTTGTAATTAAATTGGAAAACTCATAAGCTGTAATATGACCTGCCTAACCCAGGCAGATTGATTATAAGCTAACAATGTGACAGCACAAAGCTTGAGAATGCTTTAATGGCTCCAAGCTAATTGGGAAACTAAAGGAAGGTCGTCTTGTAATCTTAGTCATGTCGCTGGTAAATTCACGACTAATTTCAATATATCTATCTTTAGAGATTTTTCTTATATGTTATAGTTTTTCCAAAGGCAGCGTTTGATGACAACACTATTTTCTTAATGCGTCGTTTGCGTCATATTGCAAAAAAAAATTTTGTTTATGCCGATTATCTTGCGTGGTGCGCAGAGAATAGACATAATAAGTCATAACGATCTATGGAGTCTTTAGATTCATAAATTCTTTGAAATAATAGTAAGTGTCATATCTCTGGCTATTTTTTTAGGGCCCGGGTATGAAGATACTTTTTGTCTTTAAATAAAAAGACTATTGAATAAAAAACTATGTTAATAAAATATAGCGTTTTTTCTAGTATATGGAAATTGCTAAGTTTGTCGTACTTTTTCTGTTATAAGATAGCTCCTGGCTCCTGATATGCGGCTGTCTAGAAGACAATTAGACAATCCTCACACATTTTAACACAACACACGTTGCGATCACAATCAACGTGACTCAAGACTTTATCTAACGGTCCAGCGTTCTGGCATCGGACTTGACTTCTTGAGGTCCCGGGTTCGATCCCAGGGTCGGGCAACAAAAATGAGAGAACGCATATTTTCAATTTTCTGATAAAATTAACGTTGCCTGGGATTGGATTTGTGCCCGGTTGGTGATAGGCTTGCCACCTATCGCATTGTGGGACTTAGTGTCTTCGCCTAGTCGTGGGTGCCCTGGTTGTACCTCTGCCTACCACTTCAGCGATATGGGCGTGAAGATACTCTAAGTATAAGAAAATTAGCTACACCGTGCTGGGAAGCAGCAATGAGGTACAGTGAGGAAAAAGTTTCCCTCTCGTTTCAGGCAGATGGCGCAGGTGCTGAGATTAAACAATTTAAACGCAGTGAAACTGCAATTTCAGTATTACATCAACTAAAAAAACTAAAGAAAGATAGAAATTATTAGATTCAATTTAAAGTCTTGTGTTAGATTAAGTTCAAAACGTGAAATCGGTTTGAGCTACGGTTAAGTCAAAAATAGAATAACAAAAACAATTAACAAAGATAGGTACATTCAAGCTAAGTATCCCATCTAAGGGGGGGTCTTGCTTCCTCCAAATTCATTACTTTGTAATGGTAATATTTTCTTACAAAAAAAAAACTGAATCTAACCCCAAAGTTAGAAAATTATATGCTTGTGTAATGAGTGTACGATACTAATACATAGAAATACTTAAATAGATATCAGAATAAATTTAATAAGCAATCGAACCCGGAAATGCAGAGATTTAAATGTGCATCACTTAAATGCCTGCCCAGTTGGGAATCGAACCCGGTCAATGTAGTTAGGCGAGTACGCAAGCCATTCGACAAAAGAGACTGTCAAATATATGTTACAGTGTAAACATCATTTTTGCAGTAAATTTGAAACGCTAATAAATACTTTAACTTAATAATATAATTAAAGATATTTCGGTTGCTGTGGAGTTTGTTTTGCAGCTACAACTTCAGACTTACAAGGATTGAGAAGGGTGATAGTTTCCGGTGAAAAGGGTCAAATTTAATCGCACTTTAAAGTTATTTGTAATAAGTAATGAAGCTTACTAATACTAGCTGTTGCCTGCGGCGTTAGACGCGTTCTTAGTGGTTTCACAGAAACACTATTTTTCGAGATAAAAACAACCGAAAGTGTTAAATTAAATTACCCTCTATATGTTTGTCAAATTTCATGAAAATCGGTTCAGCAGTTTTTCGTGATGAAGTAAGAAATAAACATACAAACTTTCGCATTTATAATATTATTAGGGTTAGGATCTAAATAGATAATTTAATTAAATTAAAAAAATGTTAATTATGAACTTGTTAACACGTAACACATTTATAACATAATATTTCTTTAAATATTAAAATGTTTGCATACCACAAAATATATGGTAGCATATGTTTGTATACCATACAAGAATGTCCCAATATAAAACCAAGTTAATTGCTGCGTTATCTAGGTTTATCTCTTTGTGCGCATTGCAGGGAGAAATTAAACTAACCAATATAAAAAACTATATACTGACTATATTGGATAGTATTAAACTAACGAATATAGTCAGTCAATATTTATTACATTTGAATTTAATTTACTAAGCAATAACATTCAGCTTGATTTTTTTTAGTTAGGGCTCTGTTTAAGAATATACTATAGATTAAGTTTTATATTAGTTTAAACTTCAGATTTCAAATTCTTCAAATTGACCATTAAAGCGGTGGTAGCGATCATTGACCGTCGCAACCATATACTTGTTTTTTGTCTGATTGCATAAAAATGTACATTGTTATAAAACTGCCACATAGTACTCCTATAAAAACTATTATAAAATAATATGTTTGTTTTACTAAATAATTTAATTATTGTACACATTCAATGACCCGGGTATTATACACGATACAACTACACAACATTTGGTAAAAGCATGTTCAGTAGTTTTTGCGTGAAAAGTGAACAAACAGAAACCCACAAAAAATGTAATAACTCTCGTTTTAGGGTATGTATTATATATACAACACACAGCAATAATTGCATTTTAATATTTCATGTATTTTAAAATAAGATAGATTAAGTTTTATTTTATATATAGGCTTAATATGTATAGATAATCACTACATAGTATAAAACAAACTCGCGTTCTCTGTCCCTATGTTTCTTTGTATGCTTAAATCTTTCAAACTACGCAACAGATTTTGATGTGTTTTTTTTAATAGATAAAGTGTTTTAAGAGGAAGGTTTATACGTATATTTTATACCAGTGCAAAGCGGGCGGGACGCTAGTTCACAATAAGAGCATATTACAAATTGCAATAATACGATATTGGAGCGGCTATTCAGAAGCATGTTTATTTCCTGAATATACTGAGACTTTAGATTCTACAGTTGCCTTAAGTCGGTCTAGAGCAGCTTGTGGTTAGATAATAATGGCAGTTTAAATCGTACCAACTGTGGGCTGGTTCGGCCTATCACAATGGAGGTGAGGTAATGAATATAAAATGCTACAGCACAAAGCCAAGAGACCATTCTCATAATTCTGACCTAATTGCTCTCGTTAGCCTCACGCTGTAATCCAGACCGGAAAAACTAATGTTTTGATAATAAGCTAGCTTTAATATGAGATACGGACTTATACTGCATTATCATAAAAGCTGGTTCCTGCAGCTTGAAGCACGTGCGCTTGTTATTTAGTTTTTTTGATTTTCCAAAACCAAAAATGTATAATTTTCAATTATCAATCTCAGCGTAAATCGCAGTCATGATGCGGACAGACAGACAGTCAAACAAAATTCTAGAATGATGTCCTTAAAGTATCTTCACGCCCATATTGGTAGGCAGAGGCATACAGCCAGGGCACCCTCGACTAGCCAAAGACACTAAGTCCCACAATGTGATAGCTCGAGCAACATTTTTTTTATTAAAAAATTGGAAAAACCAAATTTTCTTTTTGTTGTCTGACTCGGGATTCGAACCCGGAACCTCAAGCAGTCAAGTCTAACACCTGATCCGCTAGACCACAGAGGCGATGTCCTTTTAGTTACCTGCACATATATATATATTTTTTTATATTTTCAATGTAATTAACTAGTCTCAGTCTAATGTCTCTAGAAAGTCATTTGCCAGTTTTCCAAACTAAACCATTTGCAAAATTATAATGTGGCTTGGAGCATCGAGATAATGTTTTTAGTCTGAGTTCATCGGAATATAGTTTCTCGACTGTTTTTATTGAGTCCTCAATAAGTTTTTATAATTTATATTCCGGACTCTTATGTAAAGGAGATGGACAGAATGCGACAAAAGAGTGTTATGGGCAACAGCTGACTGCAAGTGTACTTGTTTGTATGTAAGTATGTCAAGTTTTAATGTCTTAACAGATTTTAATGAGTTTTCGTATAAAGAAAGATTAGCTATTGGACAAAACGAATAGGTTAAATAGCTTAAATACGCCAACGAAACCAACAACAGTAGCCAGTATTCAATAATGTTCCAACCTTAACAAAACATTTTGGGTCATTTCATTTTGAACAAAACATTTTTCTTTTGTCTATTAATAAATCAAATACAAGTCGTATTACCTCAGACATAAAGACGAATTTCGTTTAAATGGCACACATTCAGACTTTTATGTATTTATTAGTCGCGTTAGATGACACATTGAGATTAAATGAAGCGTCTTTTATACGAGGTGACAATATTTTAGATATTTATAAGGGCGAGTTTAGCGTGAGCCACAATATAGTAAAAGTTCAGGAAGCTGTAATGTTTATAGAAGAGAGAGCAGGCTAAAATGATTTTTACAGACATTGAGTTTATCGGCAACACGATAATGTATGGATATAAAAAAGAACGACATGGGGTCTGGGGGTTTATTATTTTTATAATTATGGACTCTGCTTTATAGTGTTGTTAGGTTAGTGGGTTATAGTTATGGAGGGGTTTTGTGCTTTCTCCGTAAAATTATAGAGGATTTTACATTTTCACTTGACGAACAATGTGTTTAATAACAATCTTCTTGATATTTCCCCGTGTTGGTCCGGGCTCCTTTGCAGATAGTCCATCTGCCTTTCTTGTCAGGCAGCTCGTAAAAGGCGAGCATAGGCTTCCAATCACTAGCACCGTGACATCTGACTAGGTGGTAGAGTTTCGCAGCGACTCGCCCGGATTGGTACCACCGCCTTACCTATTCCTGCCGCCATAACGTCATGACGTGTTCCGGTTCGGAGGGTAAGGGAGCCGTTAAACTTACTTTTGCTCGAGGCTTAACATCCTGACCTCAGGTTAGCAACGCACCATTACCATCTTTGGTGTCTCTAGGCGGCGTAAATTTCTTACCATCACGGAATCCGTCTGCTTGTTTGCCTTCCTATAACATAAAAAAAATAATATTATATTGTAAAACTGTAGGAGGACATTTTATAGTCCTAGCATAATAAAATTAAAAATAGGCTAAGTACTCCGTTTGGTTAGACTTTTATTTTTAAAAGCGAATTCAGAGATTGAACAATATGTCTGTCAAATCGAATTTCCTGTGAATTTCAAAATTTATTTTAATTTTCGAAATCAACAATGCTTTACATTTTTTTATTTCAAGCATCATTAAGACAATTACTTTTTAATGTTGTTTTCGATGTTATTCAATTTTTAATAAATTTCAGATATTTTTATTTTTTTAATAATAAAATGCATCAACATAAAAACACAATTTTATGCTTAAACTATAAAGTACTAGCTGTCCCGGCAAACTTCGTTTCACCCGTTCAGTTTTTATGGGAAAATATAAAATGTTGTTTTTCCTAGTTTCCTTGCAGTTTTTTCCCTATTTCTTATCTTTTAAAGGTTACTTGGACTTAAACAAATAATCCAAAACCAAAATTAGAAAAATCGGTTCAGCCGTTTTCGTGTTTTAGCGAGGCTAACAAGCAGCAATTGACTTTTTTTTACATACAGGGTTATTAGTAATTGGACCGGAACCTTTTAAGGGGTTGTAGGGGTAAGGGGTTGACTCTAGTATTTTGTATCCGAAAATGGACCAGATTTGTGAATTTTTTCTTATTGCTTAGAAAATCTAATTTTCCTCCTTAAAAATCTTTAACAAAAAAAAATATTTAGGTTTTATTTTTAATCATAGTTTTAGATTGGTTACATTCCGTTTGGTAAATTAAAACAAGAAAATCGTATTATTCTGTATTAAAATTGAAGGTACCTGCTGTATTTTAGAATAATACGAGTAGCTTTTGTTTTTGAAAAAATGTTTTTGAAATGTATTTTATCTATTATCCGAGGCACTCGATACTCTCTGCCTACCCTTTAAGGGACTTTGCGTGAAGATATGTATGTGTATACATACATATATGTACTTATTGTTCGACGTTTTAACTTTCCAATAAATGTCCACCTATTTGTAATAGGACCACCTATTTGGAAAATGTTCGTGAAGCCATTCACAGATACTAAATCTGAAGTGTGCGGAGCAACCGCCGTGCTGGTAAACTATTCGTTGTCTGATTACTAGAAGAAGAAGAAGAAGCTCCTCACCAAGAAGCTCGAAAACTTCTTTTTTCAAATTAAATTAATTTCGTAAATTTGTTTCTGCCCATTTGCATGAAAATTTATTTAAAATCTATATATTACGTTATCGTGGCTTAACCCTACCATGAACTGTTATATTATGGGTATTGATCAATGATACTAATACAAAGAAATGCTAATGTAGATCAGTACAAATTTAATAAGCCCCCAGATTCAGAATCACAAGATGAGAATCAGAAAAAACCTTACGCACATGGACCATATAAGCGGCACTTGTTTTACACTACCACCGGATCAGAATCGCGGCCACAGACTGAGAAGATCCGGCGAAAGAAACTCAGCGTGGTTGGTTTATTTCCAAACTAAATGTAACATTATGTAACTAGATAAAAATACAAATTACAGTCAATTTTAACTAAAATAAAAAGTATAAGAAAGTACAACAAAATGCGCACTGCATTGTGATGTACTTTGTTATACTTTTTAGAGATTAAAACCTCTTTCCCCCAAATATTTTCGTCTAATAAATAATCTGAGACCTTATAATAGCAATTCTTAATAAATCCCGATTCCCGGGTTGGCCAACAAAAGGAAATTGGATTTTTCCAATTTTCTAATAAGAAAAAATGTTGGTCAGGATTGTACCGGTTGGCGATAGGCTTGCCACTTATCACATTATGGGACTTAGTGTCTTCGGCTAGTCGTGGGTGCCCTGGTTGTGCCTCTGCCTACCTCTTCGGGAATATGGGCGCGAAGATACTTTTTTTCATAAATAATAATTATTTCATACATTTTTGAACTTATTTGAATGTAGATCCAATACGAAGAATGAAGAATAATGAAGATACCAATGGGCAGCCTATTGCAGAAACGTGTACATTAACCCAAGAAGGGTTTACTAATTTTATGGAGACGAGTTTATATACTACGGGATTAATTTTGTTTCTCGTTTTTACATCGTGAACATCACTTTGCTTTTTGTAAATATACCTACACATTTTTTTAACACACGTTAGATTCTCATGAATGTATTCACAACTCAAGGTTGCAATATTTATTTCATTAAGTTTTCTCGGAGGTAATCTTTTACATTAAGATTATAAATAGCTCTATTTTTATTACAAATACAGTAAGTTCTTTTATCTTTAGAATTTCCTCAAAAAAGAACCTTATTCCGTCGGGAATCGAACCCGAGCCCTGCAGTTGGTCGGTGGAAGTAGGTGTGTACGCTAGCTCCTCCACCACAGAGGCAGTTATTTAAGTGACTAATATTACACAGGCAAGCTCTTACATATGATAATTATTATTATTATTCCATTTTTTTAACTTTTATCGTTTTTCAGTAATAGAAAGAAAAAAATTAAAACAATTTTCAACTTTTGCTGGGGGTTGCAGACCAAAAGCGCAAAGTTCAGAAAACCGTTTTCAGACCATCACCCATAACACACCTATGTAATTTGCTTACTTTGGGGTTAAAAAAAGAAAAATAAGAAAGATTAACCGTTACCTATATTAACATTATAAAGATATTTTTAAGTAAAAAAAGTCTCATCTTCTAATCTTTCTTATTTTCAGATCTTTATTTCTTTCTTCTAAACTTTTTTAAACGTTTTAAAAATCTTTGACTATTATAATCCTATACTAGCAATGAAGATATGTATATTTTTTACTAAAAACAAATGTCTATTCGTGTGACGCCAAGACTGGCAAATAGCGTATTAATATATATTTAGTATGTTTCATAATAAGTACACACAATAAAGTACAAGGTCTCTTAAGTTCCACAAAAATTGTTAAAATATCAGCTTACTATGCTGTGCGAAACTGGATAGAAAAACCTTCTTTTCCCATTAAAAAAACTTAAAACGTGACTTGAAAAATAACAAGCCATATTCACATACAGCCCTCGATTTAATCATTAACCTAGATATCACATGCTAACACAAAGCTCTCCAACCCAAACGTACTTATAGATCACTTAAATCTATGCTTACTTCATACGGCTTTTTGTACTGGCCAATAGCCAAAACGCCATCAATGATATGCTAATAGCGCTTGATATTGGTCGATATAAAACAAACGATGCTTAACTGAACAAAGAAAAGACTTTCACCGATATGGTTCTGACCTTGTGATATTCCTGTCCGTGGAACTCATCCAACTATATCTAGTTAACTGCTTTTTATCCGTCTTTTAAATATTATTATTGCCGTTTTCCATATTAGCTTTGTTCACATTTCTTTAGTGAAATATCAAATCAGATAAACTAAAGAAACAATGGTAACGATGAATTTATACAAATTATTTCGATATATTTATCTTTATATATAAAAATAAACTTCTTTTTACCTGATTCATCGCATCACGTATGAACGGATGGATCTATTTTGCTAATAGTTTTATTGTTGTGTTAATTATCGTCAAGTACAAATTTGTGTAAAGTGAAAAACAGAAATAATTGCAGAAATAACAAAAACCAATACTTTAGATTTTTCCAAACGAAGTTAGTCGCTGTTGATTGTCAAGTGATCCACTTGTTCGTTTGCCTCCTCTTATATTAAAAAAAAATATTAAAAAACGTATCAATGTCTACCAAAGACTTTGTGACACCATATATCTAGTGACTAAAATACTCGAATATTACAACATTTTTTTACATTTTTAAAAGTTGATAGAAATGTTGTTAATATTAATTTTTTTTTACGATAATGGAAGGCAAACAAGCAGACGGATTTCCTTATGGTAAGAAATTCACGCCGCCTAGAGACACCAAAGGTGGTAATGGTGCGTTGCCAACCTGAGACCGGGACGTAAGGCCTCGAGCAAAAGTAAGTTTACCGGCTACCTTACCCTTCACATCGGAACACGTCATGACTTTATAGCGGCAGGAATAGGTTAGGCGGTAGTAGCGATCCGGGTGAGTCGCTGCGAAACTCTACCACCTAGTCAGATGTCACGGTGTTAGTGATGATAAGCCTATGCTCGCCTTTTACGAGCTGCCTGGCAGGAAGGCAGATGGTCTATTCTGCAAAGGAGCCCGGACCAACACGGGGAATTTATTTTAGATTCAAATCATATGTTGCAAAAGTTTTTAACTCCTGTCTTATCGAATTTGACGAAAGTTGTCTCATAGCTACATAGTTCTTAATAAGTTGTTATTACAGAAGATTTTCACATTTTTAACATCAAGAAAGGATGCTAGGATGATAGATGCGAGAGATTAAAAAAAGAGAGGTTAAAATCCTGTCGGGGGGTAAAGAATTTAATTTGTTTGAAAAATTGTGAAAAATTATCCTAAGCACGGGACAAGTGCTAGAAAAACATATTTATTACAACTGTCAGGCGGGGCAAAATTCACCGGTTCGACTGGTGAATGTTAAAAACAGGAAATATTTCGTTTTTTATATTTATTTAGTAATCTCTAAAATGACGGCCCTACTCTGCACATTTCCCATCATCCCTGACTAACAAAGCCTACATCTACGAGGGAAAGCTAAAAATATGTCCACCCATGCGAAGCTGGGACGTGCTACTAGTTATATAAATAGGGTATAATTAAAAAATATTTCTTAGTGAATGTATACTTCTTTATACAATAAAGACAATTGGCATACAAATTTGACTGAGCTTTCAGAAGTTTTACTATGAAGAAGCTTTAAGGTGTAGAAATATGGAAAAAAAAAAAACTCAGTACACACAATGCAAAGCGAACAAACAGCAGTCGCGTAGGCTGAAGCACGAGGAGCGCGGACGGCGCATACGTTGCCCTATCATAAAAATATGATGAAACAAACTCTATTTTCAGTCCATTGTATTATTTGCTGGAATGAACGAACTGGCATGACGGATATAATCCTTTCTGATTGAGAGATCACTGGGTTTTAGTGCGGATATAAAACGGATATCCGGTATCGGGAACGTCAAATATTTTCATATTATAATGTTTGTGATTTCGTTGGCTTAGGGAAGATTATTGGTATGTTCAAAATTTTGGTCTCCATGTCTTTCTTAGCTATAACTTGTTACTTAGGAAATCACGAAAGTTTTGTTACCCAGGATCAGAAGCGTAGTCAAGAGTCTCTGAAACCGGCATGTTTGTACGAATGTGTAGGAAGCCAGGCAGATCTGCCAGGATCGTGAGATTTAGCACTCAATACAGTGAGTATCGAGTACCTACTGCGTAAGGAACTTGGCGTGAAGATATGTATGTATGAATGTGGCCAATCAGACAGACAGTTGGGGTGTCGGAGAGCATTGCAACCGCTTGGCCGGTTTCTTTACCTATGGTCATGTTCCTTGTTACATAGTATAAAAGCCGGCAGACTTCCACACGTGGATTAAGATTCCAGCCAAAAGACAGTTACACACTAGTCAAAGATAAGTCTCCCAAAATGATAGATAGCACATATTAATTCTCTGGCAAATTTGTGTTAGTTAGAAGCAGGAAAAAATCACATTTTACTCTAGTTGCCCGAGAA
>NJDD01000979.1:9221-33601 GCA_002245505.1 Calephelis nemesis | reverse complement strand
AAAACACTTCTATTATGGCTGATGTATTATCAAACCAAAAATATAAATTACTGGATTAATAAGCCATTAGCGAGTAATAAACTTCAAAACCACCATTTATTTAGTCAAAAAGATAAAATTAGATCCTCTTTTTTTGAAGAAAGAGATTTAAGAATATTTTTATAAAACTAATAGCTCTTTCACGACCAAAGTTTTTTTTAAACCATTTTGGTATTAAAGGGATAATAATATGCCTCCAAATAAACTTGAATTGTTTTTTATATGTAAAGAAACATTCTCTCATTTATGAAATTGTTATTTTAATTTAGTTTTTATTGGTTTTCATTCTACGTAAAATCACTATTAAAAACTCTTACCTAAAACTTTACAAAAATAATAAAAACTAGTAGACATATTAGCCAAAGTACTAGGCTAGTATCTTGCACAACATTTTTAAAAAATATGTCTTCGTACCAAGATCTATGAGCTGCCTTTATTTACATTTAATGTTAATATTAAATTAAATATCAAAACGTCACCTAGACAATATCAAATGAAATAAATTTAATATTGTTGTTCTTAAAGCATTTATTTTAAAACCAAGTTTATTTTAAGGAAATAAACTTGAAGACGTCCTTTGATATTAAGGGAGCTTCAAAATGTGCTATTAAATCGTATCTCCGTCTCTAACGACATTACCGAGGCAATAAGGCTCTCACAAAGGTTTTAAGGCGATATTACCTTTAATAGGCCGCTGTAAGTATGTTACCGTGACATATAACGAGTTTCATTAATACATTATTGTTGTAATACCTGAAATGAACCATCAGGATCCGGGTATCTAAGTGCCTGAAAGGTTATGAATTATGATGAATACGTCGTATAAAAGTTTTTCTTTAACAAATTTAATTTTTCAAATTTTCATCATCAGCATTTGTAGACATTCTCATTCGAAAATAATTTTTGAACAAAATATTTTAAACTTAAATCGTCGCGTATTATTAACATTTTTAATTATTTATACGGGATACTCACCACGGCCTATGCAATTAGGCCAAAATTTCGACAAATAAAATAAAAAGAGATCGTGAGTATCCCGTATAAATAATTAGAAAATTTATTATTTTAAACAATTAAACATTTAAAATAAATGTACCCCACAAAAAGTACTTAGTGATAAAATTGAGTTTTTTTGATTTATTACGTATTGGTAGTTACATTAAAAACTATTTCATTGAAAAATAAAATATATCAATTCATTTTCAAAACGTGCAACACGTCCGGCTTACAGAAATCACAATTAATTAAGCAAAATTCAATGATATTTTTAAAAAACTACTTTAATTGTGTTTCAAATTTTTTATTAGCAACCACTGATGTGTAATTTTAATAATGATTTCTATATGTCTTCACGCCCGTTTTCCAGAAGAGCTAGGTAGAGGGACAGCTAGGGCACTCATACTAGCCGAAGACACGAGTCCCATAAGGTGCCAAACCTATCGTCAACCGAGCACATATCTAATCAAGGATAACGTTATTAAAAATAATCTTTATTAAAAAAACAATTGTAAACAGATTTTGTTTGTTACTCGATCTGAATATGGAAATTTGTTAAAATAATTGTGATTTTACTGAAACTTTCAATAGTGCAAAATGCATGACAAAAAGTTTTTAATAGATAGTTGAACTGTTAGTTATATCCTAGTATCTGTTATTTGTATAACTAGACTAGCGGCCCAGTACGTGCTTCGCTACCTATATACCCGCATGAATGACATAACACAACAAAAGAAAAAAACAACTGAAAAAAAATCAATAAGACAGTACAATCCCCATGTGAAAAAGTTTCATTATGACAGAAAATACCCATTAGGCATTAACAAAACGATCCGCCATTTATTAAATTAATTTGTTACAAAAAATGTGATAAATAAAAAACCATCTACTGAATAGTCCGAACAAAGCCTAAACATTTGGTTTGGATAGGTGATCCCGTTCTTGAGTTATAATATAACAACAGAAAGTAGCATTGATATAATATAGATTAAACCTTTGCGTATTGTCTAAATTCGGTCTCACAGTCAGAAGTATATATAACTAAAAACACATACATCTACTTTGATTACATCCAACATCGCCTGAAACTAGCAAGACATTTAATTAAGTGAATGAGTCGTGGATCCTTACCCGTGGCAAGTCTTCGTATCCGTCGAGTCGCGCGTGATTCCGTTTTAGAATCCAAACGCTTTGCCCAACGACTTGGCAACGGTAAAGCGTAGGAATTCTAAAACAGAAAGACCGCATTTCTTTACGTCTTCATCTTGAGCCCGCTTAAAGCATTCCTTAAAGTTCCAGCGAGATTGTAAACCTGTAATGCTTTTCAAACATCGTGGAAATGGTTTCCTTAAATCTAACGATATGTTGTTATAAAAATTAACAGTACTCGAGTAAGAAAACTTCGCACTTTCGCATCGCTTGTTCTTAATAAAAAATATATAACGAAACTAGCTGACCCAGCAAACTTCGTATCGCTTGACATTAATGCTTCGATAGTAGCGCAGTCTGTCAGATTAAATGTGAAACATTCCGAAATCAACAACTACTTATTACTAAAATTAATTAAAAAATCGTTTTCCAGTGGACCAAATTTTGAATCTAAACAATTCTCGAATCTCTTTGAACACAAAAATTTCATCAAAGTCGTTCCAGTCGTCTAGAAGGAGTTCAGTGACAAACGCACGAACACAAGAATTATATATATAAATATAACTCGGAACTTGTCAAATGAACGATATCTTTTGGGAATCGTCAAAAATTGTTAAAATCGTCAAATAATTTCCTGCACAGCTGTTTATTTTTATTTAATGGCATTTGGTCAAGCCTTTCATTTGGTAAATAATTTAGGTTTACGCGTTTTAACGAAACGAACGTTTCAATGTGAGCTTTCGAAAACGAAAAACTTCATTCTAGCGCTACAAGTAAGATCTTATAAAATAAGAATGAATATTACCTCAAGAGGTCATGACGTATTTTAACCATATTTTTTTATGAAGAGGAGACGGACGAGTGGACCACCTTGTAGAAAGTGTTTACCGTTGCCTTCGGACATTCACAATACTAGAAGATTCACAGATTCTTGGCCGACCTTTAGGAATGACTCTTTTCTTGAAATTTTCCAAGTGGCATCCGTATGGAATTAACGTAAATAGGTTAAATATAGGTGCAAGGCAAAAGACCGCTGCACGTTATAGCGATGGGCATGAGGATTCAAGCTCTGTCGCGGTATCCAAAGGTACAAGTTAAACAATTTCACAGTACATTCTCCGTGATAATGCGAAGAAGATATTGAATGAAAAAACATTTCTACGGAAAAGATCAAACCGATTAGAAAGAATTCGATCGTCAACGATTGGGGACGCTTTGCGTTAGATGCGGTCAAAAGAAAGAAGCTAGTACTGCGGAGCTTTCGCCTAGAGATGAGAAGAATACTCCCTATGAGGCCGAATTTGTTCTTTATAGAGTGTTAAGCAACGAGATGGCTGCACATACTGTCTCATATTACTGAGCACACCAAGCTTTTTAGAAGCTATTATTGTCTTTTCTTACATATTCCAGAACCCGAAACTGAACTCCACTCCAAGAATTTAAATACTGAATATAGCACTTAAAGAAAAGCTCCCACAAACAGGTAATACGACAAACGGATTTTAGGGGAAAATTTTAAACATTAAAAGTCACTTTCGATAACCTATTTAGGTAAAATATAGTAATTGTGTGGTCGATGAATATAGTCTCTCTTCATGGTCACTGAAAAATAATAACACATGACTGGGTACAAAGGTACCCGAGTACTATTTACCACAAAAAATAAATTATTGTGACGACTAACGCTATTATTATTGAAATATATTGTTTGGACAGGAAGAAATTTAGAGTATGTCGTAAAAATTTTTTTCGATTTGTTACATTATTTTGGCCTTTGGGTAATTGTTGTGTAAAAACTTTATGCCATGTTAATTAAAAAAATATTAAAAATTACTTTACTAGTTAAATAAGGACAATTTATATCAATTTAGTACTAATTTTTTTATAAAGGAAAAAATTCAGTTCAAACAGGAATACAAATCACGTTATAAGGGGAAGGTAACAGTTTCAATATAGTTTGAGGTAGTGTTTTACAAAAAATCGTTTGTAACAAACACGGAACAAGACGTGCGAAATATGACTACTCATACTTACAACTCGTACTGTACCACATCACTGACAATCCTATGAATTGAAGCTCCAACTTACCTGTGAACAAAAAAAAATAATGAAAATAACTTTCACACATTTGAAGTTCACATTGAAAATATATATTTTAAAAGTTTGTCTAGCTATTACGTTTAAGCCGCTGAAACAGCCGTATGGAGATAAGTTTGAGTTTGGATTTCTTCCACGCCCTTGCCTTTATCTTACTTATTTGTTAACGACTGTCCGTCCGATTTTATTGGAATTATACACCGTTAATATCTTTGAATCCTCTGAGAGATGTTCTACATACGTCATTTCTAACAAAAGCGAATTCGTCAGCTTATTTTCTTTCTTTATTACAATTTCCCTGTGTTGGTCCGGGCTCTTTTGCACAATAGACTATCTACCTTATTGCCCGCAGCTCGCAAAAATAAGCTTACCGTCACTAACACCGTGACATCCTACTAGGTAGTAGAGTTTTGCCGGCAAACTTACTTTTGCTCTAGGCCTAACATCCTGGCCTCAGATTAGATTACCACCTTTGGTGTCTCTAGGCGGCGTGAATTTCTTACCATCAAGAAATCCGTGTGCTTGTTTGCCTTCCTATAATATAAAAAAAAGATCTGTGATCTCAGAATTTTGTCAAGACTCGACAAAGAATTTGAAGTTATATTCAAGATTTTGAAATTATATAATATAATTATATTGATTACTAGCTGCTAGCCAACCAAACACAAATGATGCTATTTAAAATGAAAACCTAAAACATTACAATTTAATTCTGTTAGAAAAGTCTATTCTTCAATGTAGGAATAAATAGGTTGGATCTTATTGGAGAGGCTTACCCGCGTTTTGTTCAGACGAGGACGTTACTTAGATTGCAAGCGAGCGCTCGCCGGGCTTCCTCATGAATACCAGCTAAAGAAAATTATGTCAGACAGCCTTCAAGTTTCGCTCTACTGATAAACTACAGTTTTTATAACCATTTTAACTATATAATATTGCAATAATTGCAATCTACCATTTGTTTTTAATTCTTTAACCTCATTAATCGCCATTGTTATGTACTTGTTGATAAAGTAAGTAAGTAGCTTCATGCACATATCTCTGAAGAGGTAGGCAGAGGCATAACCAGGGTACCCACGACTAGCCGAAGACACTAAGTCGTACAATGTGATAAGTGGAAAGCCTACCGCCAACCGGGCACTTATCCAATCTTGGGTAACTTTTTATTAGAAAGCTCAATTTCTAAGTTTTTTTGGTTGCCCGACCCAGTAATCAAACCTGGGACCTCAAAAAGTCAACTCCGACGCCGTACCGCTAGACCACGGAGGCGATTACTTGTTTATAGATTTGTGTATCCAATAGAAGGATATGAATGAACATGAGTGCAAGCTAAACAAATGTGCAAAAAAGGCAGAGATAGAGTAGAGTCTACTTTTAAATAACTAGTCTATTAGAAAATATTAAAAAAACCAGTGACAGAATTTTGTTTTCTTTGTTTGCAAAATGTTAATTAGTTATAATATTGTCATCTGAAATATCTATGTCAAGATATCAATTTCATGTTTTCACGCTACTAAATATCAAAGTGATTTAATTAACTATTAATATCTACTTTAATAATCTTAATCGATGTTGGATTGTTCGACAAATGGCGCCCTGGGAGAAAACCGCGACACTATCATAACATCATGAGGATTCCGCAACCTGCTGTAATATGTTCAAATTACCCATGTTCTTGCCTCTCTAAATAGATTAAATAAAGGCAGCATTACTCATATCCCAGAAGAGGTAGGCAGACGCACAAACAGGTCACCTACGACTAGCTGAAGACACTAAGTCCCCCAATCTAACGTTAACAAATCTTAGACACGTATCTAATCCCGAGCAACATTTTTTTAATAGAAAATTGGAACACCGTGACGTCTGACTAGGTGGTATAGTTTCGCAGGGACTCGCCCGGATTGGTACCACCGCCTTACCTATTCCTGCCGCCATAACGTCATGACGTGTTCCGGTTCGGAGGGTAAGGTAGCCGGTAAAGTTACTTTTGCTAGAGGTCTAACATCCTGACCTCAGGTTGGCAGCGCACCATTACCATCTTTGGTGTCTCTAGGCGGCGTGAATTTCTTACCATCAGGAAATCCGTCTGCTTGTTTGCCTTCCTATAATATAAAAAAAAGATCTGTGATCTCAGAATTTTGTCAAGACTCGACAAAGAATTTGAAGTTATATTCAAGATTTTGAAATTATATAATATAATTATATTGATTACTAGCTGCTCCGGCGAACTTCGTTCCACCCGTTCAGTTTGTATGGGAAAAAATTAAAATGTTGTTTTTCCCATTTTCCCTGCAACTTTCCCGGTTTTTCTTTTCGTAAGAACCTTTTCCTGGTAATAACTAATACAATAAAAAAAGAATTAGCCAAATTTGTCCCGCCGTTCAGGGTTATGCGCTTACCAACACATTTAGCGATTCATTTTTATATTATAGATAATCAGTGATGTATTAGTACTTATACCTGAATGATGTGGTAATACAATTCGCGTGTTATAATGCGGTTAAATCATTTATATTCAAACTATTTGGAATGTACCCGATGTACAACAAAATTATATCGAGTAGTAATCCTCTCGAATAAAAGATATTTTTATTGGGCAGAATATTCGAGTCACTAGGCTCACCTAATACGAAACATTACTAGCACCGTGGAAAAACATCTCAGTAGGTCGTTACACATTGCAGGCACGTCCCGGCCCCACAGTTACCTCACAAGCCTTCATTCCGGATCATTATCTTATTTCATACTTCACAGTTCCACCTTCTCGTGCCACTTGTTACGGTGCTATCCGTTTGGTGATAGTTGGACAACGGATACGGATAAAAATGATTAACACGTTTCTATGTAGGGTTCAACGGATATTTTTTTTTACTTGTCGTTGCTTGCTTTTTTTTAGTAATCTAGAGGTTATAAAAAGTTGTCGTTGCTTTTTCGTAATCTAGAGGTTATAAAAAGAGTTATGTTTGATATTATAAATAAGTAAATGTTTTTGGACAAGCAGCAGAAATCGAATCTAACCTCAAAGTAAGTAAATTCTATGCTTGTGCTACAGGTGTTAATCAATGATACTAATATAAAATTATATACATAGAAATACTTAAATATATAGAATCTATACTTGCTATCGTTGGCACTTGGTGGAATTCCATTGTATGTACACGTTGTTTAGAGTTAACACTTATACTTATCCACTGTATACTTTATTTAACACTTTCTGTTACTTTCTAGCCAACCGGTTTCACTGTTTACAGCATCAGAGTTTCAAAGCCCTGATGATGCTGTAAAAAGTGAAACCGGTTGGCTAGAAAGTAACAGAAAGTGTTAAATAAAGTATACAGTGGATAAGTACAAGTGTTAACTCTAAACAACGTGTATATACTTAAATATATACCAGAATAAATTTAATAAACACCCAGACCCGGAAATGCAGACAAATGTTCATCACACATGCCTGCCCCCGTCTAGAATCGAACCAGAGCCTCGCAGTTGGTCGGTGTAGTTAGGCGTGTACGCTAGCCACTAGACCAACGAGGCTAAAAAGTTGTGCGAGCTACAGTTACGACTTCAGTGCAGCTATTACATTTTACCGCTGCGTAGCGGTCTATAAGTTTACCGGTTACTCTTGTCTCCAGCATGTAATTGCGAGCATTTGCATCATATGTGTATTTGTAATATCACTTCCACCTAAAGTCTGTTTTACGGTTTATCAGTCTGTTGCTGTAAAACTGTTTCGATTTTAATCGAATTTAAGAAATTAAACAAAAAGTAGCTTATCTTATACATGCCATAAAGTTATCCTACTAAAATCTGTCAGATATTATATTAAAATGTTTTTGATTGAAAAGTAAAATATATTGCACGCGAGCAAATCCGTGTGAAATAGACAGACCTAGATATTTTTTCTGTGCTGAAGCGGCTGCGCAATACCGTCAGCCAATGTGGGCCGCGGCTTCTGTTTGCGAGTGACGTATTGCTGACGTCATTCTTGTCGATAGTAGAAGCTAAGTTACGTACCTATACAATTAAATAGGCTAGCATGCGCACATAGAGTAATAATATTGTCAAGTTTTTCTTTATTTTGAAAGGCAAATAAAAATGCTTTCTAGTTAAAACATGCTGCTAAGTAAAAGTGGTGTGTTATGAACGGGACGTTAAGCTAATGAAAAAAAAAACATAGTCTATATTAGAGAAGCTATTTTTTTCTGTACTAATATAATAAAGAGGATGGGTTTGAATTTTTGTTCGTTTATTTGTTTGTTTGAAACAAATAGGCTCCGAAACTGCTGGACCGATTTCAAAAAGTCTTTCACCTTTAGAATGCTACATTACCCCTGAGTGACATAGGCTTTGTTTCATCAAAATTGGTGCAGTAGAAGCCAAGTTACGCAGGCGAAACTGTGTGAAACTGCTAGTTTATTATATATTTTGTTAAAGCGTTAGCAATTGTGATAAGATTTTATTGTCACTTTTGAGCGTCAGTACTTCTAAACGTCATGTTAATATTTTTTCTATATAAGTCTGTATAATGTGCTAAAGATAAGAGTACGATATACTATATCGTACTTGATTTGATGTTTGCGTTTAATATATGGAGTACTGGTTAATTTAGATATCTATACTTAAACGATTAACGTCCTGATTTTAAGTGAATGACATGCTTTTTGCTGTCGAAGGAATCCGTCTGACTAATTGATATTCCCAAATAATTATAAAATTTAAATATATTGACTTTTCCCCGCTTAGGTTAGAGATTTTCAAATTTTAACGCAATCACATGCAATCATGATACTTCGTAGATATACCTACTCGTAATACAGGTAAAACTTTTACAAAATAAGTAGTAAAAACGCATTCATAATACAGCTACTTAAAATCTTTATTTACTTACTACTTTTTAGCTTCTTACTCTAGGACGCAGGGTAAAAGAGAGCCACCAAAGTAACACTTTCTATGGAAAGTAGACCATTCGGTTCCATCGCTTAATAGAAAAGAATAACTGAGATTGAATTCAAACTTCTCATCGTCGGTATTTGGTAGAATTCCATTGTTTACATACTTTTTAAAGATTTTTTTTTAATTTGAGTTATATATATATAGATACACTTGTACTTTTCCATACTACACTTTCTTTTAGTCAAACGCTCTCACTTCACAGCATCGCCAGGACTACGTCTATAAATATATATATTTTCTTTTTTTAATGTTCAGTATTTGACAAATTTTAAAGAAAGAAAAATATTCACCTTAGTCATGATTTGAATCTTCACTCTTTCATTTCTTGCTGAAGATAGCTTTTTGAACAACCGACAACTTAACTGTCGTGATGAATATAATTATTTTTTCAGTTGTTCAGTATTTGGTTGCTATTTACTGAGATTGTAGATAAAATGATAATTGTAAAATAATTTTTAGAAGCCTAATGCAAAATTGATTTGAATTATATGTAATATTAATATTTGAATACATATTATCATCAGCGAGGTCATATAACTTCCTCAAATAGCCGTTAACATGCGACTCAGCTGTAGTTCGTGTTTCTAACTGGAAGTTATGCTAACTCAGCTCTGTATGGCTTACATTAGCGAAAGCTCGTCCGCATCTCGGTTGATGCAAATGACGTTTGTATAAGACGTACCTATATACTCGGGAGTATATATAACGGTCACTTATGTTTTTACATAAGGAAGCAAGTTTCAGAATTTTAGGGAGGACAGTATTAAATCATCTAATAAGTAGTTAAATCTTATACCTTTAAATGAGCAATTCGTGTATATATATGAATATATAAATAGAATTTCGGAATCGGCCCCAACGATTTTCATGACATTTAGTATGTAGGGGGTTTCGAGGGCGATAAATCGATCTAGCTAGGAATCATTTTTAGAAAATGTCATTTTATTCGTGTTTAAACTGAAAGTTTTATTCGTGTTTAAACTGAAAAATATGATTCTTCCTGACATCTATTGGCGAATAATAATACTACATTTTGTAAGCAATAAAGTTGTTCCAGCAGATGGTGTTGTTAAGTGACATGAAGTCAATGAGTGTTTGCTAAAAAAATACCGAACAAAGCTCAGGCATCCAGGTACACTTTCTTAAAATGACAATTGTAGAATTTATGTAAAGACATATAGGTAATAGGCCTGATTGCTGGGGAGTTTGTTTTGCTGTTTCTTCTCCTGACTGGCTAGGGTTGGACACGGTGGTAGTGTACAGTAGATAAGATTACAATTATTAATCTACCTTTAAAATGATCTATAATAAATTATGAGCTTATCGAACATATAAATAAATAAAATATTTATTAAATTCCATCTTCATATTTTTTTTTGGGTTGGCTGGAAGAAATTTCTTTAGTTAGAGATAAGCTCGCCTTTTGTGCATTTTTAACTTCTCGTGTATTTTGTTTATTTTAGTTTTTTGTGTGCAATAAAGAGTAAAATAAATAAATAAAAGTATACTTATGCGCTATTATTTAAATGTTAAAATGTAAACAAATAATATTTAATTTCTCTAAATTTAATTAAATATTTGCACACCATCATGTGGTAGAATATGTTGTATGTTTATATATCTTTGTAACAACTTTTCAACACACATATTCCGCAAATATATAATTTTCATTTTTTTATTCTTTGAAAATTAATGAATTTTAGTTAGTCCATAGAACGTACATTTTTTATCTATGTCGATGTACACGAATTTGGCGCATTATCGATTTTAAAGCTGTCTCTCGATAATTAAACGCGGGAAATGCTAAATGTACGGAGAATGATTTGACAGCTTTCAGAAATTGTTTTAAAATTACGTTCTGTAGTAAATTACTTTTTTTATTTTACAAGAGGAGTCAAACGAGCATGTGGGTCACCCGATGGAAAGTGATCACCGCCAAAACTAATACAAATACTCTTCTAATTTTATGTTTTTAATTTTTTTTATTTCATAAACAATTTTATCACTATGCAAGTGAAATTTAAAGTCGTTTGAAAGTCCGGGAACAGATAATTACGAGTCATTTATTGTTACATCATAGTACAAGAAACTAAATAAAGCTCTACACATTATGGACGCTGCGCTAAAGATGTTTTAATTTTTAACGGGTGAAGTCATACAAAACTCAAAAGACGTTTTGGTCGTCCAAAATTTCTGGCCGGAGTGTAGGGTAACTGGTAGACTAGTGCAATATGCCTTACGTCACGTCACGTAACTAAGGCTCACGTCCTCAAGACATTGACGCACCTGTAACATTTATGGTGTGCATAGGCCACAGTTATCTCTTATCATCAGCAGAGACGTGTGCTTGCTCGCTAACCTCTCATACAAAAAAATAAATTAATAGTAACATACACACTGTCTTATTTATAATACTAGTGCAGGTAATGTTAGTACGATATATCTTAATAGCAGACCTGGCTAACTTCGTACCACCTTGACTTGGTGGCATACCGACAGCTGTGCCTATTCAGGAACTAATTATTGAAATATGCATATAAAATTTGATCTATGTTGCTTTAGTTATTTAGGAGCAGTTCAGTGACATGACTTGACACACATACAGACTTTTACCGGTTTTGGTATGGGTCCCTTTGCAGAATAGATCCATCTGCCTTTCTGTGCCAGGTAGCTCGTAAAAAGCGAGCATAGGCTTACCGTCGCTAACACCATGACATCTGTCTAGGTGGTAGAGTACCCGGATTGGTACCACCGTCTTACTAATTCCTGCCGCCATAACGTCATGACGTGTTTCGGTTTGGAGGGTAAGGTAGCCGGTAAACTTTTTTTGGTCGAGGCCTAACATCCCGGCCTCAGGTTAGCGATTCCACCTTTGGTGTCTCTAGGCGGCGTGAATTTCTTACCATCAGGAAATCCGTGTGCCTGTTTGCCTTCCAATATTAAAAAAAATACAGATGAAATTCACGTATTAAGATTTTGTCGGGACAGTATAGTACCCAATTCAATAACTTACAATCAACGGAGAGTGGGTACGAACACAATGACGAAGAATTTTCTCACACAAAAAAATCAATCAATACCCATCTGTCCTAGTTTCAATAACTCAATAACCAAGAAATTCCACTCCATTTGTCAACGCTCCAGAACTTCAACTACGAAATTATCATAAATTTCGTCCTTTTCAAACACATCACAAAGGCCTAAGAGAATTATCCAGAAAATTTGGAAAACCGCAACTTTAAAAAACTTTTTCGGTACTTAAGAAAATGAGTTTTGCTGGTATTGTTATAAAGTGCATTTTGGATTGTAAAGGTTCCTAAGGTGCATTATTTTGGGTATTCCTTAAGCAGATCACGTAGACCAATGGACGGATCACGTCTTGAGGGCTGGTCTAGCGTTTATTATTCAATAGGAAAATGTAATAGAGTTGTTCCCGTCGCCCCATATTATAATAGTTTGAATAGTAAGAAAATATCTTAAATTTTAAGTTTGAAGCTGAAAATGTGCTACATGTATATTCAGGAAGCGCGAGTACACTGTTTATATTCATCGCATATTCGGCTTGACGAACATACTATGCCAGTTCATGCACAATCTGTAAAGTAAAACTGAAAAATTTTCTTTACTTCTTATCGTCGGTGCTTGGTGGAATTCCATTCTTGATACAATTTATTTAGAAACGCTTGTACTTTCCACAATATATTTTATAATTTTATGAGTTGTTATATAGCCCTGATGATGCTTGTATAGCGAAACCGGTTGGCTAAATCATAAAAATAAAAAATAATAAAATATATTGTGGAAAGTACAAGTGTTTCTAAATAAATTGCATGAAAAGTTTTCTCACCATTTCATTTGGTGCCAAAACAGCAAATGTTTCTAAAACGGTACCAAAAAATGTTTATCAAGATACTACTAGCAGTTTTTGAGTCTCCAAGATAAACGTAAAATTTGTGCACAATGTGTGATTCAAAAACCACTAGTCGGATCCTGATAAACCTATTATGGAACCACCTCGGAATCATCATGACCTACCTTTCTTAAACAAACATCAAAACCGGTTGTCTATTGGCCGTGTAATCCCGTAGAAATAAAAAAAAACAGGCGAATTGAAAACCTCCTTCTTTTTGGAGTCGGTTAAAAACACGAAATCCGTATATCATCACTAATAGAAAATTCCATCAAACAACGCCAAATCGGGACGTGACGACCCCAATAAACACAAGTTAATTAAATAGAAGAAGCTGAGAAGCTGCTAGTCTGTACTGCTGGTACTGCCTTACCTGTAAAGACACAATAACGTCAGTGCCTACCACTGTCTTTTTCGTGCTATAGTGTAAAGTAATAACTTGATATGTACACTTGGTGTAAGATGATACCCATAAGATGACGTAGCAATGACATCTTTGGTGCCTTTCATAAGAACTAATTTGTTATTAACACAAACAAATAAATGTGTTTTGTGTTAGGGATTAACATAAAACACAAGTTGGAACCCAAAAATGTAATTGTGTTAGGGGTGTTGGCTACATCGGAAATATCGATTCATCATCATCATTTTTCATCATTTCAGCCATAGGACGTCCACTGCTGAACATAGGCCTCCCCCGTTGACTTCCACGTCGACTGGATGGAAGCGGCCTGCATCCAGCGAGACCCCGCGACCCTCATAAGGTCGTCTGTCCATCTCGTGGGTGGCCGTCCTATGCTTCGTTTGCCGGTACGTGGTCTCCACTCGAGAACTTTTCTGCCCCAACGGCCATCAGTTCTCCGCGCTATGTGCCCCGCCCACTGCCACTTCAACTTGCTAACCCGGCTGGCTATGTCGGTGACTTTCGTTCGCCTGCGGATCTCCTCATTTCTGAATCGATCTCGCAGGGAAACCCCCAGCATAGCCCGCTCCATAGCTCGCTGAGCAACCTTAAGTTTGTTTATCAGGCCCACAGTAAGAGACCACGTCTCGGTGTCGTAGGTCATCACTGGTAACACACACTGGTTAAAGGCTTTTGTCTTGTCTTTGATTAATATCGATTAATACTTATACATACTAAAATAGATACTAGAATAATTTTAATGAACACCCAAAAAATTTATGTGATTAAGAAACATCTCCATGTTCATCAGATAATTGTCTGCACCTATCTGAAATCGAATTTAAGCCTTCGCAGTTGATCAGTGAAATTCGGTATGTATCCTAATCCCCTGACCTACTGCGCGACCAATTATTATACACTTTAAGATTTTGTCATAGTTCATCATGTTGCAAGAGATACAATATTCCCTTTACCTTTAAAAAAAACACAATAACAAAGTATCTCTTAAAATAAAGCAGGTAAAGGCAGAGAGGGCGAGCTAAAAGCAGTAATTAAGAAAACCTCATCACAATGGCGCTTGCGGTTGATGGCCTCGAGATCCATTAATCGTCGTTACCAATAATATTGCGAGGATTGCGAAGAATCCCGGGATAATCACGGGATTCACCGCTCATCCCACGGGAACAAATTAACTCACTAAAATTG
The DNA here is from genome assembly GCA_002245505.1 of Calephelis nemesis. NCBI lineage: Eukaryota > Metazoa > Arthropoda > Insecta > Lepidoptera > Riodinidae > Calephelis > Calephelis nemesis. The sequence goes on along the minus strand of NJDD01000979.1, from coordinate 18,851 downwards.
TAACGGTAAATAGCGCTCAGACTAAGAAATTCTTTCATTGCACAGTATGGGATTCGTCGGTTTACCCGACTGTGGAAAGGAACGTTATGTTTTCCATTTGCTGTAATCATGACATGGTAATATGGTGCTTGACTTCTTACTTAAATAGGTTCAAATCCTATCTGAGGTAAATATACCTTTCTCATATGAGGTATAAATGTATACATTTAATTGAATGTTTTTATTTATGTACGATACTTTTGTTATTTTGTTGTTATAAAAAACAGAATTTTACCTTCTAACCTCGTCATTTTTTGGAGTTGATTAAAAAGAGTATACTATCACACGCACAATACAATTATTGCAGTTTGATGTTGAAAGTAAAGAACGTTGAAATAAAAAAAAACATTCAAATACTACTTATTTTTTTATTAACCTATATACAAATAGGCCTTCTAAAGTTTTGTCGCTGAGATATTTTTATTAATTATTAAAAAGCGACAGTGGCCTAGTAGCTAATCTGAAGTAGCCCTATCTTTTTTAGCCTTAAATAAATTATTTCTATTAGCCGTTAGTCGTCATGGTTCAGGTCCAGAATCCAGATTATTACCATTTTAAGAGTCGTGTTAGCGGCTCCTGTGTTAAATATTACATTATATGTTAACTTTAGAGTTAGGGTGAAATATCACCATGTTACGACGAAAAGCAAACTCAGAAGCAAATGATTTAATCTAAATAAAATTTATCCTAAGAATGTGCAGGCAATAATAGCTAATCTGAAGTAGCCCTATCTTTTTTAGCCTTAAATAAATTATTTCTATTAGCCGTTAGTCGTCATGGTTCAGGTCCAGAATCCAGATTATTACCATTTTAAGAGTCGTGTTAGCGGCTCCTGTGTTAAATATTACATTATATGTTAACTTTAGAGTTAGGGTGAAATATCACCATGTTACGACGAAAAGCAAACTCAGAAGCAAATGATTTAATCTAAATAAAATTTATCCTAAGAATGTGCAGGCAATAATAACAGTCTCTGGTAAGCTAGCTGAACGTCAATTAATTATAACAAACGTCACAGAAAACTAGCAAATAGAAAAAAAAAAACGTCGAGTTACACTCCGGAAGTGTCAGCAAAATTGAAAACTTGAATATTAATGTTGTGCATTTTTGATATTTTGGAAAGGTTAGGGAATAATTTCGCATGAATTGTTTTAATTATCAGTATAAAAGTACTATTATTTGGTAGAATATAATATTTAATTATTGCGCTATCGTACACAAACATGACAACACGAGCAATCGGGCAAGTGCCCTGCGCCGTCTTACGAATTTCCGATCAAGTCACGTGTCCTGACGCGAGTTTAGAAATTTTTACAAAAAGTGCGCAAAACTGCTAAAGAAGTTTTCACTTTTAAAATACAAAAAGTCAACGGACGTTTCGTCAGTTACAAATCCTGAATGTTGAAAAGAGGTCTGTAATTTATTATATGTATAAATAAGTTGCGTCAGTTCGTTAACAATTCTTTTGTGAGCTGAAAACATTTTCACATACTTTTAAAAAAGTAATGAGACGCCAAAGCGGGCTCTCGGCGACAACAGGCCTCCGCGCATTTCCCGCGCCATGAATGTGTGTTTTTACTTGAAAAACAAATGACTACCACGGCATTGTTATAAGATAAAACAAATGATATGCAAATACGCCACTTTCCGGAGAAGTTTTATATATTTTCGTTGGGATCTGCATGCGTAACCATCAACCGTATAATGTGTACTTTCTCCGACCGTTTTCCTAAGTGAAGACTGTGTGAAATATTTAGGTGATTTTGTATGCAAATTAAATTAAATTAAAATAATTTATTTACGGATTAAGAGTTTTTAAGGAGTCATTAAAATTATTATACCACTAACATCACAATGTACTTAGAAAATATTTTAATATTTAATCAAATTAATTACATATCATTATTTCACACTAGTAGACCCGATAGACATTGTCCTTTTTATGAATACTGATATTTTTAATACAAATCTTCTCTTTACGTTAATATAACAGAAAACGAATTAGCAAAATTGGTACGTCTTTTCAGGCGTGGTGCGATGACAAAGGGAAATGGGGTTAATTTTTTTATATAAATAAAATTCAAAAAATGTGCAAATGAATCTTGAATCCCTATTTCCATTTGTCCTCGCATTTCATAACTAGCCGACTCGGTGTACTTGGTATCGCTGACATTAACATATACTAACAGTAAACGGATTAAAGCATTGTTTTCCCAATATTCTCAGTTTTTCTTACTCTTTACCATAAGTAACCTGTAAGTAAATAGCGAAATAAGTCCATCAGTTCAGGCGTAATCAGCTACAAACACCTTGAAATGGAAAGAAAAAGATTATTATTTTTCTATTTCCCCGCAATTTTCCCGGTTTTTTACATATTATAAACCTTCTCCTGACTATTACCACCACAATTAAAAAAAGTTAAATTATTCCATCCGTTCAAGACAGTTAATCAAACATCTACGAAACTACAAAAACTACATATATTATATATCTTTCTTACATGCATGGGTATGTCATTGAACTCCTCCTAAAAAAGCGATTTTGATGATCTTTGGGTGTTCATGAGGATTCGAGAAGATCAATTTCATTCACTGGAAAATGTTTTTTTAACTATAGTTTTATTCGTAAGTAGTCGTTGATTTTTGGATGATTAACATTTGATCCGGTAGACTGCACTACTATTCGAGCAATAAATATTATAATATAGTAGCTGTTAATGTCAATCAACACGAAGTTTGCTGGGTTGGCTAGTCTATACTAATAATAAAGAGAAAATATTTAGTGTTTGTATTGAATAGTTAATCGATTTCTCCGTCTGTTCTGAACCGATTGTGTACGCTTTTTTAAATTGAAAAGCGTATTGTAGAGGTAGCAGGCTTTCATTTCCACCAAGCTTAGCGAGGATCGAGTCTGAAATCCTAGAGGAATCGAGAAAAATACAATATTTTACTTTAATTTTTTCATTGAAATCGCCTCTGTGGTCTAGCGGTCCGGGTGTTGGACGTGACTGCATGAGGTCTCAGGTTCGAATCCCGGGTCGCCTAACAAAAAGAAAATTGGATTTATCCAATTTTCTGATTAAAAAAAATGTTGGTCGAGATTGGAAATGTGCCCGGTTTGCGGTGGGCTTGTCACCTATCACATTATGGGACTTAGTGTCTTCGGCTAGTCGTGGATGCCCTGGTTGTACCTCTGCCTACCTCTTCGGGGATATGGGCGTGAAGATACTTTACTATTTTTTATGTTACGATAACTTACTTATTGAAATCGAAGTCAGTTTTACATTGGTAAAATTATTACGTAATATTTAGTAGTAATACTAACGCAACACCATGTTGGTCCGGGTTCCTTTACAGAATAGACCATCTGCCTTCCTGCCAGGCAGATCACAAAAGGCGAGCGTAGGCTTAATGTCACTAACACTGCGACATCCTGCTAGGTGGTAGAGTTCTGCAGCAACTCGCCAGGATTGGTAACACCGCCTTGCCTATTCCTGCCATAACGTCCAATGCTTGCCGTTGACATGTTCCGGTTCATGTACTTTTGCTCGAGGCCTAATATCCCTGCCTCAGTTTGGCAACGCCACATTAGCACTTTTGGTGTCTCTAGACGGCGTGAATTTTTTACCATCAGGAAATGCATCTGCTTGTTTGCATTCCAATATTATTGAAAAAAGCATATTTTAACCCTGAATTTCGTTTGATAGATTGAAGTGATAGAGTTGTGTATATTGCCTCTTCCCGCGTCACTGAAATGGCTGGCTCCTGAATGACAGATTGATTTGTCAACACGACGTTTACAGGCGACTGACCTACATTCCGATTTATGTTTGAAAATCAATCAACGCAGAACCGCATAATTTACTCCGGACATAGAGCGACGCTTACACACGTTTAGGACACATCGTTCAGGACAAGCAAAAACCTAAAAACTGATTAAGATTACAATATCATATCGTCTGAGTACATAACAGTATGCAATATTAAGTAAAAAAAATATTTTGGATATAGACCTAATTAAAATAAGGCATAATATATTTGCTTCTATAAAAAAATCCCAACCGTTACATCTAGTGAAAATTTCTGTGTTAAAAGGCAAAAAAAAGTATACGTGTCTACATAAAAACATACAGTTGATTCGAGAACTTCTTATTTTTAATAACAAACATACTTTAAAAAGAATTTGTGAAAGGGTGTAAGTTTTTTTTTAAAGTTTATAAATCTCGTCTTACGAACAGCTGCGACACCAGGAGGGTAACAGTTGCGCTGCGGACCTTCTAAATAAGAGGAAACTCTTTTCTGGATTTAGAGGCTAAATTGTATTGTTTAGTCGTCGTAGACGTTAACAAGCACTATGACGTCGCATGCATAAGACAAACAAACGGGTGCAAGTTGGTGTTCTGATAAAAAATCCAAAGAAACAATCCAAAACATGTTTTCATAGATTTCATCGTCGTTTGTGTCAAATAAATTTCGAAATATTGTTGATTGCAAAGATTCTTTAGTCCACTACTACTACTATAGATTCAATCTCAAAATGGCTTGCTTTTAACAAATTGTCAGTAAAGGAGAATGCCAAAAAAAACCCGTTGCAGGCATAATGAATTATATCTAAAAAATCAGTAATAATTAGTAATATAATAATCTTTATATATATATAATTCTTCTGTGAGTGTGTATGTCACTGAACTCCTTCTAGACGGCTGGACCGATGTTGATGAAAGTTTTTGTGCGTGTTCTAGGGAATTCGAGAATGGTTTAGATTCACAATTTGGTCTCCTGGAAAATGTTTTTTTAATTATTCTTTAATAATAAGCAGTTGTTGATTTTGAATGTTTCACATCGGATCCGACAGACTGCGCTACTGTCGAAGCATTAATGTCAAGCGATACGAAGTTTGGTTAGCTAGTAACAATATAAGATCGTGATCCTTACTGGCAGACAATCGAAATTGCCTGCTTTATTGTTGATAAAACAAGTTTTATACATATATAAGCACCTGAGTACTGGTTTAAAATAAATAATTATTTTATTCTATAAGTAGGTATTTTTTTATTTACAAAAACCGGCATTTTATTTTATTTAAAAAAAACAGCACACAAGACGTAGAATATATCACACGTACATCTTGACGTACGACATCTTGAATCGTATTTTATTATTATGCAAATAAATGAAATAATTATAAGAGGGGGTAAACGGGTAAGTGGGTCAATTAGTGGTAAATTATTGGCACCGCCCACAGACATCCGCATCTCAAGAAGAATTACTGATACGTCGCCGACCATCCAGGAATGTGTACGCTCTTTCTATTAGGTTTCGAAGTACGTTTTGGTAATACCGTTGTTATTAAATAATTAAGATAGGGAGAGCATCGACACCAATATAATATGTAAATGACGAATTACGCAAACGGAACCAGAGACCAACAACTGGGGATTTTCCGGAGGCGGATAAACAGACGCTTGGACAGGACAAGCTTTTATGTCGCAGATGATTATGGACAGTGCCTTCAGCGGAATAACACCAACTACATCTGTTTCCTCAGCGATATTTAACTAATACAATTATTTTGTTTATTTAATATGTGCACTAATTTTGAGTTTTGGATTTTGAGTATTTAAACTCTTCGAATTGTTCAAATATGCTTTAAATTAGGTTAATTTTCAATAATGCATACTTTCTGCCACAGGCGTTTGGTGGAATTCTATTCAAATTTGTTGATTTAATTAAAAAGTGTAATCTTACATTAATAAATTCAGACAATATTTTTTCGATGTGCTCAAGACGGATTATTTCCGTGAATCTTAAGAAAATAAAAGATAGAGGCGCACATCATATCTCACTTTACATCCCAGGATAAAGCATGAGAACATGAAAAACGTGGAGTCTGATGACACCTACCTATGGGTATCAGTAACGCAGGGACACCAGCGATCGTGGTTTCTCTCAAGTACGCGTGACAGAATTATGTACTTAGGGGGAAAGACAAGCAAAACACTAAGCTATATTCTATTATTCAGGCTTTTTATCATATGTATGTTTGTATATTTCATAAGTAATAATAAAGGTGAAGTAATAATTTAAAATCTATATATAAAAATCAATGCCACTTTTCGTCGTAATTTTATAACTCAAGAACGGGTTCCTGTCCTATCCAAACCAAATGTTTAGGTTTTGTTCGAACTATTTAGTAGATCGTTTGTGTGAAGTTTGCATAAAATCGGTTGAGTGGTTCTTTATTTATCACATTTTTTGTAACAAATGTACTAAATAGATGGCGGAAATTTTTCAGTCAAAATATTTCAAATGGGGATTGTGCTGTCATATTGAAACTTTTTTCAGTTTTTTTTTGTTATTCGTCATATACGTAGCGAAGCACGTATCGGGCCGCTAGTTAAATATAATAACAAGAAATAATCTTACTGATATGAAAATAATATTTGTGCATAAATGATAGTACTTTCAATTAAAGCAGTTCGTGCAAAATTATTTCCTAACCATTCTAAAATATCAAAAATTCACAACGTTAATAATATTCAAGTTTTTACTTCTGCCAGCACTCCCGGAGTGCAACCCGTCTTTTTTTACAAGCTTCATATGGATTTTTTTTCATCACATTATATTTTGTAAAGTATTAAGGTTCTTATCTATGTATCTGTACTAGCTGTTACCTGCGGCTTTGCTCGCGTGGCAGTTAAAATATTAACTGATTAAATAAAACGTTATTTTAATTAAAGACTTCTTTGTATACCACATTAATATGACCTTTATACAAACTTTCAACGGCTATTTCACCACTTAAGGGTAGAATTTCCGAAATTCTGTCCTTAGTGCGTGTTTACTCACCAATTTCATGATTGTAACTTTAGCAATTTTTGCTCGGCGATGATGAATCAGTCAGTCAGGACTTGTTATTTTATATGTCTAGATAAACTACCGCTCGATCGAAACGCTGCCTCTTGCTGTGAGGATAAGGCGAAAGAAACTCAGCGGGCGATTCTTGTTTCTTACAAATGTAATTTACAAATATATATATAATATGTAGAGGTTAGCCGAAAAGGTCACATATAGCCTAACGTTTTATACGAATTCCGTAAAACATTCCGATGCTGTTGAAAATCAGTCAAGATCGTTCTGCCCTAGTCACCATTCCATTTTTCGTTTCACTCTAACACATTAAATTCCATCTGGTCATCCCTTTCGTACATTCCATTCCGGACTAAGCACGTAGACAGTTTTAACGAAGTACTTGTAAAACTATTACAAGGCGCATTAGCGCAAAACGGAACGGAGCGTGGCTTAATTGTGTTGGGCGAAAGTTAAATTTAACTGAGAGCGGTCAGTTAATGTATCGGGTAACGTTTAGTTGAGTGTAGTTTCGATGAATGGAAAAGTGGAGCAAACAGTAACCATGAAGTTAAAGTGGGGAATGTAGATTTCTGTATCAGGTTAGGTTAGCACTCATTTCAGTTAGTTGTAGGACATGCGTGACCATACTACATGTTTTTGTGGGATTGAAAACAAAGAGATTAGTTTCTTGGTGCTTATCATTTCATGTCGTACATCAATACATTTTTTATTCCATTATAATATATCGAAAATAGCTTCAGATGTTATATAAATTGATATCGTATATGGCGCGTTGTCAACCCAAGGCTGAGATACTATGTCACAAGCGCGAAAAAACTCACTGGCTACTAGCACTGATAAAATTGCAGTATTTTAGACATGTGTGCTAACTGTAAACATTATTATAACACAGAATATGTTTCCTTTGTAGTAAAATTATACTTAAATTAGTTCCAGAACGTTTTTGATTTGTCTTAATATTTTGAGTTCTCGTTGCTTATGTAGAAATAATATCATTACATCTTTAGAACTGGAAAAATAATGTAGCATCCATCCAGTTATCGGCGGCGCGACTCCGGGGAAATCACACCAGACGAAGCCATAATTCTAATGATTTAAGGCTCCTGGCTTTAATAATTTCGTTTTGTAAACTTACGGCTACACATGTTACTATAAGTATCTTCACGCCCATATCCCCGAAAGGGTAGGCAGATGCATAAACACGACACTCACGACTAACCGAAGACACTAAGCCTTATAACAGTATAGGTGGCAAGCCTATCGCCAACCGGGCACATATCCAATCTTTCGCGTTGATGCCATACTCCCACCATCAACCTTGTTGGTAATGACCCATTCAACCTTTGCTCGTCTCTTGCGCAGCAGCAGCTGAGAAGAGCTGCGAGGCAGATATCTGCTGTTTAGAATATGTCTATTCTACAGAGAGGTCCCACTCCAACACAAATGAAAAAACAATTAGTGGAGCTTTAGCATAAAAAAAGTAACTTGACACCTACATCCCCGCTAGATCACAGAGGCGATAGCTTTTGAAACATTTCAATACATAAAATATTGTTTATTATTGTTTGTTTGTTGTTTTATTTTTTATACATGCATCATCATCATCATCGTCATATTATCATAAAAAATACACAATATTTCCTAAATATAAAGTCACTAAAATATGTCCTTCGAAATCTAACGTAATGGTGAATCTAGTCTACGCGTTAAAGACAAACAGAATTGAGAAGAGGATTATCTCTGAGCTTTGCAGAGACTCTAGTTTAGATATAGATGGGTTTCATATTATTTTCTTTGAGCATTTTCTCATTTCCACTACTTTATTTTTGCCAGGAAATGGAATAAAAATTAAATATTATTAAGAATATTTTTTCTATTTTTCGGATATCAACACTAATTACCGTTATAGTCGTCGTTCCGTGTGTTTGTTATTAAATTTATTCCGATACGTTTGAAGTATTGTAAATTGTCTTCTTAAACACATGTATATTTTACTTACTTTAAGGTTAGATAGATCAGTTTGTGCAATTCATGTAAACATCTAAATCCAAGAGGCTCCAACATTAAGTAGTTAAACCACAAAATTCAATTTTACATCTAAATATTTACATATAGGGTAATACAAACATATACCAATATAGCCAGTCAAATCAAATCAAAATCAAAAATCGTTTATTTACTGTAATTGTACGCCCCGTGTTGGTCCGGGCTCCTTTGCAGAATAGACCATCTGCCTTTCTTGCCAGGCAGCTCCTAAAAGGCGAGCAAAGGCTTATCATCACTAACACCGTGACATCTGACTAGGTGGTAGAGTTTCGCAGCGACTCGCCCGGATTGGTACCACCGCCTTACCTATTCCTGCCGCCATAAAGTCATGACGTGTTCCGGTTCGGAGGGTAAGGTAGCCGGTAAACTTACTTTTGCCCGAGGTCTAACATCCTGACCTCAGGTTGGCAACGCACCATTACCATCTTTGGTGTCTCTAGGCGTTGTGAATTTCTTACCATCAGGATATAAGTCTGCTTGTTTGTCTTCCTTTCATAAAAAAAAATTATTACATGGTGCAATTAAGTTACTCCAGCATCCTTTTAGGCAAAAACATGCCTGTGCCAGGAAGCTACGCTCTTCCATACAATTCTTGTTCTTATACTATGAAGTGACTAACCTGATTATAAGATCATCTTAATATACTAGATATTTAACAAGATATAATATATAA
>NJDD01000977.1:0-13497 GCA_002245505.1 Calephelis nemesis | reverse complement strand
ACTTGTCCACCGCTCTGTGTTCCCGTCGCCGACGTAGATATCGTATTCCAATCCGGAAAGTTGCAAGATAGACCCGACACCCCGGCCCGGGCCGGCGACGCACCCGTAACGTCTATGATGTCTTAAGGCTCCGGTTATTTTCTACCGTCCGGAGAGACGTGTGCTCGTTCGCAGACCTTTCGCATGAGCAAAACGCATTTTGCACGCGGGAATCGAACCCGGACCGCTACACCCGGTCGGTTGCAATGAGTGCTTCCAATGGGAGAGGAAGAGTCCGGTGACTGAAGCACCATATTCCCGTTTCAAAATCAAAATTGACAACATTTGAGCGCGGACACAACCGCGGGCAATGGCTAGTAGCATCGGAATGATTTTGTTGACAGCACAATGCTAACGTCTGGCGCCAAAATATAATAATAAAACTAACAAGTCGACCGGCTCACTTGTTCTTGAAAGCGAGCCAAGGCACAGATGTCTCCTACACTATTATTACAGTTTCAACCTCATTATTAATAAATATGATTAATATTGTGTTTTGTCTCAGGAATTAGGCTTACGAGCCAAATAATTATCTTCAACCGAGATGTAACATACTTTTCTGTCCTAAATGTAGAGTGATATTTTCAAAATAACTAAATTATTCAATGTGAGTGGTGATCATATTCCATATGCTATTATTATTTACAACCACATTATTTTGAAATTTACTATATAATATAATTTAATTTCCGAACCAAAGTCTAAGTGGTATTACAACAACAGAGTATTTCAGTTAAAAAGACCTATTGTAAGTTATGTCATTAAAATCAGTGGTTTTTCTCAACAGTTCTAGTAGTAGGTATTCTGAGCTACAGTACGGTCATCATGTAGTGTACTCTGCGAGCAGTTTGTATTATTTACCGTCTGGGTTCCATCTGCTGCATTATTTAATGTAATAAATCTGTTGTTCATCTCTTACAATCAAAAACCGGTTTCGATATTCATGTCATGATTCAGTCAGCCACTGCTGACTTGACACGTTTAATTGGTGGTTGTGCACAATAGGAAAATAAATTCAGAATAGATCCTCATTAAATAGTAAACTTACCCAAATGTCTTTATAGCCCATTGTCTATGTTGCCAAGCGTGGTAATTCTTAGGGTCCTGGATAAGAGCGTCAGAAGTCAGATCTAACTCAAGCGACGGATCTTGGAGCCATTCTACGAGTACTCTTCTATGGTGCCAGACCTGTAAATTATTTAAACATGTTGAGGATTTGAGACACAAAAGAGCCGCCTGGCAGATGTGGCCGTATCCACAACAGACCGGACTGGCAAATGGCAGTGACAGGAAGAGAGATGGAAGAGGCACATGCCAAGTTATAAGACATTTTATGAACAGAATTGTATCAACTGTTAAACAATGTACCCAAAACTTGGAACAAAAGGTTTTATTATTATATAAATATATAAACCTTCCTCTTCAATCACTTAATCTATAAATTAAACTTTATTTTACAACTTTATATTTAATTAATTAATTATCGCCTCTGTGGTCTAGCGGTCCGGGTGTTGGACTTGACTGCATGAGGTCTCGGGTTCGAATCCCGGGTCGGCCAACAAAAAGAAAACTGGATTTTTCCAATTTTCTAATTAAAAAAATGTTGGTCGGGATTGGAAATGTGCCCGGTTGGCGATAGGCTTGCCACCTATCATATTGTGGGACTTAGTGTCTTCGGCTAGTCGTGGGTGCCCTGGTTGTGCCTCTGCCTATCTCTTCGGGGATATGGGCGTGAAGATACTTTTTTTTTACTTTTTAATTAATTATTAATTATTCCAATAATTAATAATTAGTTAATTTAATATAAAGTAAAGTAAGTTTAATATAAAGAATTGCGTAGTTTTGAAGATTTAAGTATACAAAGGGACATATCGACAGAGGAAGCGACTTTGTTTTATACTATGTAGTGATTAATGAAATAAATTTAAAATAAATATACTTTTCCAAGTCATGAAATACACAAAAGACATATAACATACAAACTAACAGACAATTCAAAACCATAAAATGATTGCCCCAATCCCGTGGTGAAAGCTTCTTACAAAATAGACTATAATATGTAAGAAGCTTGTGGGAACCAGTACGCGTATTATGCTTTGTTTACATCATAACCATGCATTTTGTATTTTGCGTCGTATGAAAATTATAAATTGTTTTTATTTAATGTTTAGTTTTTTGAAGTGTTATCGATTCGAAACCATTACTTAAAACATGGCTAATCCTTTAGACGTTACCCTTATATTATACATGCGAATCTGAATTGTAGCCAGAAGCTCCAGGCTACTCCTCAGGATCGCTTTTGTTTCTTTAAAACTTTCTTTCTTATATAATATGGTGAATAGAAAAGTAGCACACCTTCATTAACTTCTATTTTAAAGGACGGGGATGTATATTTGTGTTACAGGATTGTTTTATTATAAATTTCTATTTCTTACAAAATTGAACCCTAGCACCAATACCAAGCGCATTGTACGTTTTATCTACAACTAAATTTTTGGTTCATATGCAGTAAATATTTACTGTAACAATTGCTTACTTGATAGTTTTTCGGCGAATGTTTGATGACACTTTCTACATAGTCCAGTTCAGATCTTAGATCGGTACCTAACTCCTTTAGCAAATCTCTTCTGCAATATAAAAGTCATATGTTTAATATATTAACTAGTTAACTCAAACAACAAAAACTTGACTAATACTAAGACTTTTCGGGGAAAAGAACAGGAAAAAAATGATCAACTTCACTAATGAAAACAAATAATAGTACCTAATAGTATGTATATGTATAGTATGTAGGTACATAACAATCTCCGTACGGTATCCACAAAATTAAATCGACTACATCTTTACAAATCAAAGCAAAAAGTTTGAAGAGTGTTGTGTTAATTGTGAGTCAATAACTTAAACTTCACAAAGAAAAGAAAGAAAACACCAAAAAACTCTGTAATAAATAGAAATGGGTGATAAAATGAAGCGACTCACTAGAAAAATAACAAGTAACTAAAAACTGACATTTTTAAATGGTCAAAACATTTTCAAGGAACTATATATACAAGTCCAGGGGTGTGCACAGAAATTTCAGTCAAGGTAGGCAGAAATTCTAGCTATAAAACTTACCAGTTCTAATTTACTTTTGCGTAATACCAGAGGTAATACATTAACCACGACATGTCATTTGCTTCACATACCACACAATTATTGATAACAATATGAAAAGTTTTTGTATGAACACCATTAGTATAAGTCAGTGATTGATCATCAAAAGATAAGACACCAAAAACGGGAACAAGTTTAACTAAGCACATTATATCAAAACAGGGCTTACATATCACTTTCAAGAGTCATCTAACTAAAACGGATAAAATACAGAGAAACTGATTTGCGCTAAACAAAGTTTAAACAAGGCACAGTAATATATTACAAACAATTATCTCTGAAGTCTGACGGCAGCTGTAGATATTGCCAACTCACTAAGTCCCGGTGTTCAAAAGCGTATCCAGGACTTTGTAGTAGAACAAGGATTCGTAGTGAGTTGCAGATGAAATTGTGAGATAGTAAGAAGATATTGTAGTTAAAACTAAAGTCGCTAATTTTAGTAAGAATGACTTTAGCAACACTATACTTCTATTATAACAATAAACACCGTTTTTTTCAGCTCACACACATACCGAAATTCATCATGTGTGAGCGTATGCTCATCGATCATATTGTTTGTATAAATGGCATTTAATTTAAACGCACCCAAATAAAAACCGAGGCACAGTTCCTGCTTTGCCCCACGTCTACGGCACTGCGCCACAAAATTACCTGAATTTTTCACAGATGAACTGTATATTAATCGTTTTAGGTTAAGATTTTCCTCGTGTTGGTCCGGGCTCCTTTGTAGAATAGACCATCTGCCTTCCTTGCCAGGCAGCTCGTAAAAGGCGAGCAGAGGCTCACCGTCACTAACACCGTGAATTCTGACTAGGTGGTAGAGTTTAGCAGCGACTCGCCCGGATTGGTACCACCGCCTTACCTATTCCTGCCGCCATAACGTCATGACGTGTTCCGGTTCGGAGGGTAAGGTAGCCGGTAAACTTACTTTTTCTCGAGGCCTAACATCCCGGCCCCAGGTTGCCAACGCACCATTACTACCTTTGATGTCTCTAGGCGGCGTGAATTTCTTACCATCAGGAAATCCGTCTGCTTGTTTGCCTTCCAATATCATAAAAAAAAGATATTAATGTAAGTTTAATTAAAATATTAAATGTGTTCCTCTGCCTACCCCGTAAGGGACTTGGCGTGAAGATATGTATTTATGTATGTTTACCATTGACTTAAAAGAAGTAGATAAAACTATTAGATAATAATGGAGAATGCACTGAAAACTCAAAAACGCGATCAAATACCACATAACTAATGAGTTTCTTTTTTAAAAACAAAAACAGCTGGTATCAAGAATTCTTACACCCTTGTCTATGTTTTAGCAAGTGAGGTCATACGGAACAATGAACTTCAACAATTACACTTCAATATAAAAAAGGAGATAAATACAATAAAACAACTATAAACCAATTAGTATTGCATTTACTATAAAATATTCGCAAAAATAATCTTTAGCCGTATTACTAAAATCATAGTAAGGTCCCGAGTCGGGCATAAAAAAAAATTGGTTTTTCCAATTTTCTTTAAAAAAATTTGCTCGGGGTTTTAATTGTACGCATTTGGCGATGGGTTTGCCACTTATCATAGTCTGGGACTTAGTGTCTTCGGCTAGTCGTGGATTCCCTGGGTGTGCCTCTGCCTACGTCGTCGAGGATATGGGCGTGAAGATCCTTTTTTTACTAAAGTCTTTGCTGAAAATCATCAGATAGAACAAGCTGAGTTTAGAAGTGGTTTTTCAACCATAGACAACATACATGTAGTAAAGCAAATTTTAAAATAAAAGCAAAGGAAAGGAACTTGTCTATAGCAAGACTTTCGACTTCACTGGTTTATGAAAGTATTTGGGATGCATTGATTAACCAAGGATTCAAAAAGAACATCAAAATGTTATGCAAGACAATGAAATTATTTATATTATTAAGACAATGAGAGGAATGTGTCGTCAAGGTAATCCACTATCACCTAAACTGTTCTACATGGTCTCAAACATATTTTCCGTCAACTGACCTGCAATAACTATGGTCTAACTACTTATATTTAGACCATAGTTGTCTAAATATAATTACAATGAAATTAAAAATATTTATTTGCGGGAATATGTGTGTTATAAAGTTACAAAATTATTTAGGCATTCCGACATATTCTACATGTGGTCTGCAAATATTTCGACATTTATAAAGATAAAAATAGAATAATTTTACAAACATTTTAATATTGAAAATTTATTTTGTTTTATATTAATTAAATTTCCAAACCACACAAGGTAAAGGTTACCCATCGCATTAAAACTAGCCACTACTAGCGTAATGAATGACGCTAGCGGAGGCAAATAATCTGGACACAGCAAAAAAAAAACACAAGAAAAATCTCATCACCAGCAGCAGCTGAAGAGAATAAAAAATAAAGGCACAAACACCCCATCAGTTTGTCAACGCTGTGTTCCTCCTCCTTATACTGGCTTGTCTCCATAGATGGCGCTACACTGTCAACGTGTTAAGCTAAATAGCTGGTTGGTTATCTTCATTTCCCATCCTAGAGCGTGTCTAATCCTTCAAAATTGTGCCTCCTGGTATGCCAGCCTTGTGGCCGGACACAGGCGTAGTCCTGGCTGGGTGTGATACTTCAAGTTTAAGTGAATCAATATGCGACTTCCAATTAAAACATTTATCAATTTTTTATTCTTAATTTATTCCTAGAAATTTAGTAAAACCTACATTCTCTATATTACCTAGTATTATTTAAAAAATACGTCTGTCTAATACATTTGACTGCCTTATTAATTGAGTGGCTAGCGTACTCCCTAACCACACAAACCAACTGCGAGACTCGGGTTTGATTGCTTGTTATCTATCAATTATTTTTAAATTATTCATTATATCAACATTTTCAATACAAAATTGACATAATGATAGATTATACATTAATTGACATTTCTAAGTGTAGTTGTTAAAGTAACAGTAATGATACATGATCACCACTAAAATTATTCGAATGATTTTAATGAAATTTAGCACAATGTGAGACATAAATATTATAAACATAGCAAATTATTTTAGTTTCAATAAAAACAGTATAATAAATTTTGGTACATTTAAACTTGCCTGTATTGCCACACAGTATAGTTGGCAGGATTTAATTCAACAGCATCTTTCGTCAACTGCAGTGCCCTCTCTGATATCTCATTCTTTTGCAGAATAGCTCGGAAGTAATCATATACATCTTCAACTAAAACAGTCAAAAGACCAACCAAATTTTAATATAAGGAAACTAAGGCTAAAATGATAGCGCATTTTAAATATAAATTGCCAAATTGTAATATTTACTTTTATGAACGTTTTTTAAAAATAATCAATACTTGTCACACTACGTCGTACCTAGTACGAGACATGACGTCACTAGCCTGGGCATGCGATTCCGGTCGGCGTTTACGTTATATCCATGCCTTTTGTATTGTACGTTGGATAAACTAATTTTTTTTCAATTTTTATTACTTCGTAAATGAAATTGGCCATTAATTCTTATTGATTTGGCTGGTCCTTTAAATACCCTATATATCAGATACAAAACAACGTGACTTATCAAAACTTGAACAAATAAAGTGTGTTGATACAAGACAAACAATTAACGAAAAAAAATATAAAAAGAAATTTTTCAGCACACATTCCAAAAAATACAGGCATATTAATGTTTTTTTTTTTTGTATTTAATTATATCTTTGTTTTTAATGAGGTATTTTTTTTTAAATGAGGCTCATCCGACAGCTACAAAAATATATAATTACAATTGGAATCAGAATAGTTAACTTGGACCAGAAAGTGTCAACAATTTTAATAAACTACCACTGGATTGGAATCACGGCCACATTCCAAAAAGATCCGGCGAAAGAAACTCAGTGGGTTTGTCTTTTTTCAATGTTTAATAGTATTTTTTTATTGTAAATTTAAATAAATATCCCTGGACAAGTTACACAATAGAATCTAACTCCAAAGTAAGCAAATTATTTGTTCAAATCAAATTAGTTAACGATATTTTTACCACGGACTCGCAATGCGTGTCTGGAAACATAAAAAATAATAAAAAAAAATCTAAAACGAAAAATAATAAAATATAAAAAAAAAATCTCGCAATAACGCATGGGGGTCAACGGACTCTGACGCAACGGACGGAAAGCAGCTGATTGTCTCACGGCTGCCGCGTGAATTGTCACTACGGAGTATCTTGCTACTTAATGTTTATTTGTACCTACAGGCTACTAGGTATTATGTAATGTACTATTATCTGTGAAATTGGTAAAAACCCCTAATGTTTTTGTTTTATCGAAATTTTAATCAGTTAAACATTTACAATCACACAGTACAAATATCTCGGTCCAGTATTTTAGTTAGCCGAGAGAATAACAGCTGTTTCTAAGTTATAAAAAATCATAATTGTAAGTTCTGATCAACTTCGATCGATCGCTTGCAACTTCGATCGTCCGTCGTCGACTCCCGCCCAGCGCGGGGGCGCTCCTTACAAATTATTATTTCTTATACAGTCATTTGATCGCGTAATAGGGTGTGTTATGTTTTTGTTTGTGTTTGCGTTTATTTTTCGCGAAGTGTTCATGAGTACCTTTCCAATGGTGAAAATTGAATAGAGGGTGGTTAGTGTGATCACCTGACCTGACCTGACGCCTCCCGACTTCTTCATGTGGGTAAGACAATGAAAGTGAACCTTACAATTTAACTGACCTTGCCTTAAAAAAGTTATAGGAAAATAGGAACCTACTAACAATACTCAAAGACACATCAACAACCGTGCTAAGTTTTGCATTGAGTGCCTACAATAGTGGATATGTTATCCACTATTGTAGGCACCTATTCACACTATTAATATGGATCTAAATAGTGTGAATAGGTAAGTACGTAAATCATTTTTGTAGTTAGGTTGGGTCTTTACCACATGCCTACATTCACTAGTTTTTTTATGATCAAACAGTGCAAAGCCTATGTTTGGGATAGGAGACGCAATAAATGTAACACACACGCCATACCTACAAAACAGCTATCGTATCTAGGTGTCACGTGGTGTCGGCTGGCTCGCGGGTGACGGTCACTGAACTTGCGCAATTGAATATGAATTATTAAAAATGCTGTAATTAATTTATTTTAAGTCCGATTTTTTTTAAATTTTATTTACTGATTTAGTTATACATTCAGAATGTCCAGGTAAAATATCGTGCACTAATTTGAAAAGAATGGCGGGAAATCGGAAAAACGAGGATATCTTTCGATTTATGTATTAAAAACATATAAATGTAGGTAAGTATATATTTTTAGGATCCCTGAGAATACAGCTACCTAATAACGTAAAAATGTGTATGTTTAACCCCAAAACCATTTGCAACGAACAAAATGTAAAAAAAAACCGTGTTTTTTCCCAATTTTCCCAAGAAAAACATTTCTTATGAAAAACAAACGAATTTTATTTACCTTCTAAATACTTTATTCGAAAGAACATGAAACATTTAACAGAATGCAATTACAAAAACAACAATGTCCATGCAAATATTTTACACCACAAGCTCGGGAAAAAAACGGGTCGTTATCTCACTATCTGCCACCCGGTATTACAAATGGGCCGACTTTAGAAATTTTACACAAGCTTGTTGTAAGTTCTGAGAAGTAGTTTCTTTTTTTATTCTATTTAAAGATTGTTCTTCTCAGTAAAAGCGTTCACAGATGTTAAAATAGGTTTGGTATATTTAAGTAAAACAAGATAATAAAACGGGTGGTCAAATGGCTAAAATCTGATATAATTGATTTTTTTTCAAAATGTTCCTAAACTTTACTTGATGTAAATTTAAATTTAAAATTATAATTACATTTGTCAATTAAAAAAATATATAAAATTAGCTATCTGTCACAAACAAATTCTATAAAGAATTAAATTTTTGAATGTTCGAAAAAGTGTCTAGTGCTATTTAATCTTATTATCTCTTATTATGGAGTATTTAGTTGAAGACACTCATAAAACTTATATGTTTCATCTGTAGATATGTCATATAAACATATTACAATTGTTATTTACAAGAATAATTTATTATATATTATATATAGCGGGCCGTTACGTCACAAGTACATACATACATACATGACCGACTTAAATATCGCTAAATTTTATGTAAAACTAATTAAATGATGTGTAGTGTTTTATAAAACTGTTTATCACTTACCAAAATATAATTTTAACACTTAACTAACACATTTTCACATCACTTTTTGTTTTCAAGTCACAACCGACAACATACTCGAAAAAAGCGCAACGGATGAATAAGTTATGCCCACTCAACTCGTTCCGAAAAATTTTGTACCACGTCGACACACTTCAAACTTTTTAATACGACGGGTTGTATAGTCTGCTACACACAAAAAAAAATGTTTGGATACACGAAGGTTACTTGAACACACTTGATTTAAGAATGGAGCGCGGCAGAATGAGCCATTTAGTGGCTGCGACCATTGGGCGAACTTTTAAACAGCCACTTAGTGGCTGCGAGCAGTTGGATGGTTAAAGGTATCAGTCATTGGCCTTCTAACGGAACTAGAAAAAAATACTAATTACAATCTATTTTTAACTTAAAAGTATAAAAAATCACATTACAAATTGCAGAACGAAATTGAAACCTCTATTTCCTAGCATGTTTGTCTTCTAAACAATCCTTTTTTTTAGTACCTTTAGATTTTAATACCTAAATTTAATACCTTTTCAGACCTTAGGCTTTCTTGCATAATTTTGCTTTTATAAATTATTTAAACTTAATTAAAGGCAGACCTCTATTAACACTCGACAGCTTATTGTAGGAACATATGTGCATAGACCCAAAAAGGATTTACCAATTATATGGAGACGAGTTTTTTATACTGCTAGATAATTTTCATTTCTCATTACAGTGTAAACATCACATTTTTGTAAACATACACCAGTTTTTTAACAAGCATTAGATTCTCTTAAATGTATAGAAACTCAAGGTTCAAATATGTATTTCTTTGAATTTTTTGCTGAGGGAATCTCTTACATTAAGATCATAATTAGCTCTTATTACTTCTTTCTTGTAATACAAATATAGTATTTACATCTGCAAAATTCCCAGAAACAAGAATCACATTAGACTTTTAAAAAATACTATTCGGACCGTTTCAACATCTGTAAATATTATTTTTAACTGCAAATGCTGTTAACCTAAGCCTATTTGCCAGCTTCTCAATATGAGGGCCCCATTGGTAATTAATTAACAATTGTTATATGTACCTAAAAACACAGTGAATTCAACCAGGTCCAGTTTAGATCCATTCAGTTGTATATGGGTATCTACAAGCCTAACAATAGGCATTGAAATTATAATACACTTTGTTTTATTACCATTTAAAGAAGATTGTTAACTGTCAACCAATGTACAACTTTGGATACAGCATTGTTCACTTCGTCATACTTACCTAGTAAAAAAAAGTTGCCTTCTCACTTTAAAAAAGAAGTCTCATTCATGAACAATACAATATTGTTGTTATCCATGGTGTGTTAGGGTAAATCATGTATACTAGAAAAAAACTGGACCAATAGAACCATGCAGTACTCCATCGTAACCGCAGAACCCGAAGAGGTTTTACTGTTTATTTTCACCCTCTGAACTCTATTTTTCAAGTATGACGACATCAAGAACTTTGTTCTTAATTATATAATAACGATCAAATTATCATGATGAACACAGTCAAAAGCCCTAAAGAGATCACAGAATACACCTAATGCATTATGTGAGTTCATCCAGACTTCAAATACATTTTTTAATAATTCCCCTGCATAAATGTTTGAGCAACTTTTGGTAAATCCAAACTGTTTTTTATGCAAAAATTGTATTTACATTAAAGTGATTTAACATCTGATTGAGTATTAATTATTCAAGTATTTTACAAAGTGAAACAGGAAAACCTAACAGAAAGTTTAAACATCAGAAATTTGTGATGCTGTTAAAAATTTTAATTGATTTCCCTTGCATATTTTGTTAAACTTCATTAATGTTTGTCCAGTATATGCACATTTTGGTTCATCAAGTTTCAAAAAATCACATTGTATAGTCTTTTATTCTTAAACAGCAAAACACCTGCCACATCTATGGTGTCTATAGGCTGCAGTAACCGATTTTTTATACAAAATCGGAAATTTCCTGAAAAATATTAAAAAAATAATAATTCCAAAAGTATTGGTTTTTGGATAGGGTATAACTTATACTATTTGACTGAAAATGAGCTATGCCATCACCCCGTAAAAGCTTTTACACCTGTTACCGGTCAGCCTGTATGTACTCTGACATAGGCCTTATTTAACTTTTTCCTCTGACATCTGTCTCAAGCTTCCCTTCTCCAATTGTGTCAGCCATGTATTTTCACATTTTATTTGTTGGTGTATACATATTTTAGTTAGACATGTAAAAAATAGTCAAAATATATTTTAGCAATTACCAAAATTTTGATCATCATAATCTATTAAACTTAGAAATACAAAAAAACCTACCTTTTCTCAAAGCTATCAAGAAAATTATAAATTTAAGTAATAAGTTACCATGGATTTTTTTTATTAAATTTATATATAATTATGGTATCTATTTTTAAATAGATACCATAATTATAACTATATATATAAACTATCGCCTCTGTGGTCTAGCGGTCCGGGTGTTGGACTTGACTGCATGAGGGTTCGAATCCCGGGTCGGCAAACAAAAAAAAATTGGATTTTTCCAATTTTCTAATTAAAAAAATGTTGGTCGGAATTGGAAATGTGCCCGGTTGGCGATAGGCTTGCCACCTATCACATTATGGGACTTAGTGTCTTCGGCTAGTCATGGGAGCCCTGGTTGTGCCTCTGCCTACCTCTTCGGGGATATGGGCGTGAAGATACTTTTTTTTACTTTTTATTGAACTATTACTCTACACATTACTATCAATGTCTAACACCCATATCACAAGAATATATTTTGCTTACTCTGGAATTAGAGCAATTTATATAATTTGTCCTGGTGTATTTTTAAGTTTAATAGATTACTCATAGATATTTTACCCCCTTTGCAAATTTACTTTAGTAAAATGCCACACACTTGGCTTTTTAAACTTGTGATTAATGTAAGTAATGCTAAATTTGTTATGTTGCTTAAACAGAGATGTTGCCTGAAATCTAAACAGAGTCTTGTGATCGGTATACAAACTCGAAGCACTTGGACAAGTGGAATATCCACACAGTTTTAGACTAAATTTTCATTAAATAATTATTCCTAAAACAGACCATGACTTATATGCTTTTAATGCCAAACATATAACTTTTAATCATTTTGTTGATAGAAAATATAGGTAATATATTTTATAGGCCTTGTATAGAATTAGTTAAATAGCCTGATAGTTGTAACATCAAAACGATTTTCTGCCAGAATAATCCAATTCGGCAAATCCAAAAAATTTCAATCATGGTTTCATAGCTATAATTGCTCAGCTAAACTAAATTTTAATGGTGTTCTCATCATCATTAAACAAAAACAAGACCAAAAAAAGTCAACTTCTCTTAGCAATTTGCATGTCACCATGAGTGGCAATGCATAAGACTGCAGTACCTTACTTTTATGATCACGTAGAAGTTATTTTAAATTAGATGAACTTAATATATTAACTTACAGCAATATTATTGACTTACACTTTTCCGAGTGAGCTATAACCACGACAGGTGTGGGTCCATCGTCCTCTGGTACGGGCGTGACATCGCTCCAATCGGGACGATCTTTGTAGAATATCCAAGCAACATCACTGTCTCCACTGTCCGACATACTAACGCTCTTTAAAGATGTATCAAGACCACTGATATTATTAATTATACAATCATGCTTTTCATAATTGCAAGGCTAAGACGTTATCGTAAGTAAACTAGAATATTTACTAAATTTGAGTTTAATACACACTAATCTCAATGAAGTCACGGAAGTAACTGTTAATTGTTATCAGTAAATTAAACACAGTAAATTAAACCTGAGAGGGCATTCAATATGTAGTAGGTTATGTAGGTACTTTGTGAATATGACATAAAAGTTTAAATTTTTAGTAGGTAGGTACGTCTATTTTTTAATTAGAAAGTAATTGCTGTTGTGTGTTATAGTTTGACTAGCTTTTAAATAGGTATAAGGTAGGTGCTCAGATTAAAATTAAAATAACAAATATATTATAACGTACTCTGTGAACTAGCAAGTACCCATAAAGTATATTAATAAATAGGAATAGAGTAAGCAGTCTATGCAGCTGT
>NJDD01000974.1:553584-567983 GCA_002245505.1 Calephelis nemesis | reverse complement strand
CCAACAAGCAGACGGATTTCCTGAGTGAGAAATTCCCGCCGCCTAGAGACACCAAAGGTGGTAATGGTGCGTTGCCAACCAGAGGCCGGGATGTTAGGCCTCGAGCAAAAGTAAGTTAACCGGCTACCTTACCCTCCGAACCGGAACACGTCATGACGTTATGGTGGTAGGAATATGTAAAGCGGTGGTACCAATCCGGGCGAGTCGCTGCGAAACTCTACCACCTAGTCAGATGTCACGGTGTCAGTGACGTCAAGCCTTTGCTTGCCTTTTACGAGCTGCCTGGCACAGGAAGGCAGATGATCTATTCTACAAAGGAGCCCGGACCAACACGGGGTAACGTTTGTTGCCATAATGACATTGTTATGTTCCAATTCCAAGGAAAGGGGAAGCACGTGTAGGCACCGACTAGGAGGCCTAGGACCCTGGCCTCACAGTTACAACGCACATGCATGTAACGTTTATAGTGTTTACTAGACATATTCGTCTTACCACAAGGAAGTCTGCGTGTTTCCTATCTTATCAAATAAAAGTAGTTTAATAAAACAAATAAACATAAGTTTCTGAGTAGCGATATCATGCTGTGCGATGATTATGTACTAATGCTAGTGACTATCATATTTTTAAAACATTTAAAAATTAGTATTTTTTTTATAATATTGGAAGGCAAACAAGCAGACGGATTTCCTGATGGTAAGAAATTCACGTCGCCTAGAGACACCAAAGGTGGTAATGGTGCGTTGCCAATCTGAGGCCGGGATGTGAGGCCTCGAGGAAGTTAGTTTACCGGCTACCTTACCCTCCAACCGGAACACGTCAACAGCAGGCATTGACGTTACGGCGGCAGGAATAGGTAAGGCGGTGTCTCTCCGGGCGAGTCGCTGCGAAACTCTACCACCTAGTAAGATGTCACGGTGTTAGTGACGGTGAGCCTATGCTCACCTTTTACGAGCTGCCTGGCAGGATGGTCTTTTCTACAAAGGAGCTCTAACCAACACGGGGAGAAATACTAATAATTTTATAATATAACTTTAATTTTAAAATATATGACGCTTATCTATCAAAATCAAATTAGTTTTTATTACGTGGATCTTTTCAAAGATTCTTTTAACGCGTCTAAATAATTCTAAAAACTACCACCGGATTTGAATGCGGCCACTCACTAAGAAGATCCGGCGAAAGAAACTCAGCTTTTTTCTCACAAATCTAATTTACAAAAGTTCATTACATTTACAAATAATTTGTAGAGATTGGTATGAGGAGCAATTAATCCCAAGCATTTCTGTCTTCTAAATATTCTGAAATCTTATATCTTCTATCGACATATGAAAATGAATCCCATTTTTGCGTCGTCATCGCAACACGGATCGGATGGACAAATCTTGCTATTTTTTTTAGTTGGTGTCGGGAGAAGGTTTATATAAAGAAAAAAACGAGAAAATTGCAGGTAAAATTAATGTTTCCCTTAGCAAACTATTAGTTGGTCCAGGCTCCTTTGCAGAATAGACCATCTGCCTTTCTTGCCAGGCAGCTCGTAAAAGACAAGCATAGGCTTATCATCACTAACACCGTGACATCTGACTAGGTGGTAGAGTTTAAACTCGAAGGGAAGCGAAGGGCTTTACCTATTCCTGCCGCCATAACGTCATGACGTGTTCCAGTTCGGAGGGTGAAGTAGCCGGTAAACTTACTTTTGCTCCAGGCCTAACATCCTGACCTCGGGTTGGCAACGCACCATTATCATCTTTGGTATCTCTAGGCGGCGTGAATTTGTTACCACCAGGAAATCCGTCTGCTTGTTTGCCTTCCTACAACATAAAAAAAAGCGACCAAAGTTCGCCAGGTCGGATAGTAGAAAAATTTTACTTACCAACACATGAACTGTATGTGTGCAAATTAGACCAGCAATTAAAACCCCTATGACTCCAGTAACCAAACCCGCATTCTTGAATGCTGCTGGCATGGCCAAAATCCCAGACCCTAGACATGCCTTTAGAAGATGTGCTATTGATCCTAACGTTCTGTAAAATTAGTAATTACATTTTAATACAGTAGGAATTACATCTCTTTTTATTAGATACTAACTTAAAATATGCTCGTCTTCCATGTTAATATAAAACATTTAATTCTCAATAAATTTTAAATAAATAATAATAAGAATAATTGAGATTTAAAATTTCTTAATTTTAATTTAATTTAAATTTAATTTTCTAATAATCAAAAAAATGCCAGGAATTGTGGCTTACAGGGTACATAGGCTTGTTGATAGTTTTACTATTCTTTATTAATACAAGATTTTACTCGTATTTTCACATTGTAAAACTTTGTATCTTCGGTTAGCCGTGGCTTGGTGGTTGGTTGTGCCTCTTCAAGCAGACAGGCGTGAAGATACTTATGTTATGACAAACTTATCGCAAGACAAATTAGAGTACAGTTAAAACCTACTCATTTTTTACTATCTTTAAATTTGTTATCGCTTCTGTGGTCTAGCGGTTCAGTTGGTGGACTTGACTGCATGAGGTCTCGGGTTCAAATCTCGGGTAGGGCAACAATAATAAAATTGGGTTTTTCCAATTTCGTAATAATAAAAAAACGTTGCTCGGGATTGGATATGTGCCCGGTTGGCGATAGGCTTGCCACTTATCACATAGTGGGACTTAGTGTCTTCGGCTAGTCGTGGCTGCCCTGGTTGTGCCTCTGCCTACCTCTTCGGGGATATGGGCGTGAAGATACTCTACGTTTTACTTTAAATTGGTTAATCAAGTATTTAAATATCTAAAAAGATCTTAATGAGTAATGAACTATAAGCAACGAATCACGTCGATTATTTTAAGTTTAAACCCAAATAATTTAAGCGCAGTTAAACTGAAAAATATCGACTCCGATTGTTTAATTACATACTATGTTCCGATTTGATACATTTTTTCGTTGAAATATAGCTTAAGATTCCGAAATGGTCTGATATATACTACATATTACTAAAGGTTATATCGTAATAATGCTATTAATATTATAAATGCGAAAATTTGTGTGTCTGTTCATTTATTTGTTACTCCTTCATGATAAAACTACTTAACGGATTTTCATGAAAATTGGCACACACAGAGGATAGCTAGGTTTATACATTGGATAGTTTTTATCCCGAAAATGTTCCTGTGGGACTATTAACCACGCGGGCAACAGCTAGTGGTTCTATACTGGCTGCATCTTTTTTATTGATAATGATGCAATGACGATATCATGACCAATCATTCAAAAATAAAGATATAAATTGTTTCATTACTTGCTGAATAATTAAAGATAATAAAAGTATCTTCACGCCCATATCCCCGAAGAAGTAGGCAGAGGCACAACCAGGGCACCCACGACTAGACGGAGATACTAAGTCCCACAATGTGATAGGTGGCAAGCATATCGCCCATCGGGCACATAATCTATCCCGAGCAAAATTTTTTATATTAGAAAATTGGAAAAAACCCAATTTTCTTTTCGTTGCCCTACCCGGGATTCGATGAGGTTCCTCATGCAGTCAAGTCCAACAACTGAACCGCTAGACTACAGAGGCGATTATTATATTATTGCTGAATAACTGAGTTTCAAATATACAAAAAAAATCGAATTGATCACAGTTCAGACTCAGATTGTAACTGATTCCAAAAATTGGATTTTGGAGTCGGTTACAACTGGATCCTAATCGGTCCATTCGTTTAGAAGTTACAAAAACATACATTAGGGATTTTAATACGTTTTGCATCGGGGATTAATGATATTTAAAAATTCATATAAAGGTCTCACTTTGACAACTGTCAAGTACCTATTTATTCTACAAAAAAATGAGATTACTTAGTAGAATTTGAAACGCGCTAAAATGAACATTCCTTCGATGTGTTGCAAGTTTGTTATTCATAAAGAATAATAAAATACATAAAACGTGATAATTTAAAAAAAAACGTTGCATACGTGTTTTATTATTATCAGCTGATTTATAGTCACAACTTTGTTTATTTTACAAAAAGTAAAAATAAAGTTATTGTTTTTCTATTACAATATTTAATATTATTACCTTCAGAATGTTCTACTTTTTATGTGAATACTAGCTGACCCGGCAGAAAGTCTGCTATTTTTTAATGTGATTTTAGTAAAAAAAATTGGGATGAATCACCCTCATCACTTAGGTGTATGAAAAATATAATATTCTCAGACCTACTGAACATACTCACAATATTTCATGAGAATTGGTCAAGCCGTGTCGGAGGAGTACGGGAACGAACATTGTGACACGAGAATTTTATATATAAGAAAGATTAGATATGCTAAAATTTTACACCTACTTAGTATATTTTGTAACATATTTATAACTAACTTGCCAAAAGAATGATGTTATAATTTGAACTTGAATTTTTATTAAAAATATTTTTTAACTTCATAAACTAATGCTAATGATTTTCTTGCTGATGTTTTTCAAATTTGATAATATTCAATCATTGGTTTTTGTGTTGTAGTTAATAATGCGTATTTAATTATTTTCGAAGACGACGTTATGTTGAAAGCGAAGTCGATTTTGATGTAGTTTTAATGAGTCTCAATTTAAAATTTTGATAGTCGCTACTAATAACTTTGTTATCTAATAAAACTGAACTAAATACCATTTGACCACAATTAATGTACTTTGTGTCGATAGGCGAAGTTTGCCTTTAACAAATCCATCTTGACAATGCTTTAATAGGGGTTTCAGACGGTTGTAAACATCGGTTGTGAATTTCGGTTTGCATCCTCCTGGACAGCAGATTTAATCCAAATTTAATATCCCCGAAGGGGTAGGCAGAGGCACAATCAGGGCACCCACGACTAGCTGAAGACACTAAGTCCCACAATGTGATAGGTGGCAAGTCTTTCGCCAACCGGGCACATATCCAATCCCGGGCAACGTTAACTTTACCTATTAGAAAATTGAAAATATACATTTTCTAGTATTTTTTTTAACCGACGCGGGGATCGAACCCGGGATCTCAAGAAGTCAAGTTCTACGCCGGAACGCTAGATATTTTTTATAATAATCGTAAGATTGAAACAAGATATCATGCACGGTTACATTCGTTGAAAGGCGTGTTTACAACCGTCTAAAATGTCTTTAAAAAACTCATTATTTCCGCTATAAATTCAGTTTTCATGTCCCTCGCTGGTGGGAGAATTAGCTGTAAGAGGCACATAGCCTAAGATCTCGGTCACTTGAAAAAAAGTATCTTTACGTCCGTATCCACAAAATTTAGCAGAAGTACAACTAGGGCACCCCGGATTAGCTGATGATACTACATAATACTACGATGTGATAGGTGCCAAACCTATCACAAGCCAGGTAGGTATTTATCCATATGTTTCAGTAATGAATCCGATCTGGGACATGTTTTTATTGAAAAATTAAAAAAATACATTTTGACTTGCCCAAGCCGGGAATCAAACCCTCAAGGACAATCACCGGCGACTATGCCACACAACTCGTAGCGGTTATAAGATGAAAATAGATATAATTGACAATATGCAGTGAATAGAAACAAGTGACCCCATTGGTTGAGTGCTAGCGTAGGTACACCCCTAAATTCATCGACCAATTACGAGGCTCGGGTTCGATTTCCGACGTGTTCCGGTTCGGAGAGTAAGGTAGCCGGTAAACTTACTTTT
Source organism: Calephelis nemesis (assembly GCA_002245505.1). Classification (NCBI taxonomy): domain Eukaryota; kingdom Metazoa; phylum Arthropoda; class Insecta; order Lepidoptera; family Riodinidae; genus Calephelis; species Calephelis nemesis. Next base: position 562,304 of record NJDD01000974.1, on the reverse strand, counting down.
GCTCGAGGCCTAACATCCCAGCCTCAGGTTGGCAGCGCACCAATACCGCCTTTGGTGCTTTTCTTACCATCAGGTAATCAGTTTGCTTGTTTGCCTTCCAATATCATACAAAAATTAGAATCGTTAACAAACACCCATAACACAAACAAATAATTTGCTTACTTTGTTTTAGATTCAAGTTGTGTAACATGTCCAAAGGATATATATTTATTTACAGTAATATTTTATAGCTTCATTGTTCAGTTATTAACATTGTAGTTTCCCATTTCAAGCCAACAACAGCGCCTTCAGATAATAAATATTTTTGTGGGTACTTCTACACTACTTATGCTTCGTGTCATCCGACGACAAAAACTTTACAATAATAATTTTATACACCAGCGAGATGGATATGAAGCCTCGATAAGTTTTATAGAATTTTATATATTTTTTTTATGATATTGGAAGGCAAACAAGCAGACGGATTTCCTGATGGTAAGAAATTCCCGCCACCTAGAGACACCAAAGGCAGTAATGGTGCGTTGCCAACCTGAGGCCGGGATGTTAGGCCTTGAGCGAAAGTAAGTTTACCGGCTACCTTACCCTCCGAACCGGAACACGTCATGACGTTATGGCGGCAGGAATATGTAAGGCGGTGGTACCAATCCGGGTGAGTCACTGCGAAACTCTACCACCTAGTCAGATGTCACGGTGTTAGTGACGGTAAGCCTTTCTCGCCTTTTACGAGCTGCTTGGCACAGGAAGGCAGATGGTCTATTCTACAAAGGAGCCCGGACCAACACGGGGGATTATATGGTTATGATCAATAATATCTCTGCACATAACGCGCACGTCGTAAAATCGCCAAATTAATCCACGCTTTGGCGATTTAACACACGCCTTGGCGATTTAATACACGTCTTGGCGATCAAATCGCGTATCCAGAAAGCAATAGATCTAGTAATTTATAAAGATATTACATACCTAATATTGTGGTTAAATTATAATATCTGTGCACATTACGCCCATGGCGAAAACTTTTAACATATAAAATTTTAAAACATTAACATTTAAAATTTATATACATAAAAAGCAAGTATATTCCCGAAAGGGTAGGCAGAGGCACAACTAGCCACTGCTACTAAGTCCCACAATGTGATACGTGACACCGAATGTCACCTTATTTATTTACTTAATACTTTTTTGCACATAAAAATCAAAAACATACAAAATGTATGTTGTTACCTTTTAGCATAAAACAAAATATTAATTTTTACTCTTTACTATGATTTACCTATTAACTGAGATATAATTAAAAATAGACACAATTTCCAATCTTAAGTACTAAAATCTCGAATCATGGTCATAGTGGCCTAAATCTGGTTTCCATGAAAATAATCGCCGTCGAGAAAATCGAGAACGCCGTTAAGTGTTTTCATACCGCAAAATATGTATTATACCTAACGTGACCATAAGTCCCCAGCGAGGCCGACATAGTCCCGTTTTCCGTTTTATATAAATATAAATAAATCATGCACTGGGTTCCACATTTATCTAAAAACAAGAACCGATATTTTGAAACTTTGTTCCGCCAATAAATACAAAATTATGACTTAGAAATCACGCCCCGTTATCTAATTATTTTATGTTATTTTTATATTGTCTTCTATAACAAAAAAAATAAACTCTACAAACTTTTATTTTTATTTTATATTTCCGCAGGTGTCCCGTTCTGCCTTACAAAATAAATGGTCACGTTAATTATACATTACAGAAGAACATCAGGTGGGTTGCCTAGTGTCTAATGAAAGTTATTTTACAGAAAACTTAATAAATACGATGTACTTTATGCCCAACAATCAATAACTCGATTTAACATTTCTTTCCTTCACATTACATTAGATTTAGATTCAATTTTGGGGTTAGATTCAATATTTGTGACTTGTCCAGGGATATTTATTATTATTATTTATTACATTATCTAGAAATGGAATCCCTACGTACTAATAATTTGCTGCTTTCAGCAAAATTTGTTAGTTAATAAACATAGCAACAACGTACAGACGCTAAGTGTTTTATTTTAACTAAATTTTTAGTTTCAGTAGCAAAAAATTTGGTATACGCTATTATTTTATCTTATTATTAGAGTACAGCTTTTGGTAAAAAAAAAAAAACTGTTTCTAGTTGTTTGTATCCTAACCTAAAAAAACTGATTTCTTTGTGGCTACTTTGGCGACAAAAATAATGTTATGGCTAGGCCCAAAGCCTTGCACTATGTATTTCAGAACAGAAACAACATCGCTTTATTGTACAACCCGTCCGATTTAACTGTGCAACTCGCGCTGTGACGTCATTTGTCATTTATCATTTTTGAAGTTATACTTCTTTTGGCGCGTTAGGGAAAAATGATGAGGGTAAATTTTTACGATGCCCGCGCACACCGTCACGAAAAACCGACATGATGAAGTTAGCTATAGATAACATTTTAGTTTTTCAAAAAAAGGTACCAACAAAGTAAAAGTAAGGACATCTACGTATGTTTGCGTGAGAACTGACAACTGTATTCACAATATTTTTTTATTTCTTTGGTTAGTGTCATTTTGTCTACAAATGTAAAATAAGGCAAAAGATAAAATTTTTAAAAAGATTTTTATCTTATTACGTCGAAGAAGTATAACTTCTAACGCGTGTAAATAAGTACACACACAATTTTTTCTGTTCAAAGATCGATCAGACGGTTATAATTACGCCCCAATTACGCTTCTACAAAGTTGAACTTGTTGAAACTTTGTTTGAAACAAATCAAAATTTGGATTAAATCTACATTCAACACGGATACAAACCAATGTTTTAATCCGTGTTGAACTCCTATTGCGGCGAATACGAGGTGCCGCGCGGGGTAGCGGGAGAGGGGTTGCATTCCAGTGGAGTGCACAGTTGACGAGTACGAGTTACAAAATGGGGGGGCAGCCTGGTTGAAGGTATATTCAAATTCTAGTACGAATATAATTTCTCGTAACTAAAATCCGTACCTACTAGTTAAAATAAGCACTTTAATGTTCAACTCTAGATATGAATTAAAACGCAAAAAAGACTGTATAATTACCATCACATTCAAGTATGTTTTATTTCGTAGGTACTTAATTATGTACACTTGAAACACGTTGTTACTTATGAATATCATGTAATAGAAACAATTAAAGTTAAGACATTGGGCCTTCATTATCTTGTATTTTAATACCATTTAATCACTGACGGGTGTAACTTTAAAAAAAATATCTTCACCACCATATCCCCGACCCACCCACGCACCCACGACTAGCCGAAGACGCTAAGTCCCATAGTGTGATAGGTGGCAATCCTATTGCCAACCGGGCACACACCCAATCCCGACCAACATTTTTTTTATTAGAAAATTGGGAAAACCAAATTTTCTTGTTGTTGCCCAACCCGTCAGTCTCGGGTTCGAATCCCGGGTCGACTAACAAAAAGGAAATTGGGTTTTTCCAATTTTTCTAATAAAAAAAATGTTGGTCGAGATTAGAAATGTGCCCGGTTGGCGATAGGCTTGCCACCTATCACATTGTAGGACTTAGTGTCTTCGGCTAGTCGTGGGTTGTGCCTCTGGGATATGGGCGTGGAGATACTTTTTTTACTCCAAATTTTAATATAACAACCTAGAAACATATCTAACTCACTTTTATTTTTGCTGTTTTCATCAATGTGACCCGAAGTATTTAATCGTTCTTATTTTTAGTTTTATATATCCCAGATTGCTACGCTGTTTTGTAGCAATTATTGTTCTTCTATTACATTATTTATCTAATTTAAAACATTTTATCACTTGTTACAAAAGGATCAATAAGCAAGTTGAGTGAAGTATTTAATTATCATTACTTGTTACAATGTACATTTAATAAATTAAACTGCACCTAGTATGTTTTACAAAAGCTACTATAACTACATCATATACAAATACTACTTTTTAAATTAGTAACGAGTATGTTATTCAATTACTTTATTTAAGCTCTCATTACACTGGTTTCATGTAAGTTTAGTTATTACACGGGCCCCCGTGTTGGTCGGTGGCGTTGGGGTTGGTTGGTTGGTGGAATAGACCATCTGCCTTCCTATGCCAGGCAGCTCGTAAAAGGCGAGCATAGGCTTGCCGTCACTAACACCGTGACATCTGACTAGGTGGTAGAGCAACTCACCCGAATTACCACCGCCTTACCTATTCGTGTTCCGGTTCGGAGGGTAAGGTAGCCGGTAAACTTACTTTTGCTCGAGGCCTAACATCCCGGCCTCTGGTTGGCACGTCACCATTATACCACCTTTGGTGTCTCTAGGCGGCGGGAATTTCTTACCATCAGGAAATCCATCTGCTTGTTTGCCTTCCAATGTCATAAAAAAAAGTATTACTGAAAATCTTATATATAAAATTCTCGTGTCACAATGTTCGTTCCCATACTCCTCTTAAACGGCTTGACTGATTTTCATGAAATTTTCTGAGCATATTGAGTAGGTCTGTGAATCGGCCAACATCTATTTTTATAACCCTAAGGCATGAGGGTGAATCTTTTTCATACCCCTGTGTGATAAGGGTGACTCAACCCAATTTTTTCATAGCAGAACAACCTCTGCCGGGGCAGCTATTTATATTATAAGTTTTGTTTATTCTTGTTTGACCTCAAAAAACAACCTTTGTTTTGTTTTCTTTTGTTTTTTTGTTGTGTTTTGTTTGTTTGACCTTGATTTGTTTAGGCAAACATCGTTAATGTTTGCCTAAACAAATCAGACATGTTTTTGACAAAATCTTGACCTTAATCTCGTATCTTTTCTAGTACGAAAAAAAAACTTAAGATTTAAATAAAATCATTTAATTGATAGTTTATATAAAACTTCACTGTGTTAACTTTTGTTGATATTCCTGAAACATAAGTTGTTTTTATGATATTGGAAGGCAAACAAGCAGACGGATTTCCCGACGGTAAGAAATTCCCGCCGCCTAGAGACACCAAAGGTGGTAATGGTGCGTTGCCAACCTGAGGCCGGGATGTAAGGCCTTGAGCAAAATAAGTTTTACCGGCTACCTTACCCTCCGAACCGTGGTGGTACCGAACATTGGTACCACCGCTTTACCTGTTGCTACCGCCATAACATTTTGGTAGACTAATTCAATACTAGCTATACAATACTTAAGTAACGTAATAATTCATACCGTAAAGACGTACGTGCTCATGTGAAAGAAATATCTCTAAAATAATGTTATTTTCTGAAGAAAAATGAAAATACGATATACATATCTTCACGCCTAGTCCCTTACGGGGGAGGCAGAGAGTATCGAGTGCCATACCTCACGATCCTGACAAACCTGTCTGGCTTCCTTCACATTCATTACCCCTTTTCATACAAACACGGCGGTTTCGGAGACTCTTGACACCACCCTCAGATAATGTAGGAGTGATCTGATCGTGGAATGTCAACCTTGGTCTCCTACGTACCTACGTCCATCCACATTCGCATTGTATACCTGCTGTGTCAAAATTTCATCTGACATTCATTGCACATACCCGAACCAGCGGAGCATGCTCTTTCGCATTTTAACACCAAAATTTTTTTTCAATCTCACTCTTTGTCGGATCTCACTATTACCAACGCGGTCAGCGAGCGTTACACCACAGATTTTCCGTAGCGCCCTCATTTTGACCGCCTTTATCCTACTTTTATGCTTTTTGTGAAACACGGTTAAACTAATTTCCGAATAAAGTTCAATCATTATTATATGAATCGCTTTTTTCGAATATTTTAGAACCCCCCTTCCTAAAACCCTATGTTTTTCAAGATTCAAGCCTTATAACATAATAAGCTAAGCACGGATGACTTTTTTTTGAATGGCAAATTTGTTGATAACCGCGAGGTTTTTACAACTTCACCGGGCTATACAGCGGAAGACACGAAGTACAAAAAGTATCTTCACGCCCGTGAAGAGTATGGCACTAAGTCCTACAATATGATAGGTGACAAGCCTATCGAATCCCGAGCAACATTTTTTCATTAGGAAATTGGAAAAACCAATTCTTCTTTGTGTGTGTGTGTTACCAGTGATGGCATATAGAGCCGAGACTTAGCCGTTAAATGCGGGCCTCTTAAATAAGCTCAGAGTCGTTCAGCGTGCTATAGAGAGAGCTGTGCTCGGTGTTTCTCTGCGAGATATGATCCGTAATTCGGTGATCCGCAAGAGAACGAGAGTAACCGACATAGTTCAGAGAGTTAGCAAGCTGAAGTGGCAATTTGCAAGCCACATTGCTCGCAGGACCGACAACCGTTGGGAAAGAATGGTTCTGGAGTGGCGGCCCCGCACCGGAGGACGTAGTGCTGGACGACCTCTCACCCGGTGGACTGACAATCTGGTCAAAGTCGCGGGGAGCCGCTGGATTCAAGCAGCTGTTGAACATGACTTATGGCGCTCTTTGGGGGAGGCCTATGTCCAACAGTGGACGTCCTCCGGCTGATGATGATGATAATGATAAATTTTCCTGTTTTTTGCTCGACGTGAGAACCGAACTTGGGAACTCATGAAGTCTAGACTAACACCTAGACCGCTAGAACATAGAGGCGAAATATTTATTCTCTGAAGGCGCGGTGATTTGCTTGATAAGGATCACTACAATTTGAACATCTTCGAATAAAACGATTCATTTAATATAGTCGAATTTCACATAAATAAATAAATAAACAAGATACTAATGAAAGACCATTGATGTGTCCTGAACCTTATTGACTAGTGTGTAGTGTACAGTGAGCGCAATAATCAGGGTTAAGAACGAACTACATGGCATTGGTAAACAGGTAACAAGTCAATCCAAAAATTCAAGATTGACTGAAAAACATAAACAACTTTTATCCGAAGTCGGTTACAAATGTTGATACACAAAATAAAACTTATTTCAAACAAACAAAACAAAACTTATTTCTTTAAAACAAAACAAAATTCAACTCGGCGCGGCGTAGCGGGTTGCCGCTCCCCACGTCTTACACTGATAGATAAAAACGAAAATTGGCAACGTCGCAGTTGTACTTCAAGGGTACCTTAATTAGATATGGGTTTTTATTAATACCGATTACCGGTATTAATACCGGTATTCGCTAGGTCCGGTATTAATACCGGTATTCGCTAGGTCCGGTATTCGCTAGATACCGGTACTAACAGTGCCGGTACTCCTCCGATACCGGTATCGCACCAAGGTCAAATGTACCGGTACTCCTTCGATACCGGTATCGCACCAAGGTCAAATGTACGGGTATTCAAAAACCGGTATTTTAAAGCCGTGCCTACAAGTAAGCAAGCTATATTCTTTTGTTAAGGGTGTTAGTTAACGATTCTAATACATAGAAATACTTAAGTTCATGTATGCTAAAATACGTCAGACGTACAATGTTTTTTTCTAAAAAAACAATCATGGATCTTGGTAACAAAAATACACAAGATTAACATGAATATGTTTTATATGACTACTGTTTCCAAATCACGATTTATTTCATTTTGCTCGATAGAAAAAAATCAAAAACTTAACCCTTTTTTGAAAGCAAAACCAAACTGTCTACTTTAATTTTGAAAATATCGATACCAGATTTTACATAAACATAGATAAGTACTATACCTATAAGATAAGTGTTTCAGTTTTTATATTTTTTTTAAATTACTTTTATAGTGTCAAAAATAGTGATTTGTCGTTTAAGACATTTACTTTTGAGCGCAATATTCCATAGTAATCATGGAACGGGTGAGTGCGGCGATTGGCTCTTCTGACTACTATGGGGCCTTAAATAAAAAAAAGTATCTTCACACCCATATCCCTGAAGAGGTAGGCAGAGGCACAACCGGGGCACCCACGGCTAGCTGAAGACACTAAGTCCCACAATGTGATAGGTGGCAAGCCTATCGCCAACCGGGCACATTTCCAATCCCGACCAACTTTTTTTTTTTGAAAATTGGAAAATTCCAATTTTCTTTTTGTTTGTGTTTATGGCCTTAAATAGGTATCTATTTAATGAATACCCAGACTCGGAAATGCACACATCTACATATTCATCAAGAAAGTGTCTGTCCGTCGGGACTCGAAGCCGAGACTCGAGGTTTGTCGGTGTAGTTTAGCGTATACGCTAGCCCCACGATCAACGAGGCTGCCATAGATATTCATTAATAATTAATAATTAATTCTATATTGACATATTTAATTATTCAATCAAGTTATAATAAAATGATATAATTAATGAAATAATATTTACAGTTATTTTTTGTTCTGTTTTGTTTAGTATTGGGAATTATTTTTAATTATTAACTTCGTATGAATTGTTGAATTACTATTAAAATATTCTGTAATAATTATCCAAATTTGCAAAAGTGTAAATGTATAAGAAAAACAGGAGTAAATTATACGGATTAGATTATGTTATTATTTTTTTGTTTATTAAATTATAAGTTAGTTATTTACGATATGAGTTGTTTATTATTTACTTACAATATTGATGTAAAAATTTGCATACCAGTTGCACTGGTGAAGTAGGTGAAAATGTAAAAGAAATAATTTAAGACCTTTAATGTACACCACTTCAAAGCAAATAAAGACTTATTATTATTATTATTACCATTTATTCTTAATGCCTCTTATTTTCTACGTTTATACATTTAATACAAAAAAAATATTAAAAATATAAACATAAAAAACAGGTTACCA
>NJDD01000974.1:509365-544647 GCA_002245505.1 Calephelis nemesis | reverse complement strand
TATATATAAACATATCGATCGATGCCTTATGGTGATAAGAGAACACCATGGACGTTAGACATTGTGAATATTATATGTGCTTCGGTTGTGGCCGCGATGTTAAGGTTTATGGTGCAAATTCATCGCCTTGCCTACCCTCAGGACCGCAACATGGCACTGTCATTATAGCTGCAGGAATAAATAAAACAGGAATGTATAAAACCTTAGTTACTGCATAATCTGCCTTTCTACTAATTAGTAAGTAGCTGCCCGCCCTCGCTTCGCTTCGGTAATTCAAGAATAAAAATCCAACTAATATTATAAATGCGAAAGTTTGTGAGTATGTCTGGATGTCAGTATGTCAGTATGGATGTTTGTTACTCTTTCACGCAAAAACTACTGAACCGATTGTAGGTAGCTGAAGACCCAGAATAACATACAGGCTACTTTTTGTTCCGGAGTTCCGCGGGGCGCATCTAGTAAAATATACGCTATGCTTCAACGATATTTAATTTTGCGCCCGGAGATTTTAACTACTTATTTGATAACTCATTAGTTGTTAATTGCTTTCTGATATTGTAAAAGGCAGTTTTGATCTAAATTACACGCATAACGTATCTAACAGATTTGTTTGATTAAGGGTTAATACTGTATTGTTAAAAATATGTTCTAAAGTAACCCTTCATTTTACTGTTTTTAGTAAACGCAAAAAACGGTTATTGTGGGTTATTCTTTAAAGATAGACATAATATACCAACGCTTACTTTTTTGAGATCTATCGAAGAGGGGAAATCTCACCATACATTGTTTTGTTAAAACTCAAAAGGTTGTGGCAATGTTTTCGAAGAAAGCTCCCGATCGGCTTATTTTTTGCCGACATATTTAACTAATATCGTTGGTTTGTACAACACATAATATCTAAAATTATTATACACTAAAACCTTTCTCAAGAATTGTTCTATCTATTGTTGAAAACCGAATGAAAAGCCGCTCAGAACTTTTCGAGTAAATCGCGAACAGGCAGACAGACGCGGCGGGGGACTTTGTTTTATAATATGTATTGATGATGATCATCCAGTTAAACAATGCACGCTGTTTATGAGCTGCTTAGCAGGAAAAAAGGACCATACTAAAAACTACGCAAGGACCCAGACTAAAATTTTATCCATTTAATCTCACCATATTGAGCCAAAACTAAGAATACACCTTTAATTCTAAATATATCCTTGTATTAACACTCATACCGTTATTGTGTGGTACTTATAAAGACAATACTCAGACAAAAGCCCAATTTCCAACTATTTCAGCTCAAATTACACGAGAAAATTTACTCAAACGGTAAATGTGTTAATGCAGACTTTTATAACGCAATTTCTTTTTTTTTATCGAAATTGTTAAAAATGGCCGCCGAAACCAAACGTCAGGTTTTTTATGATATTGGAAGGCAACAAGCAGACGGATTTCCTGATCGTAAGAAATTTTCGCCGCCTAGAGACACCAAAGATGGTAATGGTGCGTTGCCAACCTGAGGTCGGGATGTTAGGCCTTGAGCAAAAGTAAGTTTACCGGCTACCTTACCCTCCGAACCGGAACACGTCATGACGTTATGGCGGCAGGAAAAGGTAAGGCGGTGGTACCAATCCTGGTGAGTCGCTGCGAAACTCTACCACCTAGTCAGGTGTCACGGTGTTAGTGACAGTAAGCATTCGCTCGCCTTTTACGAGCTACCGGCCAGGAAGGCAGATAGTCTATTCTTCAAAGGAGCCCGGACCAACATGGGGAGATTATTTAATTTTGTAAAACAATTGTCAGTGACAGAATTTGTTGAATACAACACCGGCTTAAAATAAATAGAAATGCGTTATTATCTGGAATTAAAACATAAAAACACAAACTCGAATATACTAGAAGTTTTTCACACGAGTGCAGTTGCCACCGTCGGGATCAAATCCAAGGCAAAGGGTTGATTTGTGGCGTTGGGTATATCTACACTAACCTGACTAACTGATATAGGCACCAAAGTAGAAAGCTGAAAATTTGGGCACATCTGTTAAGTATCTTATGAATAAGATTCGCGGTTACTAGACGGTCATGTGTTATCAATCATCCAGGCCAAATCATAACACCAGTGCGTTCGTAACAATGCGTACAAGTCTTCCAAATACCCTACTCTCCAGCACGGGACATTACAATGACAAACACTGACACTATGACAGCTGGAAAAAAGATAATAGTCCCGATCTAGGCAAAGTGATACGCAAGACTACCATCTATGTATTTATGAATAAATCCGCTTGTAGAATAATCCCGTGACTAATTATAAGATAATAAAGAATAGGGTTACTCCATCTCGGCTTTTGCAAAACCTTTTTTAAGCATATTTGTTTTTCTTCACGCCTTACGCTTTGAAGAGGTAGGCAGAGGCACAACCTACCTATGACAGCTACCTATGACAGGCCGAAGACACTTTATCTAACAATATGTTAGGTGGCCTATCGCCAACTGAGCACATACAAATCCCGGGCAACCCCATTTTTTATAAAATTTAAAGCACATTTTTTTCTATTATTTTTGAAGTTGAAAACTTCTTCTAACTTCTTTTTGGGATTGGGCAAAAACTGCTAAACTCGCGTCAGGACACGTGACCTGATCGAAAATTCGTACGACAGATGGAGAGTAAACAGTCGGCGCGGCGTAGGAGAGAAAATATCCCCTTCTCTTTCGACGGCGCGGCAAAAATGTATGCGCTTGCGCGAATGTTCGTGTTGTCATGTCCACATTGTGTATGATAATGCATTAAATGAATATTGTATTCTACCACATAAATTGAGGTACTTTTATACTGTTAATTAAAGCATTTCGTGCAAAATTATTTCCTAACCATTCCAAAATATCAAAAATGCATCACGTTAAATATTCATAGTTTTCACTGCTGCCGGCATTTCGGGAGTGCAACAAGTCGTTTTTTTTTTTTGTTCCTTGACTCGTAAAAAATAACGGATTTCTCAATCTCATGTTAATTATTTCAATATCTATCGTTTTCTGTGCATCGGTATTGATAAGGCACATTTAATCACGAGCATGAAAATTCTGGTAAAACCAGTTATTTGTCGCGTTTATTTTTATAATATTCAAAGGACACTGCGAAATTAATGAAAAACCTTTACTTGGTTGTGCAACGAAGCGCGGTAAATGACCAGTGTATTAATTATGTTTTCTCGCAAAATAAAGTTTATAGTTGGCAATCGTTACCTTGTTGGTTTTTCATAAAAATACTTGATTTCACAAGTAAATAGGACAAGGTCTTGTGCGGTGGAATAAAAGAAAATGAAATGAGAGAAATGCAGCGTTTTTCCTTCATCGCTTGTAATTTTCTGTTAACAGAGATATTTATTTCGCGGACCTAAACTGGGATCTCAGGCTATGTGTGAACATACGAGAATTTTGCAAAAAACTGTAAAAATGTCTTTACGGCCGCATACCTCAAAATGGATTCAAACGTACAACTAGGGCACCATGATTTAACGCAGCTTGTTAATAGCTTATAAAACTATCTTCACGCCCATATCCCCGGTAGGCAGAGGCACAACCAGGGCACCCACGACTAGCCGAAGATACTAAGTCCCACAATGTGATAGGTGGCAAGCCTATTGCCAACCGGCTCCATATCTTATCCCGAGCAACATTTTTTTATTAGAAAATTGGAAAAACCGAATTCTCTTTATATTGCCCGAAACGGGATTCGAACCCGGGACCTCATGAACCGCTAGACCACAGAGGCGATAAGAGCTAATAGTTAAAAAAAATAGTTAAATAGATAATAATAAATGTTTATTATAGGTGATAAAAATATCTCCAATTTCCAATCCTGGGAAATAACAGTAATTAAATTAAAAAAATAAATAAATTTTTAGTTGCCCTAACCGGTAAATAGCCAGGTAAAAAGCCGGCAGCGTCGGACTTGACTTCTGGAGGTTTCGGGTTCGATTCCCGGGTCCGGCAACAAAAAAAAAATTAAAACATTATATTTTCAATTGTCTAATAAAAATAACGTTGCTCGGGATTGAAAATGTGCCCGGTATGCGATAGGCTTTCCCGCCTATCAAATTGTGGGACTTAGTATCTTCGGCTAGTCGTGGGTGCCCTGTTTGTGCCTCTGCCTACCCTTTCGGGGATATGGGCGTGGAGATACTTATTTATTTAACTTTAAATAAACACAGACGAAGTCACGGATAGCAAGCAATCTAAAAAATACTTACGTCGAATTAAAGTTGTCCGTTTTGCTATCTTTTTCAGTAGCTGTCATCTTGATATCTTATTATCTGTAAAGTAAAATAAGTAAATTATATTTGTATTCAATGTATCTCATTATATGACGTTCTTATTAATTTATATTTTATTAGAGGCGAGTTGTTGAACGAACGAGACAAGAGTGTTTAAAAAGTCATTAAAAGTTCTACTATTCATCGTTAGGTGGCAAAACTACAAAACTATTACCGCTGTGCCCGTCGGAGTTGGGGGTGTTAGGTTATTTTAGTTACGGAATTTCTGGATTTGGTCTCCACGGTTAAGGCCCGCGATAGACGCTAAAAAAATTACTTCTTAAATATTTTGAAGATTACATTAAAATTACATTGAAATATTTAAGAAGTAAGTTTTATTACAAAAATGTGTTTTAATAAATTGTTTTAAAACATAATTTATGTAGGAGCTGTTACCGTCTTATTAATAGACAAATAATAAAGTACTCACGGTTTAAGTTGATATTATAGTCTATTTTACAGAGTAGCACTTGGGTTCTATAAAGAAGTTGGAAATTATGTATAGTATCTAAGTATAACATCAGGGTTTCACAAAAAATTTATTGTCTTATACTTAAAATATATCCACTTTCCCTTCTTCACAGCATCTCGCCTAAACGGATGAATAAAAATCCTAGTTCATAGTAGTTCTAGTAGTCGTTTCATAAGTTGTTGTCAGGAGAACGTTAACACGAAAAAATGACAATATTCATAATTACAACAGGACAATCTCTGTGGGCTCAGCTAGTTTTGATTGTGAACATTTTTTTCTAACTTTAGATTAAGTCTTGGTGTACTAGGCTAGTAGTCTATGTTTACAACCTAACAAGAGTGACCTACGTTTAAATTTTATACATGTTATAGTAATATATAAAATTGGATTATATGTATACAATTGCAATACTAAATATTAGTATTGATGCAGAACCCTCCGATTTCTTGGACTTTTATTCGCTATCAGACTTTAGCAAACAGTTATTGGAAATTGTGATGAAATCAAGATTTTTTATCGGACATGCATAGGGATTTGTGTTATCGGTAACAACTGACAAGACCTTGACATCGATATCATGTAATATTTCTAAACATTGTTTGTCTTTTTGTAGACGTTCGTAACTTTGCTATGTACCAACACCTTGATAAGGTACAATGATTTCTTACCTAAAATAGTACCGTTTAAATTTAGTTCAATTGAACTTATTAACTAATACTACCAACTTTTTTATCAAACAATTGTCAATCTTCTATCAACTAAAAAAACTTAATAATTTTAACCCACTCGAAAGATTACGTAGATTTTTATTCGTTTGTATTTATTCTTTTTAAATTTTGTTATTGTAATAGTTTTAGTTGTTATTGTAATAGACTGTTGTCATTTTCAGACTCTGTCTATTTCGAAAAAAGGGCGAAGTTTTTAGTTTGTATATTTTTTTTGGAATTTTCTTAGAAGATTGTCACATATTATTTTTATTGTTAATTACGAATGATTTTTATAACAGTTTTGTAGTTATTAACTTCTTTTTTATTTTAGTTATGTTTAAATTTTCATTAAATTTCTTAAGTAGGTTTTGAGTTCTATTTTTTGGGTTATTTTGAGGTACATCTATTTTTAATGAAAGAATTAGAAAAAGTGTTTTCGCCCCAAATCCCCGAAGCGGTAGGCAGAGGCATAACTAGGGTACGCATGAGTAGCCTAAGATACTTATGCCCGATTTCACCAAGAGCCCCTATACTTTAGGGGACCTTTTAACGTTACTTATGGGACTGTTTTCATATAAAACAGTCCCCCAAAACACGTTTAAAGGTCCCCTAAATATAGGGGCTCTTGGTGAAATCGGGCATTAGTCCCACAATGTGACAGGTTGCAACTGGGCACGTATGCAATCCCGGCCAGAGTTATTTTTATCAGAATATTGAAAATACACATTTTCTATTTATTTTGTTGCTTGGCCCCGGCATCAAACCCGGTACCTCAAGAAGTTAGGTCCGACGCCTGACCGATAGACCACAATTTACATTAAGAAACATTCCAATAACCTATTCCAAGTATTTTTATTCAACTTAGAATAAGGAGCAGGTTACAAATTTGATTTATATATATTTTATGTATGTTAATTGATATCTCCATCATTTGTTAACCAATAAAAAAATATTTTTTTCTGATAATGATTATAATATAGTAGGAAAAGTACCTTCAATCCTATATCGAACAGGTAGGCAGAAGCATAACCACGACTAACCAAAGACACTTGGTCTCACAATGTGACAAGTATCACATAGCCAATCCTATATCACATAATCCCGTTTTATTAGAAAATTAAAAATACACATTTCCCATTTTCTGCCTGATTGGACCCACAACCTCAATCTGTCAAGTCCAACGTCGGACCGCTAAATCACAAAGGGCGTTTCTTACTACTATACTACCTATACTCTACCTATACACTACCTATACCTGAACTCCCTATTTATTTCGTGACATGGAATACTAGAATAGAACAAACTTGGTTTCATAGCTAACTTCATTGTTTTTTATTACTGACTTACAAAAGTTAATGCCATGTTGTACATTGTGATTTCTAGATTACAATACAATATTTAGATTAAATAATTGTATTCAATTTGGCCTCTCGAATATCTTGCTTGTGTTGAAATCTAAAAATAATAATTAAACTAAGTGTATTGACTAATCTTTCGATATTTGTTTATCCTCTTATAGCCATTAACCAGATTCAACCAGATTTCAAATATTGAAAATATTTTTATCTATATACTAATAGGTGATGACAAAACTTTGGACCCCTTTTTACGAAAATTGCGCGGACACAAGACCATGAAATTTGGCACACTTATAGTTTATATGTAGGAGAAGTGCAGAACGATCAAATTTTTCAATAATAAGTTCTTTTTTTTTCTTTTCTTTCTTTAGGTTTTGGCCTTCACGTTAGTATTTAGCCATTAGTCAAGTAGAAATTTGCATCGAATTTTATATAAATTTCAATTAATTATAATAGTCATCAGTCATAAGTCATCGGAAGTCATGTCAGGCTCTTGGGTAAAGCGGTGGCTCATTACACAAGCTCTGTAATGAAATTTGGCAGCAACGAGGAAATACACGGTTCGCTAATTTCTTCATGATTATTTCATTTGTGCTCTTTCACTGAACAAAATTGTACAAAATGCCACCAAAATTTACTAATTTCACTCAATATTAACACGAAATTCAATCATTGTGAAAAAACGTCTACCATCTTTTCTCTCGATGGCGCCAAAAGTCAAGTTCTTTCTTTTAATCAATAAATAAGACATTACCCACACTATCATGCATTTGACACACACAAACAAATATATCGATGATAACGATAAAAGATCACATATGGAGCTCTAAAAAGTTTGGAAACAAAGTATTTGGTCTCGAGAAATGAAGATGGCGTTCTTATCAACAAGATATTAAAATTTGTTATGGTCGAATTTCGACCAACGGGCGGCCACTAGTACATATGTTATTTAACGTTGCAAAATTTTACAAAAAATGTGTACATAGAGCAAGGCTCTCGCAGGAATTTTGACAGTTTCTTTGTTCAGCAGGTTAGTGTACTTCTTTAATTAGTTACGCTTTTGGAATTGAAGATAATAGTAAAATGATTACTTGTTTAAGAAACAACGTTTAGGATCATTTGAATTTTCGTTCGTGCTGGTTGCTTCTGACGTAACGGTTGATGACAGAATGAGTAGCTAGCCCATGTGGTGGGGCAAGAGAGACTCGAGGTCATGCACAATGAAATATTTTTTTACAACGGTGTTGTCTGCAGGTCACACTGCGGTTGTCTATTAGCATCAGGAGAGCCTCGTGCCTGTTCGCTGTCTACACGCATTAAAAATACATAGACATTATGATAAACTTACAATGAGGATTATGCAATTTAAAGTTTTTTGCTGTTTGAGCAAAATTATTAATCATATGATACATATTTTCATCGAAAGGTACTTAGCTCCGGCGCCATGTTATAGGTCGCAAACCTACCACCAACATATCTAAGCCCGGGCGTTTTTTTATATAACAAAATTGACAACATATCCTGAAGAATCCGCCTCAGAAATATAACTCTTGGCCTCATGTAGTCAATATATCGGATTCCTGGAGAATTGTTCTAATTAACTTCTTTTATATCAAATTTAACCTCTTTTTAATTATAGTTATAACTAGCTGCCCGCCCTCGCTTCGCTTCAGTTATTCAAGCGCGCATGTTTTTGCTAAACATCAACGATATTTATTTTTGCGCCCGGAGATTTTAACTTTTTGATAACTCATTAGTTGTTAATTTTTTCTGATAGTGTAGAAGGCAATTTTAATCTAAAATACACGCATAACGTATCTAACAGATTTATTTGATTAAGGGTTAATACTGTATTGTTAAAAATATGTTCTAAAGTCAAAAAACAGTTATTGTGTGTTATTCTTTAACCCTTAATTAGGCGCATGGGGTCAGGCTCACTTGAAATCGAAAAAATATATACTTACAGTGCTTAGAGCGCACTCATGCTCTTTGTAGCTTCCTTATTAACCACGGGGTATGCTAATTAGTGGCATCCAGATCATCAACACCTGCGTACCTATTGCTGCTCTCTAGAGTGCTGACCCCATGCGACCAGTTACGTTACATTTTTAGCAGAGGTAAGTTTTTGCCCTTGTGTTTTCTTTTAGTTTTCTTTTAGTTTCTATTAGTTTATTTTTCTTTGTATGTGTGTATTTTTATATTGTGTAAAGGTTTTTTTTCATATTGTAGACATATCTGACATCGATGCATAATGTTATACACAAAACGAATATTGCTAAGACTATCACACATATAAGACGGATTGCTTGAAAAAATTAGCTGCAGCACTTGTAGAAGATTACTAAAAACGTCGCATACAACTTCCTGCTACACCAACGACACCATAGAAACGGCTCCGTGAAGTTTGTGATGTGGACGAGACGGTCCAACAATCAAAAGCAGCTAAGCTCAGACGCTATTCATCATGTCCTAAAAACAATTACAAAAAAGTGCCAACAAAATGCTTCAGGTGTGGTAAATTTATTTGTCAACAACACTCGATGGACTTCTGCGTTGGATGTAGAATAGAATAATCTGCTGATGAGACTAATTAATTTATTTTTTTTAGTTGATCTCAGCTTTGTCAAAAATAATTGGTTTATGGAGAGGTTTCATTTTTTTTTTATTAAGCATAATGTTTCAGTTTTGTTTTTGTTTTTTTAAATTTAGTTTTATTAAAATACTTTATTAATTACCATAAAATTCATAAAGTTTTATTTCTTTTTGACACTCAATTACCGATGCTTTTTTGGGGTCAGGCAAGACCCCATGCGCCTATTTGTGTGATTTTCTTAATGCGCCTAGTTAAGGGTTAAAGAAAGACATATACCACCGCTTAATTTTTTTGAGATCTATTGAAGAGGAAAAATCCCACCCTACATTGTTTTGTTAAAACTCAAAAGGTTTTGGCAGCGTTTTCGAGGAAAGCTCCCGATCAACTTATTTTTTGCCGACATATTGAACTAATATCGTTGTAATATGGTTGGTTTGTACAAAACATAAACTTGCTATACACCAAAACCTTCCTTGAGAATTGTTCTATCTATTGTTGAAAACCGAATAAAAATCTGTTCATTACTTTTCGAGTAAATCGCGAACAGACAGACGCGGCGGGGGACTTTGTTTTGATGCCTACTTACTTTTGATTTATTTTGTTTATTGTATAGGATGCTGCTTAAGGATGATCACCAAAACATCTTAAAAATAAGTATAAAATCAACTTTGTCAAAGAAATAAAGTCATTACCTATTTATCTGAAAAATTAGAAAAAACAAAATTTAAAATTTTGAAAAAACCCGTCACGGTGACGATTTAAATTTAATTGAAAACGACTAATTAATTAAAAAATAACAAAGAAATAATTTATCTAACAAGAGATAAGTTATTACCTACGTCTCTCACAGAGTTGCACGTTTTTTATGATATTGGAGGGCAAACAAGCAGACGGATTTCCTAATGGTAAGAAATTCACGCCGCCTAGAGACACAAGGTGGTAATGGTGCATTGCCAACCTGAGGCCTACCGGCTTTTACCGGCTACCTTACCCTCCGGATCGGTATACGTCAACATCAAGCACTAACGATATGGCAGCAAGAATAGGCAAGGCGGTGGTACCAACCCAGGCGAGTTGCTGCGACACTCTACCACCTAGTAAATAGTATTCGTTTCCGTATCAGTACGTAAGTAGGGATTTTTTATTTACATACATATGTATTACATATATATGTACATGTGTATGTACATATCTTCCCGCCAAGTCACTTACGTAAAAGGCAGAGATTTTTTTGGTTCTCGAATATGTAGATGTGGCAATAGCTGAGATATTTAACTTCCGGTGATCTTAAGATGCGCAAGAAAATCCGTCGAAGGCTACCTTCAGCAATAAAATATCTCCAAATTATTATACCGTGAGGTATTATGAGGAGAGACGTGCTTAGCTTGTTAAAATGCTTACAACATTTTGAACGTTATGTCTGAAAAATACCTAGCGCCTCCGTGGTCTAGCGGTTCAGTTGTTGGACTTGATTGCTTGAGGTCCCGGGTTCGAATGCCGGGTCGTGCAACAAAAAGAAAATTAGGTTTTTCTAATTTCTCTAATAAAAAAAATGTTGCTCGGGATTGGACATGTGCCCGGTTGGCGATAGGCTTCCCACCTTTCACATTGTGAGACTAATTTGAAAAATATTGATGTAAATTTATGTACTCTTTAACTTTTCTTTTAAAATTTCCCGGAATACGTTGATTTCCTAAATCTTGATCGTTTTGAACTTATTAAATTAATTTGAATTTAATCGCCATTTAATGTTATTCTTAGTCGTTGTTGAAGGTTTTCCAATTGTAATTTTTGCTATTATATATTTGTTTGTCATATACCTAATTGATGTAATTTGTAAAGTTTGACTTCTTTGTTTAAGGTTGTTGCTTTAGTAAGTATACTTGAATGATATATTAAATATTATTTGCTATGTTGTAAATTGTAAAGCGTAATTATTTGTTGTATTACCCATTGCTTCATTGAAATGCAAAAAGAGTGTATATGAATAGGAAGCGCGAGTTCTTGTCGGCATATCTCGAATGGAATAATTGAGAAGACTGCTGGAGGTCGTAAAAACCCGTAACCCGTATGAATAAATAATGAATAAGCAATATCACCAAAAGGCGATATATTAGTAAATTTCCACGTGTTGGTCCGAACTCCTTTGCAGAATAGACCATCTGCCTTCCTGCCAGGCAGCTCGTAAAAGGCGAGCATAGACTTACCGTCACTAACATCATGACACGTGGTTAGGTTGTATAGTTCCGCAGCGATTCACCCGGATTGGTACCACTGCCTTACCTATTCCTGCCGCCATAACGTTATTATGTGTTCCGGTTTGGAGGGTAAGGTAGCCGGTAAACTTACTTTTGCTCGAGGCCTTACATGCCGGCCTCAGGTTGGCAGCGCACCATTACCACCTTTGGTGTCTCTAGGTGGCGTGGTTTTTGTACCAACAGGAAATCCGTCTACTTGTTTGCCTTCCAATATCGTAAAAAAATTACTGGCTAAAACCAAATATTTTTATTTCACATTAACGTTACAAACGGCGCTTCATCAGACGCGCTTGTGAGGATTGGAATGGAGGAGTAACGATAGGTGGCACTAAGATCTCCAATCTTCGATATGCGGATGACACTACTCTTCTAGCCAGCAGTGAAAGTGAAATGGTCGACATTCTGGACAGAATGGAGCGAATCAGTCTTGAAATGGGAGTCAGAATCAACCATAGCAAAACCAAACTCATCTTGGTTGACCGGGATAACAAGCTGCATTTTTCGGGTGCCCTTAAACTGGAAACAGTGGAAGACTTCATCTATCTTGGAGCTAACATAAGCAACACTGGTTCGTGTGAAAAGGAAATCAGAAGACGCATAGCTATGGCTAAGGTCGGGATGTCCCAGCTGCAGGGAATATGGAGAGATCGCAACATTTCCCGCAAAACGAAAGTGCGACTTGTGAAGACTTTGATATTCTCCATATTCAGTTATGGGGCAGAAACATGGACACTGAAGAAAGCTGACCGCAACCGCATCGATGCCTTTGAAATATAGTGCTGGAAGCGAATGCTTCGGATCCCATGGGCGGCCTTCCGCACAAATGCGTCTATCCTACAGGAACTCAAAGTAAAGACCCGACTCTTATCAATTTGCCTTCGAAGAGTACTTGAGTTCGTTGGTAACATCGCCAGGAAAGAAGGGAATAACCTTGAGCTACTTATGGTCACCGGAAAGGTTGACGGTAGGAGACCAAGAAGACGTAGTCCAATTAGGTGGACTGATAAGATCCGAACAACCTTGGAGACCAATTTACACGTTGCCCTCCATTCGGCCAAGGAGAGAAATGAGTGGCGTGCAACTGTTCGGAGCAAGATCATCCCTCAACTAGGGATTCACAACCCTCAGTAATGAGGATAACGACGCGAGGAGGAAGTTACAAAAGGCGATAATAAATCTACCACCGAATCGGAACTCGGTCTCGAACTGACAAGATCCGGCAAGAAACTCAGTACGCTTGTCTTTTTGTCCTTGTTTTGAACTACGAATACAATAATCAAAATGTGACCGCCTCGTTGATCGAGTGGCTAGCGTAAATGCTTATTACAAAAACCAACCGCGATGCCCGTTTTCGATTCCCAACGGGGGTAGGCATTTGTGACATGAACATTTAGATGTCTACATTTCCGGCTGTGGTGTTTACTAAATTTATTTCAGTATTTCTATGTATTAGTATCGTTGACTTACACCCACAACACAAGCAAATAATTTGCCTACTTTGGGGTTAGATTCAATTTTCGTTTTGTCCAGGGATATTTATTTAAAGTGATAATACTTTGTATTTATAAGAGATTGGCATGAGGAGCAATTAATCTTAAGCATTTTTATCTGCTGAATATAGCAATGGTACAATAAACTTTTTCAAACTAAGGGTTTGTAAAACGACCTTAATTGCTATGGGATGAACCTACTTGGGGATTGAATATACTTGGTTCTTGGAGTGAAACAGTGTTAGGATCGGTATCACCTGATTTTATTATAACTGATCCTGACAAACACTCTAGAATAAAATTATGATCTTGTTTTGAATACAATACATATTTTGCATAAAAACGATTAACTTTATATTAAGAGCAAAGTCAATTTTACCGCCATAAAACAAAAAGTAAAAAGTAAAGTAAAGTATCTTCACACTCATATCCTCGAACAGGAAAAACAAAGGCACACGACTAACCAAAGACACTGAGTCCCACGTGTACATATCCAAACCCTAACAACATTTTTTATCAAAAAATCGGAAAAGTCACATTTTCTTACATGTGATAAATATTTTTTTTAAATGGAGTTCACTATTCCGAGGTGGTCCCAAATAAATTTATTTCATCGAAATCACTAGTCAGGTGAAATATCCGTACATGAAATTTTATGCATTATTAAGAAGGTATAACTCAAAAGCCATTAGGTAGGTCTTGATGTAATGTATTTACTACACAAAATCATGACCTTCCTAAAAAACCTTCAAATCTTTTCGTTACAGCCTTTAGGGACCCTGTATCCTCAGGCGAATACATAGACATTTCAAAAAACCCTTTCTCTTTGTTTTCGGCAAATTTGAATTTAGGCGCTCGATTTTGGGTGAGGATAAGGAGATAGGAGGAGGAATCCTGATGTACTCCTATATGCACATAGACGAAAAATCACCGGAAAAGTTTTCTTAGTCTCCGTGCTACCCCTAATATTTAATATAAGTTTCTGTTTTTCTGTTTGGGAAAAAGCTCCGGACTCTAGAGGATAGGCTTAGTAATAGCGTAATATAAAAAAGTAAAAAAGTACGATCGAATTGAACCTCCTTCTCTTTTAGAGTCTTTACAAAATATTTCACAAATCATTTTATCTCTCGATAGAAACTCGATAGAAATTGTTTTATCAGCGTTTACGTGAACACGGAACAGTAATAAACTAGACAAACAGTAATAAACTGGATAAGAGAATAGGTACTGCAAGGAATTTATTTTTTAAATTTAAATCGAATTTAAAGAAAGGAGCAATTTGTGATTATTTGTTTACTGGTCCAGGTGTTGAACTTAACTGCATGAGGTCCCGGGTTTAGTTCCCGGGTTGGGCAACGAAAAGAAAAATTAATTTTTCAAATTATTAAAAAAAAATGTTGCCCGGGATTGGATATGTACCCGGTTGGCGATAGGCTTGCCACCTATCACATCGTGAGATTTAGTGTCTTCGGCTAGTCGTCGGTGCCTGCCATGATTGCGCATCTGCCTATTTCGTCGGGGATATGAGCGTGAAGATACTTACTTACTTTTTAGCAATTTATTATACATTCGAATTTATAATGTCTCCCCGTGATTTCTCCGTCATTTTTGAACCGACGCTAGAAGTTTTTATTTTTATTTTATAGAGCGCAATTCCAAGGTGATCAGATTACCACTAAGCCTGGTTTTGATGATGTGCTTCCGATAAATTTGAATAGTAATTTTTGTTTACTTGTAATACATCAATGTCAAAATCAAAGTAGGGTTTTTTTGCAATTTTCTCATTTACTAATATGCGGAATCTACGTTCTAATGACCACTATTAGAATAATGCCAGAAAGTTCTTAACCGACTCCAAAACAGAGGGCTAGCCTAGGACTAACCTATCAATTACTCGGTACGTTTTTGTTTTCGGGTGCCCATTGACTAATGCCGTTTTTTTAAACTTTTAATGTTTAATGGATAAACGCGGTCGAAATGAGAGCACTACGGAAAATCTGTGGTGTAACGCTCGATGACCGCATTCGTAACAGTGAAATCCGAGAAAGAGTGGGATTGAAAGAAAGTGTTGGTGTTAAAATGCGAAAGGGCATGCTCCGCTGGTTCGGGCATGTGGAAAGAATGACAGATGAAAAATTTAGAAAGCAGATATACAATGCGAATGTGGATGGATGTAGGTACCCGAGGAGACCAAGGCTGACATTTCACGATCAGATCAATCGAATATTATCCGAGGGTGGTGTCAAGAGTCTCCGAAACCGGCGTGTTGGTATGAATGTGAAGGAAGCAAGACAGGTTTGTCAGGATCGTGAGGTCTGGCACTCGATACTCTCTGCCTACCCCGTAAGGGACTTGGCGTGAAGATATGTATATATGTTTTAATGTTAAAATACAGTTCTTTTAATTTTTTTAAATTGCAAAGATCATATTTTATACCAGCGACATTCGTTTCATTTACTGAAACTGTGTTATTTTAGAATATTTTGTTAAACACCGTACTCGTTAAATTTCCGTTTTAGGGTTCTTTAGCCGAATTAATTAAACGGAATATTAATAGATTTAAGATGTCCGTCTGTCCGTTCTCATGTCAAACGCACTTTTTTAACAAAGGATTAGTACAACACAATTGAAACTAGTAAACCGGTTTACACTTTTGCACACAGATGAAACCAAGTAATAAATATGTGGCGCTTCTTGTACTCTATGGCATTGGATTATTTTGTTACCAAACTTATAATGTTATATCAATGATATTTATTGATTATCTTGAAATGGACGTTTAAGTTTCTAAACTTATTTTGCTCGAATAACTTTTTTTTGTTTTAAAGAACTATTTTTTTTTAATTGGTAAAGTGTGTATCTTTTTCCTCAACTTTCAATATCGGAAAATGAAAAATTAATAAAAAAAATATAACAACAGATCTCAAAGGTATGAAGAAGATAGCGGTAGCAGTTTTAGAGGTTGATTTAGTATATTTTCAAAAACCATTTGTCCATTACTTCTTCACAAAAACAAATAGGTATATTAAAAGTAAAGTTATCGTTGACTAATAAAAAAGTATAGCGGTTTTTTGTGTAATTTAGGCCAGTATTACATGCTACTTTCATGATATATCTACCCCTTATCTATGTACGTTGCTACGGTTCCACTTTTGTTCCTTTTTTGGCTATCTAAAGGCTAAGATAGCAAACGAGCAGGTAGATTTCCTGATTTCAAGTATCCTTTGTAGAAGCAATGAAAAATCCAACAAATAAGAGCATAACATAAAAAATAACAATACATAGATAAGAAATTGGGGCATTTTTCCTTAAAATTTATTTAGCAACATTTAAAAAAAATATAAATAAAAATTTACTTTATAAAAAATCGTTTTAAAAATAAGATCTACACTTGGTATAATGTATAGTATGCTTACAACATTCAAATATAACTCATATCAATATGTAACCTTTTTAACATTTGATTTTTTTTTTTATGTTTCGAGAAAGGTTATAGAACTATAACTAAATAAAAAGCTTTTTACTCTACTCTCTAATGGAGTTCCGGTGGAAGATCGTTAAAAACCATCCGAATTAAATATTTTTTTGCTGTCAAATGTTTATAATAAATTATCTCATATTTTTCCCAAGTTATAAGTGATTAATTAAATAAATTAATATCTCTAGACAAGTTCACTGATTGAATCTAGCCCCAAAATAACCAAATTATATGCTTGTGTTAAGAGTCAAATACATAGAAATACTTTAATAGATACAAGAATAAATTTAATATACACAAAGACCCGAAAAGCTGACATCTAAATGTTCATCACACAAATGCCAGCCTCCCTAGGGAATCGAACCCGCGCCTCGCGGTTTTAAGTTATCCAACATTCACACACAGTCAATTCACTGTCCTATCTCGTAAAAACGGTTTTAGTTACGTTTACAAGTACTAGGAAGAGTTTACTTGTCACCGTCACCTTAAGTACAGTACAGTCATAATTCAATATTGATTTCCGTCTGACCTTACATTTTTAAGACATGTTGTCCTTATGGTATAATAACATTGAATCCGCTACTTAATTTGGACAGATGAATGACAATAATCTATATATTAATACGTGATGGGAAAACTTTGGACCCTTTTTACGAAAATTGCGTAAGAAGAATTGCAGAAGCATAAAATTTGGCACAGTTATAGTTTTTGTGTAGGAGAAGTGCAGAACGCTAATATTTTTCAATAATAATGCTAATGAAGTACATTAAATCAATAAATAAAACATTACCCGCACTACCATGCACTTGACACACACAAACAGACCCGGAAATGTAGACATCTAAATGTTCATCAAACAAATGCCTGCCTCCATCGGGAATCAAACCTATTAGGTAAATAGGCGTGTACGAAAAAAAATGGAATAGTTACAAAATTGACGTAAAGGTCTTTCCGTTCGTATTTCGCGTCTACTTTAAACATAAAATATTAGGACTACACACTTTAATATTTTTGGGATTATCTTACAAAGTGCTTCATTATTTTTATACAAAAGTAAAAGGAAAGTTGATCTCCAATTATAAGAAACTTTTTTTCTTTTCAAACCCACACATCTGGTAAGCTTATAATACTGAATTTCACAAATAGCCTTGGTGAATGTATTTTTGTTATAATAGAATGAAATCTTTAAAATAATAAGTATATGCTATTAATCTGAATTCACAAACATTTTTGAACGACTTTATTACTTCTGTTGTCTAGCTGACCTGTGTTGGGCTTGAGTTGAGGACTGAGGTGCGATTCGGAGACAAAAAAATATGTTTACTCTACTAAAAGCAAATTTATTGTTATATTTATTCTCTCTCAATCGGTCTCTAAGCTAACAGATCAAATGTTAATGTGGCCACATATTTAAAAAATAGAAAATGAAACATATAATAAATAATGTTATTAGAGTAACATAAAAAAAATTTTCAATAAACTAAATTGAAGAAAAAATACTTTATCTTAGAATAATTTGACTGTTCGTCGGGCGAGAAGAAAGCGTACACTCCTAATTTTACCGACCAACCGCAAGGCTTCATGACGAACCAGCCAATTGTGTGATTAACATTTAAATGTTCGCATTTCTGGGTCTGGATGTATATAACTTCTATTTTTCTATTTAACTTCAATCTAAATCTAAAATTGTATCTACAATATACACATAAACTTTGTATATAGTTGCCTCTGTGGTCTAGCGGTCCGCGTTGGACTTGACTTCTTGAGGTCCAGGATTCGGGACTGCCTCTTCGGTATAATTTGTTAAATCATATTGTGGGATAGTGCTAGCTAAGTTTTAGTGTGGGGCTTAACAGTTTAAGGAGAATCTAAGAAACGACTGATTGTGTTTTTTTAATATATGAAGATAAACAAGCAAACGAAATTGCTGAGTGTGAATAACAATTTGTCTCTTTTAAGAAAATGAGTTTCCCTGTCCAAATAACACAAGTTCATCTAACTCAAAGTAAATTATTTTCCTTGTGTTTCCTTGTGTTTCCTTGAGTGTTAGTCAACGACACTAATAAATCAAAATACTTTAATAAAACCAGAATAAATTTAATAAATACCTAAACCGGGGAATATAGTATTCCCCGTATTGGTCCGTGCTGCATAAAAGGAGAACATAGGCTTATCGTCACTAGCACCATGACATCTGACTAGGTGGTAGTTTCGCAGCTACTCGTGAGGAGTGATACAACCACCTTATCAATTCCTGCCGGCATAATGTCAGTACTTGCCACGTATTCTAGTTCCGAGGATAAGGTAGCCGGTAAAATCTAACTCGAATTTCATTACCACATTATGGTGGTACCAATCCGGGTGAGTCGCCGCGAAACTTTACCACCTCACCGTTATTAATGATGACCATGAAATAATTATACCTTAAAATATAGACTCTCCAATCGTTCTCCTCCTCCACGGTCGAGGGGTTAGCCTTCACTGAGTCATTTCAATTTTGAAATTTAATTCTTCACAAAATTACTTGCCTATTCTGGAATAGCACTACATCAAACATGTATGAATTAAACGCCAAAGATGTTTACAGTGCTTTGCCAGTCAAAGGCTGCGTTTTGAATTTTCATGAGAAAGTTCACTGACTCAGGAATTTTAACTCAGGACCTAATATAACTATTCTGGCTTTAAGATCATAACAGCAATGAGGCAATTTGGACTTAGAGTTTAAAAGAAAATATTTTTAAACCGTTATATTATTATCAGTCTTCAAATATTTTCTAAACAAAATGTTACGTCCACCAATTACTTTGTATATTAAAATGTTTACGCAAATATTTTTCTTTATAATATTCTTAATATAAAATACAGAGTTTAATATTTTTAAAAAATATTTTGTGATGAAATTTTAGTTTAGAAACATTCTTAAAAATAATTACTCAAAATTATAAAATACCACCACACCATCAGAAGTAAGACAAATATTACGAACCTGAAGTCCCAATATTAATTTATTCGGGAGTAATATTCACTAGAAAAACATTAAATAAACACTGCGACAATCTCGGCATTTAAAACTAAACTGAGCCCAACATAGCATGCGCTTGAGTACTTTAGCCGAATTATCAATAACATGCAATTTCGTGCTGTAGTATTTAACACTTAGAGTCCAAACTGAAACATTGGAATTTCATAACTTAGCCCTGGTATTTAAATTTAGGTATTTTCGAAGTTTGCGTCAAAATATATATGACAGAAAAAACGCAACAGGTCTTTGTATTATTTTTAATTTTTGTTGTTAGTTTGAACATTATTAGTAA
Organism: Calephelis nemesis; assembly: GCA_002245505.1. Taxonomy (NCBI): domain Eukaryota; kingdom Metazoa; phylum Arthropoda; class Insecta; order Lepidoptera; family Riodinidae; genus Calephelis; species Calephelis nemesis. The sequence continues at coordinate 524,676 of NJDD01000974.1, read as the reverse complement.
TAATTTATGAATAATAAAACTGGAAATAACTAAGCGCAGTCAATCTGCAAAAAGTGATTCCAACTATTGGCATCCCGTCGCGATTTGATATTCTTTTTTCGAACATATCAAATTATTCCAACCTGTAGGGTTACTATTGAAATAATTTGAATCGGATCTGTCTCTTTAGGTAATCTTGAACAAAATACTAGCGAATTATTAAAGTTCTTATAATTTTGTTGTAACTAAATGTTAATCATCCATTATTACAGTGTTCCAGAGTACCTAAAATCACAAATCCGATTCAAATTTCCAATTCGCATGAAATTGATATTCGAGAATAACCCTTCCGATCCCACATAAATTTCACCAGTATCATTCTAGCAGTTTAGGGTTATTTAAAAAAAATAGTAGTAAATAAGTATAGCACCACCTCGGAATCCTTTTTTTTTAAAATTCCTGTTCTGTTTCCTGTTTCTTGTTACTGTTTCCTGTTCAGAAAAAATTCAGATCCGTTTTCCCCGTGTTGTTCCGAGCTCTTTTACACAATAAACCATCTGCCTTCCTGCCAAGCAGTTCGTAAAAAGGCAAGCATAGGCTTTCCGTCACTAACACCGTGACATCCTGCTAGGTGGGAGAGTTTCGCAGTGACTCGTCCAGATTGGTACCACCGCCTTACCTATTCCTGTCACCATAACGTCCAATGCTTGCCATTGATGTGTTCCGTTTTGGAGGTTAAGGTAGCCCGTAAACTTACTTTTGCTCGAGGCCTGACATCCCTGCCTCAGGTTGGCAACGCTCTATTACCACCTTTGGTGTCTCTAGGCGGCGTGAATTTCTTACTATCAGGAAATCCGTCTGCTTGTTTAGCTTCCAATATCACAAAAAAAACCAGTTGAATTGAGAACCTTCATTTGCTGATATTCGGTTAAAATCTAACTCGAATTTCATTACCACATTATGGTGGTACCAATCCGGGTGAGTCGCCGCGAAACTTTACCACCTTACCGTTATTAATGATGACCATGAAATAATTATACCTTAAAGTATAGACTCTCCAATCGTTCTCCTCCTCCACGGTCGAGGGGTTAGCCTTCACTGACCACGAGGCTCGAGTGAGATTAGCGACGGGGGCAACTTTTTTCCATATGTCTGATTTACGTAGGTATATTAGTATTTATTCAGTTTATTCCATAATGTATCCTTTTAAGTATTTCTATATGAGAATATTTGACTAATACTTACTAGCAAATGTTTACTAAGGATTCATATTATATTTGTGTAATTTGCCCCTTGACATTATTCATTCAAATATTCTGACATAGGTCTTAATATTTTTTGTCGTGTTGGACACGGTCTCTGTAAAAGTATTTATGTTACCTGCTTATGATAGACAGGAACAAACAGGGCTATGGTGGGTAGTCCGGACTGCGTATGGTTTGTTCGCTGGAAGGTTTGCGGATGTTGTGGCGCACTTTTGTATCTTGCTCATCATGCCATGGGTTTGTAAAAGGTACGGCAGTGCCTGCTGCCACTAAGACCCCGAAGTAGTCCACGTCATATTTCTGTGCGACTTGCAGCATCACGTTGAGTGGGCTTGGGACAGGGATAGTAAGATCTAGTGCTCTGGGGACAGCTGATGTGTAAGCAAGCGTTCCCACATTTCCTATAACTGGCGAAGGTGAGGACATCGTAGGAGACCGACATAGCCCACCATATTCAGAATTTTCTTCAAAAGTGGCGGATATCCACGAAGATTTCCATACGTACCAATAAAGGTTAGTTGCAGTAAGCTCTTAGCCACCGTCTCGGTCAACGAAATAGAGCTACGACACCACAACTTCGATTTTGACAGAGGTAGGCTTTGTGGGTTGAACATGAACCTGTGGTTGTAAGTATTTAGGCTACACTCAGAGACGTGAAATATGTTTTAATCAATCATTAAGTCGACATTTCATAGACAAAAATCAAAATATGGTTGTACTGAGCGGCATAATTATAAATGATTAAGCTCATTAAATAAAGAATTTAAAAAAAAAATAGACAAAATATGACTTTAAGATAATATGTTAAATAACGTCCCTGGGTGCGGAAGTTTGTGTTTATTTATCTAATTTCAGTGTATACAAAGTATTTCCATCTATCATTATTATACTTAGTCTGGCCATAAATACTGTTACACTTAAAAATAAAAAAATATTACATTTGAATTTCGAATCTGTCATTTTTATACGATTGTTCATTGTGTTTTCTCATTTTGGCGCCAATACATTGTACAATATTTTGCGATATTAAAATGGAGTGGGGTGATAAAGAGAACCGAATCGCTGTGATTGCATTACACAAAGTAGGTATGGAGCCAAATGCAATTTTTAAAACTCTCCATACACTTGGTTTTAGTAAAATGTTTGTGTACCGGGCTATTAATAGGTACAATGAGACTTCCTCTGTTTGTGACAGAAAAAGATCTGGCCGTCCACGTAGTGTTCGTACGAAAAAGGTGGTCAAAGCAGTAAGGGAAAGAATTCGAAGAAATCCTGTCCGAAAGCAAAAGATTTTATCTCGGGAAATGAAGATAGCACCTAGAACCATGTCGCGTATTTTAAAAGATGACTTAGGACTTGCAGCCTATAAGAGACGCTCTGGTCATTTCTTAACTGATAATTTAAAGAAGAATAGGGTCGTAAAATCGAAACAATTACTGAAGCGGTACGCAAAGGGAGGTCACAGAAAAATTTTGTTTACGGATGAGAAAATTTTTACAATTGAGCAACATTTTAACAAACAAAATGACCGTATTTATGCTCAAAGCTCTAAAGAAGCTTCCCAATTAGTCGACAGAGTGCAACGTGGACATTATCCAACTTCAGTGATGGTTTGGTGGGGTGTTAGCTATGAAGGAGTGACTGAGCCATATTTTTGTGAAAAAGGTATCAAAACATCGGCACAAGTGTATCAAGATACCATTCTTGAGAAGGTAGTTAAGCCCCTTAACATCACCATGTTCAATAACCAAGTATGGTCCTTCCAGCAAGACTCGGCGCCGGGTCATAAAGCTCGGTCCACGCAGTCTTGGTTGGAAGCGAACGTTTCGGACTTCATCAGAGCTGAAGACTGGCCGTCGTCTAGTCCCGATCTTAATCCGCTGGATTATGATTTATGGTCAGTTTTAGAGAGTACAGCTTGCTCTAAACGCCATGATAATTTGGAGTCCCTAAAACAATCTATACGATTGGCAGTGAAGAATTTTCCCATGGAAAGAGTGCGTGCTTCTATTGATAACTGGCCTCAACGTTTAAAGGACTGTATTGCAGCCAATGGAGACCACTTCGAATAAGCTTTTTATATTTTTAATTGTTGTATATTTATGTATTAAACTAACACACTGTAAAAGTAATATATGTTATTTGCAGTTAAAAAAATTTTTTTTTTCTTTATTACAATATTTATGGCAAGACTAGGTATAAAAACCAATAATACAAGCAAACTTAGGTGTTGGGTCAGTTTGTGTATTTTTCCATTTGGAATATTTATTTACTGATATAATTTGCTTACTTTAAGACAAAAAAAATATACCTCAATAGTGACATTTTCTTATATAGTAGAAGATCTGAACCTATACGACCTTAGCCAAACTGATAATAGAATGAAACACATTCATTCTATAATAAATTTAGTATTTTAGGCTTATATTAAAAATATGTTACCTCAAGAATCCAGGACAGAATATTTTTAATGAAATGATTTTTCATATTCCGATTTTTCGCACACATCCCATATCAACCTACTCGCCATAAAACAGCACATATTTCATTTTTATTATCTAATCAAGTAAAAACAACTAGCATTGACATACCTGATTTTACCTAACGAACAAGTAGTTCGTCCAGACAAATAACTGACAGCGTTATCCTTTTTGTAAGTCGGCTTACACCTTCACATTGGGATAAAATCGTCTGATTATTTTTTACTTTTTAAATCATTTAGTAAAAATAATGAAAAACAATATGACCACGATTTTTTAGGCAAACCATTTTTCATACACTAAATTTGTTACGAAATATGTGTCATACTATCAGTTCGGTGAAGATCGACTTAGGTTCAGGTCTTAGACCATAAGCAATCATATTTGCAATTATGATAAACGAGCCGTAAGCTGCGATTATTACAAACGTAAATAGAGTTAAACGTGTGTAGAAAAATAATATAAACATAAATTGTACTCCAATTATGTGTTTATAAAAATGACACATTGTTTTTCAGTCAACGAAAAAACGGATGAAGTGCTCAATTTGTCGCGTATTTTTAAATATAGTTTAAACTATTTAGCTGTTAAGGCAGACTTAATTAACGTAGAATAGTTACTCACACAGCAGCTTTGGCTAACTTCTACGTCATTTACTTGCAAATGTTCGTTTTCTATTACATTATTTTGGGAGTTGGTTTTAAAAAAGAGGGGAACCTATATAGGAAGACCAAGGTTCTTTACTCAAGTTGGTCCAGAAGTTTAGTAGTTAAAGCGTAACAAATAGAAAGATTTTGCATTTTTTTTATTACTGGCGGCCGACCAGGCTTTGCTCGGGATGTTATCATATTATATACAATGTTATCAAAGTAGATGTTTAAAATTTTAAATACTTTTCCAAAAACCATAACTCCAATTCATGGCATTTGGTTTTCAATTTTATAGTACTCTTTTTAGTTTGATTAACTCCAATTTAAATGATATCTTCCAATTAAAAAAACAGTCAATCCGTAACTGTTTTACCTACTTATCTGATTTAGTTGTTCACTGATTTCAATACGTAAATTGAAAATGAAAATGAAAATTATTTATTTGCGGAATATGTGTGTTAAAAAGTTGTTATAAAAAGACATTTAAAAATAACCACATTGTAGTGTGCAAATATTTAATTAAATTTTAAGAAGTTACATATTTATACAAAAAATGTACATTTTAAACAACTAATTCATCTAAGTATTTGAAATGAGAAAACGTTCCATAACTTAAATAAAGAAATAATTTCTTTTACGATTTTTTGTGCAGACATTTTATTTAAAATTTACTGAACAATGTTTAAAATAAACTGAAATGAAATTTGTAAGTTATCTTGTATAAAAGGTATGATTTTATTATTCTTAATAAACATCAAAGTTTCACTACATAAAGAAATTCAAAACCTATAAATAAAAGAAAAAATCCATAGTGAAACAAAATCTACACAATTACAAAAAGAAAACACAATCGGTGTATTTTAAGTGTGTATATATTATTTAAGTATGCATCCAGCCATCAAAAAGCAGGGCCGCCCCGCCCGCTTTTGCTTTCCACGGCGCAAAATCCTCACTTTACCTCGCTCGCATCGCTGGTAGGTAATTTTAAACTTTGGAATTTTTTTATTTTGTGAAAACTTTTGAAATATTCAATGAAATCGCTTTGTGTAAAGTAATGTATTGAATTTGATAAAGCTTGTTTCTGTACCCATTTAAACAGCTTGCTAATTACATACAATATTGAAAGTGATTATTTTAAAACTTATTATGAGTAAAGAAAATTATCCTTTAATAGTACGTATACGATCGCGGATTTTTTTTGTAAAAAATTTAAAATTTAGAACTTGAAACATAACAGGCAGACTTTCGCATTCATAATATCAATGTGGATTTTTATGGTATGGATTGACCAAACTTTTCGACTGATTTACACTTCATTTTAATTAAACTAGGTATACCCCAAGTTGACTGATAATATAACATGACTTAAGTATACATGACATAAGTTAAGCTTCTATCGGGATGGTTTTTACGCGTTTAGTAGTTTTATATGTGCTAGTTTAATTCTTAATTTCACCACCGGATTCTAACAAGGCCTATTGAAAAGAAATTGAGATTTTTGATGTGTATTTGAGTTAATGTATGTATTTGAGTAAATGAAACGAAAAATTAATTGACTGTAAGACCACCCTTTTGTGCAAATCATAATCTTACAAATTTGTAATTCCTAAAACTTAGTAAGGTATTTGTGATAGGGTATTTTATTGCAAAGTAGAGTGTGCATTAATTTATTAAATTTATGTTTACAGTTTTTAAACCCGAGCTAAGTTATGATTCTTTTGCCATAATTAACACAAAGCAATTTTCCCCGTGTTGGTCTGGGCTCCTATGCAGAATAGACCATCTGCCTTCCTTGCCAGGCATCTCGTAAAAGGCGAGCATAGGCTTACCGTCACTAAAACCGTGACATCTGACTAGGTGGTAGAGTTTCGCAGCGACATACATTTTCAGTTAAACTGATTACCAGAACTTGTCCTTTAATCAAATACAAGTATAATACCAAAAATATTTCTACCAATCTAAAGACTGTTAACTCTAGGTCTGCCATACACACAATATGAATAGTTTGGACCAAACTAATTTAGATTAATAAACAACTTTGAGGTAGCTCTCACATGTTGATATAATAGTCAAATCACGTAGGCGTCAAAAGTACCGCACCCATATTACTGCTGTTAATAATTAATCTGAATACATACAATCAAAATTTTAAGCGTATTTAAGTAGGATATTGACTATTTTTAATTAGTTCTACATTTTACAGAATTAGATATTTTGGTTATGGCTGAGTAGCATCTTCCAAAATAAGTAAAAAATAAAAAAAGTATCTTCACGCCCATATCCCCGAAGAGATAGGATGAGGCACCCACGACAAGCCAAAGATATTAAGTCACTCAATATGATAGGAGGCAAGCCTATCGCCGACCGGCCACGTATCCAATCCCGAGCAATATTTTTTATTAGAAAATTGAAAAGCCACATTTTCTTTTTGTTGCCAGACCCAGGATTAGAACTCGGGACCTCATCAAGTCAAGTCCAACACCTGGATCGCTAGACAACAGAGTAAATCCATAAAGTAAATCGTTCATCACGTGTTTTACCAAAAACACAAAAAGCCCGTGCAATAGGATAATACCTATTCCATTTTAACAAATAAAAGAGCTAAATTTTCCGACCCATTTACACAAAGAGCACATCCACAACAACCTTGACTAATCGAACTAAGTCCTACAATGTATCAAGTTCTATCGCCAATCGGCCACATATCCAATCCCAAGCTACATGTTTTTATTAAAAAATAAAAAAAACATATTTATTTCTGTTGCTCGATCTGGAGATCGAATTCGAGACCTCGTGAAGTCAAATCCGACACCAGCCTTTCACTTTTAGACTACTAAAGAACAATTTAAAAATCTGAACCATGTTAAATTGCTTCATAACTCGTGCTTACTCTTAAAACACAGAAATAGCTGTGTGTATCGTACAATGAGAAACATATTTTGAAATATTTTACAAGCGCAATTACAGTTCTGGCAACTCATGAATGCGACTAAGTCATTTTTTTTGGGAATCTCTACTAAAATAAGCTCTTTATTTGTAATACAAAAGATAGCTGCAAGGGCTACTATTAATATCATTCCAAAGAAAATCTGCCTTAGAGAAAAATAAGTATTTTAACTGTTACTGTTAGCGCTCCATACATTTACGAGAATCTAAATTATGTTAAAAAAAACATTAATTTAATGTAAAAAAAAGTGTTCACGATTTTTGGGAAAGGAATGTATAGTAGTACTATTTAAATTGTGCGCTTCGGATAAATTTGTTAAGCTTCTTTCTTTCTTTCTTTAGTTTTTGGCATTCGCGTAAGCATTTTGCCGCTAGTTAGAATCGGTTAGATTTGCCAAAATTGGGTTTCAATTATTCAAAAGTAATCACAAGCTGTCGAGACTTAAGTGAAGCGGTGGCCTCATTACTCAAGATCAGATATTGAGGTTGGACAGGAACAGGGAAATATACGATACGAATTTTTTTTTCATTATTATTTCATTTGTGCACTCTCACTGAACCAAATTCTTCAAAATGCCACCAAATTTTACTAATATTACTCAATATAAACACGAAATTCCATAATTATGAAAAAACTTCGACTGTTTTTTCTCACGATGGCGACAAAGCTTTTGTCAAGCTTCGAAAATCCGAATGTATTGTAAAGATACCTCTAAAGTGTTGTTATAATGTAATTAATCATTTCGTTTCAATTTAGATTAGGTCAGTCAATTTAAAAACTAAAGCATAAATTCTAAAAAGAGTAAAAAGTGTCAAGCCGTAAAAAATAACTTAAATATAGTAGTAGGTACTATATAAATGATCTGACAATAAACCAAACTCATCTCCATAAAATAAATAATTCTTTCTTGTGTCAATGTATACGATTCTACAACAAACTGCCATTAATATACAGCCCTAAAATAAATTAAAAGTAATGTGTTAAAGCAAAGTTATGTAAGAAAGGTATTAAAATGTTTTTAATGTTTAGACTAGACAGTTATGCGGTGGAATAATCTATGAAATACCGAATTACTGCAATCTGTACATAAATTACGATATATGTGTCATATAAGTTTGTATTATAAATGTTTAGTTGTACCTGTTTAGTATTGAAATTGTAAGTTAGAACCTAGGATGTAGTATTTGCTAACATTTAAAAAAAAATATTCGGATCTTTACAGTCTAAGGCTGCGATTCCGATCCGGAAATAGTTTCAGAATAATGTCGACGTGCAAAAATACCACTTGTGTGGTCTATGTGACTAAAGAAATATGAATCTGACGTGACTGGTGTTGTGATTGTATAGATTGTATTGTTTGGAATGAAATTGCTATGCTACATATAAAATTGCTGCGCTCTGTCGGTGATTATTTTACGAGAGACCTTATTAGGTCTCATTAACACTAACGAATACTGGTACAACTGAGCTGGTCTGATGATGGAGCTCTTAGATGTAGGACGTAATCCTGGAATGCGTACTGGTGAACCCATCGAGTTTCAATTCGTTAGAATAGTCTTAACTAGATCTGTTCATATTTTCTGATTACGAGGACTTGGTGAAAAGGACCCGATGAAAGAATTAGGAGGTGAATAATCATCAAGTAATGGATCACAGTTTTAAAGCTAATTTGGCTCGTAATCTTGCAGTTTTATTAAAGCACATCAAAATGAGAGTTGTTGTATGTTAGATGTTTGTAAGTGTGTCTGTGTGTGTATTTGTCTATAGCATCATTAACTTATGAAGGGGACAGTTTATCGGGGATTTATTAAAAAAAAATAATGTTAGGTTTTCGTATGGTAACGAACCTTATAACAATATTTGCGAAATTATCCTTATAGACAAATACGTTACTCATCATAAGTGTTGTATTTTTAACAAAATTGGCTGGTCTTTTTTATGATATTGGAAGGCAAACAACAGACGGATTTCCTGATGTAAAGAAATCCACGCCGCAGAGACACCAAAGGTGGTAATGGTGCGTTGCCCATATTTCAATGAAAACATAGAAATTATCCGTTTAAAAAATGCGCAAAAAATAATAATCATCATCATCATCATTTCAGCCATAGGACGTCCACTGCTGAACATAGGCCTCCATCGTTGACTTCCACGTCGACCGGATGGAAGCGGCCTGCATCCAGCGAGACCCCGCGACCCTCATAAGGTCGTCTGTCCATCTCGTGGGTGTCCGTCCTATGCTTCGTTTGCCGGTACGTGATCTCCACTCGAGAACTTTTCTGCCCCAACGGCCATCAGTTCTCCGCGCTATGTGCCCCGCCCACTGCCACTTCAGCTTGCTAACCCGGCTGGCTATGTCGGTGACTTTCGTTCGCCTGCGGATCTCCTCATTTCTGAATCGATCTCGCAGGGAAACCCCGAGCATAGCCCGCTCCATAGCTCGCTGCAACCTTGAGCTTGTTTATCAGGCCCACAGTAAGAGAGCACGTCTCGGTGCCGTAGATCATCACTGGTAACACACACTGGTTAAAGGCTTTTGTCTTGAGACACTGAGGTATTTCGGACGAAAAGACGCTACGCAATTTCCCGAACGCTGCCCAACCGAGTTGGATTCGTCGATTCACCTCTTTCTCGAAGTTGGACCTACCTAACTGGACCGTTTGTCCTAGGTATGTATATTCGTCGACAACTTCTAGGATCGCGTTCCCAACTGACACTGGGGTGGGCGCTACATGGACATTCCGCATGATTTTCGTCTTGTCCATGTTCATCTTAAGGCCCACCTGTCGGGAAAGATGATTGAGGTCTTCGAGCATTGTACTAAGGTCTTCCAGCGATTCCGCCATTATGACTATGACAAAAAATAATGACAAGGTACAACGCGAGCATTTGAGCTTGACAAAATAATTCCCCATAAAACCAAGTAATATATCGACATCCGATAAGGACTTTTGAAACATCTGTCGTGGGGGATTAGGCAGTTATCTTGCAATAATCAATAGTCATTGTTTTATTGCAACCGGGTTTGTTTTTATAGGTATAAAAAAGTATACTTCAAATGAGTTAGTCTTATCAAGTCAGTCTCAGAAGCCAGTGGCTCTCCTAACGTTACCATACTTTTTATTTTGAAGACATGTACATATTTTCACCCCAAGTCCGAGACGGGATAGGCAAAGAGTATCGAGTGAAAAATTGTAGCAAGCGTTGGTGAAAATCACAAAGCTGTGATTAAAAGTTTTTTCTAAATTTTACAACTCATTTAACCTTTTTTGATTTGTAAATTCCCAATACGTTACTCATTCACCCAAAGCTCTATGGTTAATATTAAAGGCGTAAAATTCTGATAATTTACTGTTTGTATTAAAGTAAATAAAGATTCATATAAAAGATTTAAATCATCACGATACGGTAGCTTTGGTGATTATTCTATTGACACAGTCTCAATCTTTCTAAATGATTTGCATTAACAGGAACAAAAGCAATTTTTAAACAGCTTTGTATGATCTAAGAAAGTGAGTAAGTATCTTTACTTCTATATCCCCGAAGAGATAGGCAGAGGCACTGCCCTGATTGTGCCTCTGCCTATCTCTTCGGGGACTCTCTTCACGACTAGCCGAAGACACTAAGTCCAACAATAATAGAGGTGGCAAGCTTATCGCAACCGGGCACACATGCAATCCCAATCAACAATTTATTTTTATCAGGAAATTTTGAAACCACATTTTCTTTTTGTTACCCGACTTGAGAATTGAATCTCAAGAAGTCAAGTCTAACACCTGGACCACAAGACCACGGAGGTGATGTATGATCTAAAGAGGTTTATAAACTTAAGTGACTGCGTTGATGATTCTAATATGTTTATGTTGAAGTCACCACTGAATATTGAAGCAATGTTAGTCCTTGAATTAGAGACTTTGAATAGGACCTCTGCCGTTCTAAATCAGAACTCATTATAGGGTGTACACTGTGCAAGAAGGTTTACATACTTAACACAATAAATTGCTTAAACTTAATGTAAGCAATCTCAATAACTTATTAAACTAAAATAACAAAAAGGCTCACAATATATATTTGCTTTCTTTAAATTTAATATGTTTATGAACCATATTTAAGAATAATTTTTGTCCTGATCAATGAAAAATACATAAACTATTTGTACCTATTGATGCGCAATAAAGTATTGATTCATGTATAAAGATCGCCTCTGTGGTCTAGCGGTTCAGTTGTGGACTTGACTGCATAAGGTCCCGGGTTCGAATCACGGGTAGGGCAACAAAAGTTTTGTTAAGGTAGTTTCATTTTAGCACCTGCCCTGTGCTTAGGTTTAATTTTTTTTTAATTTAAAAAAAAATCACCTGAGTCAAGATTTGAATCTGTCCCTAGACATCAAATGCTTTAACCATTTGAGCTTTAACTGAGGATTTAACTGAGTACTTGAAGTTCTTTAGCGAAATTTTTAATTCCTTCCTTTACCGTTAACGCAGTAAGTTATGTCCTATAGATACACTGTTTTTTGGTTAATTAATTACAGTATGTTTTAAGATATTTCTATAAATTATTATGTTTGACTAGCAAGTATTATTCATAGCAAGTTCTTCAATTAAAATATATTTCATTTTGAAATTAAGGTCCAAAAGTACAAAAAAGGTAAGCGCTTGTCCCGAAATCAATTGTTGCACACGTTGTACGGGGTTATACCCTGACTTAAACTGAGTAACATCAAAAATTAAGAAAAAGAGGTTTTAACATATTCAGTATTCAACCACTAGGAAATAGGGGATGGTTTAATCGGTAATGTATCTTCGTGGTTTAATCTCATAATTGTATCATCTGACATTTTTAGGAAAGCAACGTCACTTAACGTGTAAAATGATTTGCATAGTAGCAAATTTAAGCAGAATGAAGATTATTTCACTTAAATAAAAAAAATTGTACGTTTCTAAGAGACCAAGAGGTCGTTTCAAAGAGACCAACGGCCTCTTTATCTGGCAGCTCGTAAGAGGCACAGAGGTTTAAATGTATCATTACCAACTAGACCACTATTGGATTAGTGCTGTGCACCAACTTGCCCGGATATAGTTTCATCGCCTTACCTATTCCTGACTATTTAATAACACTGTTTTTTTTTCCTTTCCGAAACTTAGGGTAGCCGGCAGACTTGCCAGGAAGGCTTAGCATCCCAGCTGCCGGAAAGTGGCATACCTGTAACATCTAAGGCGTGTATAGGCCACGGTTGTCTCCTCCTAGCAGGAGGATCATCATGATCATCAACTGGAAGATGTCCACTGCTATGCATAGACCTCTCACAAAGAGTGCCACGAGTCACGGTCACCAGCCGCTTCTACCCAGCGACTCCCCGGGTCTTTAACCAGATCATCAGTCTAACATTACGTGCTCCAGTGCGGGTCCGCTACTCCAGACCCTTCCTCAGCGCTTGTCATTTCTGCGAGCAATATGGCCTGACCATTGCTACTTCAGCTTGCTGACTCTCTGGACTACGTCGGTTACTATCGGTCTCTGGCGGATCACCGAATCACGGATCATATCTCGTAGAGAAACACCAAGCATAGCTATCTCCATATCACGCTGAGCGACTCTAAGCTTATTTAAGAGGCCAAGTCTCAGATCCGTATGTCATCACCGGTAACACACAATGGTCGAAGACTATCGACTTTAGGCTCTGCGGTAATTTGGACAAGAAGATACCCTTTAACTTCCTGAATGTTGTGCATCCGACTTGAATTTGGAAAACACGAGTGTCGTGTGTCATGGTTTGTACGGTACGGTCGATTTCCTGAAGATGCCTCTGGTGGGAACTTTAGGTAGGATTGTCACATGTAAAGAACGTGACAATTTATATTGTTTCCCGAGCTATTCTTATATGCGTGTTCTGGTCGCGGAGGAGGGTGGTGGGAACGTAAGTTAGGCTTGTCACATTCTGTGTCGTTTGGAGGATTATTTGCCACAACAGTTACACTGCTTACGCGGAAATAGGAAAAATTAAGGCTTATTTTACATCTGCTATCATAACAGGTTTAATCTTCGAGTACTTTACTCCGTGTTTATTAATAAGACGGCAGAAGTTTAATAACTATGTTTGGGTTAGTGTTCATAAAATTGAACATTTTTTTTATAATGAAATTTATTTATTCTCAAATAGTTCATTAACACTCATATTTATTAAGTTTTAATCTTTTATTGCAATACAAACATAATGTTTAATTTGTTGCCTAATTTTTACAATGTTACGAAATAGAGTTATATGCTATGTCTTCATAATTTCACAGAAGATCTCTTAAATATTAGGATCATGGTCAGCACTAAAAGGCTTTCTTTCAGCATGACTGCAAGTAATTAACCTTAATAATGTATGTTTTAAGTATTGTGAAAATCTGTTTTACAAATACGGTTTATGTTAAATTTTTGGGACATCTTTTTAGCACATATATCTTTTTAAAACATGTTTTTGACTTCTACTATTTACATTTGTATTTCATTACTTTATTCCTTCTGACAGGATGTCAGTATCTGTTGGTGCCGTGAACTGCCGTGGTTTCATTTGTATCCGATAAACTTATTCACAGCCTTAGCATTACTGCAATTAAGTCAGCAACGTACTATTATCTTTTGGTGTCTGTAGGTGACATGTATATATATTCCTTACGGTCAATACTAACTAATAACTTAAGATTAGAAATCGTGGTATTTTAGATCAGTTGCCAGGTTTTCGCTGTTAGTTTTCAATAATTAACAAAACTATCATTGTCCAAAACTGTAGAAGGCTTATATTTATAACCTCTCAAGCGCCCACCACCGTTCTACGGTGGATTTTTTTACCCCCGTTAAGCGCCCATCACCGTTACATGGTGATCACGCAGGTTGTTCCAAAAAATATTAAAATGAAGCCTGTGAACAATGTTTGTCCCTTTCCAATTTATAAAATATTGTAGCTAATGAAACAAACAACAGATCTATGTTACACACATGTATATATTAGACGTTTGTTTATTCAAAAAGTCGAGTACTCTTTGAAGTGGGTGATGTCATATTGGTCTCGGCAGTTAGTTACTTTGAGGCGTGATTTTATGGTATTGTGGTTTAGCTATTGCAAGAAGAAACTTTTTGATAAGTAGCTAATGTTATTCTTAATAAATAGTATGATAATTTTCATTATAAGTTTGCTACACAGAACTCGTTACCAGTATTTAGATTACTATGTATGCGTACACGAACAAAACCGTTACAATACCATTAATTTTTTTTCTTAAATAAGCCATATTTTCTACTTAAACTTGTGTTTAATTGGTAGAGAATTTCATTAACTATAATGTGTGATAAATAGAGGAATTGTTAGTATTTAATTAAATCGGAAAAATAAATAATAATAACGATATGTAACCATCAACCGCTGTATGGTGGCGGGACGCCCCTAATTTATACCAATGAACACAGAAGTCGTGGAGACGCCTAAAATATTTAAATCTTTTATCGAATCGATATTCCCACGAACATGTTGGATCGAACACCGTCTACGCTCAACGTGTCAAGTACTACTACACTTTTTAATTTTTTGTTTTCTTTGATTGATTTCTTTTTGTTTATTTTATTAATATTTTTTATAAGTATACACAAAAATGTTTTTGAAAGAAAAAAAATGTTATTATTAAATGTAAGCGAAACTTAAAAATTAAAATAAAAATAAAATTTTCAGTGAATTTGGTATAATATGCACATTAATTAAAAGTAAAAAAAAAGACGACTCCATGTATTGTTTGTTCCTATTTCTCGGTGCGGCTCGAAATTTCATCAATATTTCCGATTGATTTTAATAACTCTAGCAAAACAGTAAACATAATAGTTTCGCTTTAATGGTTCCATATTTATTGTAAATATTGAAAAGTTGATCCACTTGTGAAAGTAAAGAATGGTTTATTTTTTACAGCCTCATCTTCGGTACTGGTATTTTTGTCAGTTTTTTCTTATTACCCTA
>NJDD01000974.1:450633-499374 GCA_002245505.1 Calephelis nemesis | reverse complement strand
GGCCCGCTCCGGCGCAGGCGGACCGGGGGCGCGAGAAGGCGGTTCATCCGCCTTCAGAGTGCTTCCGATGCGGGACTGCCGGGGGGAGTCGGGGGACTTCCTCTGGCCTGCACAGCCTCGCACGCCTGGGGGGCGACTCCAGTGGCCGGAGTCGCCCCTCTTTCAGCGCGGAGGGAGGCCCGGTAAAGACCGTTGTGTGTGTCAAATGCATGGTAGTTTGGGTAATGTTCTATTTATTGATTTAATGTACTACATTAACATGATTATTGAAAAATATTAGCGTTTGGCACTTCTCCTACACATAAAATATAAGTGTGCCAAATTTTATGCTCCTGCGACCGCTCAATTTAAAAAGGGGTCCAAAGTTTTAGCATCAAGTATTAATATATAGATAAGTAAGGATATAATTACAAACCTAAATAAGATGTATGGTAATAACCAAATTATATTTGCTTAATGCTATTGCATGAATAAGTGGGAAAGTGAATTCCTATCCAAACAAGTGATAGCACAGCATTCTATCACAGTGGTGCTGTTGGTATTGACCTACTTATTCTTTACTCGGCTCTTGTGAGCAACCTAGAACGAAAGTAGATGGTCTATTCTGGACCAATACAGAGGTTTATTGAATAGTAATCAGTACCAACTATCGGATGTTGGAACATGATGTTTTGCGATCGTTGAAACTGTGACACCAGGAAGTCGTTGACTACATGAGGTTCTGGGTTCGAATGTCGGATTTTATTTTTTTAATAAAAAACATGTAGCCCGATTTTATAGGTGCTGGGTTATGGCCGGATCTGACACACTCACACTTTGAGTAAATACACCCTCGATTTATCCTGGATACCTTGGTTGTGTCTCTGTTACCCTTTTGATAAATAAGGACTTGAATATACTTATATTTTTTAGACAAAAAATGTAAGATGTAATATAAATTTGCGGAACTTTACCAACTGATTAAGCAGATTGTACTTATCGAATAATATCATGAAAGTGTTAAATAAAATATGATAAAGAGACTGGCACACTTATTTTGGTCTCTTTTAATAACCTTTTTTAAGGTGAGAGATAGAGCTACTATAGATCAGTTACCAGGCTTAAAAGTAACAAAAGTTCTGTTACTTTTCAATTAATAACACAAAAGTCTTAGCAACAAAACCAGTAGAGATTGTTTAAATCAATGAAATAACATAAGTAAATTCCATTTTTAAAAAATCGACTTAGTAACAACTTCTTTATCAGAAAATCCTTGCAGATTTTTCCTTACGCAATGTTTTGTGATAGTGTCATCTTTATTTTATGTAATAGAAGGTTAAGCTTAGCTGTTGCACAATTTTATGAAAGATTTTTATCTTAAGATGACGATAGAAACAAACACACACAAATATATGTTATGTGTCACAAGAAGATAAACGAAGACACGCCTTTCCTTAGGGTCGAGTCTTTATATGTAAACCAGTAAGAAAACACTACATTAATATATAAAAAACAATTTTTGGACTAGGTACATAACATAAAGGTAGCATTTGGCGAATAAATAGAAAATGTTTAAGAATCTATACTTGCTATCATTGGCACTTGGTGGAATTTCATTGTATACACACTTTTTTGTAGTAAAACACTTGTACTCATCCACTATAAACTTTATTCAACACTTTACGCTACTCTTCTGCAAACGGTTTCACTTTTTGCAACATAAAAATATTATTTCAGTTTAACGTTTAGTATTTATTTCGTTGCCTATGTGGTCTAGCGGTTCAGGTGTTGGATTTGACTGCATGAGGTCCTGGGTTCGAATCCCGGGTTGGGCAACGAAAAGAAAATTTGGTTTTTACTATTTTCTAATTCAAAAAATGCTCGGGATTGGATATGTGGTTGGCGATAGGTTTACCACCTATCTATATATCCTATATATACGACCCACTTAACCTATTATCGCTTCTTAAAAACTGCTAGGTAGAGAGTCAGGTGATCTATAATTGTACTCAGCTGGCCCAAACCAAAATGTAGAATATATGGGGATAAATTAAGATACCTTTTATCAAAGATAAATTCACCTTTTTCTAAGTTATTACTAAGTTAAAATTTTGTTTTCATGTTACGCGTGTACATTAAAGTGATGAATAACAAAACTTAACCGTAAAACTTGTAGTATAATATTATCTTTTTATCTGTGTACCTCCTTACATAGTCTGTTAATATTTTGATATTTCACTGGCTGTTTTTGTTTCGATCACCTTTTTTTAAAAAACGGAGGAAGACATTAAAAGGAGAAAAGTCAAGGACTAGGAACGCAGAGTCCGATAAAAGAAAAAAGGGAAAAACGAGCAATAGAGTTTTGGTTCATGAAGCAATTGACGGAGGATTGCATAAGAAAACTAAGAAACATAATATACTAAATAAAAGCAACTGAATACTACGACCCTTTACAATTGATATATTATGTGAGATACTTATTTTCTCCTTTTAGCCTAGTCAATGGCTTAACTAAGTAACCCTAAAGAAACCCTCTCAAAACCCTAGAGAAACAGGCTTAGCTAATAAGAGCCTTTAAACCCTAGGGAACAGGGGTGAACAATGAGGTACCGTGTACTCTTCAAAAAAGCTTCTCCTCCTCTGGGTCTAATGCAAGTAGAACTCAACAAAACAGGGAAGCGATAAGTCAAACTTCAATATCAGGTATAAATCTGTATATTGTAAGCGGAAAGTTTGTCACTGACAGCAAATCTCATACAAAAAACTATGCGGCTAATGCCACCGTGATCTAATGACGCATAGCGCCATCTGTTGACAATATAATGCGTAACCGACGATAATTATTTTATATATTTTTAAATTAATGAAAATGCCTAATTTAGATTCAAGTTGTGTAGAAAAACATAAAAACCGGAAATTCATAGTTAAATCTCTAAAATACAATTTTGAACTTAACAAGGGGTAATCAATAAAACACTCAAAAGAACGTATCTTGGACCGGAAGATCAAGAGGAAAGGATATTACCCGTTCGGAGTTCTAAGTGTTCAACAGGACTCATAATTGTGTAATATATTTTAATTGTATTATTGTTTATAGTGTTCTCCTTTTTCCTCTGCCTATAGGATCCCAGACCCTCGTCCTTGTACTGGTGAGTTTCCTACTTACTTCACTTACTTTATTTACTAATCTTTACTATTAACGAAGTGGTTTCGGTTATCTCAATTACCTTAACCCACTCCACCACTCCGTTATAGTTGGCGCCCAACGTGGGGCCAACTATAACGAAGTGGTTTCGGTTATCTCAATTACCTTAACCCACTCCACCACTTCGTTATAAACTGTAAAAAAACACACAAAAATTAAGTAATTTCCTCGACTTATCATAACTACATTATCAGATATAGACTATGGCAACGTGACTGTTACCTCGGAAGTGGGCTCTTAAAACAAAAAAAAAAAAAATATGTTCAGAAATGACGGACAAATCGATTAACTTACCTACATAAAATATTACAGGAGTCCAACGTATATCTTCCCCTTTTTTTGAACTAGGTTAAAATACTTTTGTGTCAATAGTAGACGTAGTAATGAGTTATTAAAAAAAAAGTAACTTTACACCCATATCCCCGAATTTGAAGGCAGACGCGAAATCAGGACCCCGAAAACAAAAAGAAAATTGGGTTTTTGCAATTTTCTAATAAAAAAATGTTGCTCGGGATAGGATACGTGCCCGGTTGGCTATGGCTATGACTTAGTATCTTCGGCTAGTCGTGGGTGCCCTGGTTGTGCCTCTGCCTACATCTTCGGGGATATGGGCGTGAAGATACTTTTTTTTTCAAAGAGCTATCGGAACGCTACTTCGAAATAACGGCTGCCCATCCGAGCCCGGCACTAGCACCCGCGTCTGACTATGCAACGGCCGCGGACGTCCTCGCCCAATTTAGGAGACTATTATATGTAACACGTATTATCGGATCCGTGAGATCCGGTAACTGCGGTCAACTAGCCTACCACCCTAATACATATTTACGAAACAGTACACTATACCGTCGACAGCGGGCTTGTTGACGAAGAAGTCTACCACCCGGCGTTTACCGCTTAGCGGCAAGCTTCTATTACTCTAAGCAACCCAGTCAGTCAAGCACCAAGTCGAGGTTCTGTCTCCTGGGAGACAGCTCACCGTTTTCTTCTCCCCTGGGAGAAAGCCGATGTCTCAGGAAAGAGTCCAATCTATTAAATAATTAATTATACTTTGAAGTCTTCGAAACCGGTTAAAATGGCATCAATTATAAATATTGCTCCTTTGCTTTTGTAAAAGAAGGATCTAATGTTTTTTTGACGTAAACATATAGTAAATAACAGACAGCTTATTGTAAGAGACAAAGAGAATACAATACTACGTAAATATGAGAGACAATGATAATATAATGCTCAATATGAATTTTGAGTTTTTTTCTAGATTTGTTAAAAATCGACAAATGTCTATAGTGTGTTTTTAAAGAAGATAACTATCATAAACCAAAAATCCTTAAATCTAGTGAAAAACTCACTAAGGTGATAACGCTGCTCTTATAAATATTAACTTCTTGTTAAAACTGGGCTCATGTACAAAACAGCTGTATAGAATTAATACATTTTAGATTAAGATTTAATGGAAATTTGGAAACAGGATAAATGTTTATGTTACAACCTGATGATCAAATTAATATCCCAATTATAATTGCAGTGATGAATCTGTATGTAGATACGCGATACAAGGCTAATATACCTATTATTGTTGAGTTTGAGTGTAGCAGTATAAGTGTCTTAGGAGAATATTAACTATAAAATTCTATATAGTGCCGCCTATGATAAGTCTAAATTGTAAAGCAAAAGTAAAGCTAAGGTATCTTCACGTCCATATCCCTGAAGAGGTAGGCGGAAACATAACCTACTGGTTATGCTTCCGTATGGTATAGTATAGTACGGTATAGTATACCTAACTTTTGAATCTCGATATCGCGTGAATTGGAGATTGGAATCGTATATGTCATTTTAGGTAATTTTGAACACAGCACTAGTGAATTATTAATATTTAGTTACAAGTAAATTCAACTAGTCTGATAAATTAATTTACTGTTTACTATAAACTAAATGTTTATAATTCGCCAATATTGTGTTCGAAAGTACCTAAAATGACATACTCGATATCAATTTCCAAAATTGCATGAATCGAGCTTCAAGAGTAGCCCTTCAGGGCACCAACGACTAGCCGAAGACACTAAGTCCTACAATGTGATAAGTAGCAAGTCTGTCGCCAACTAGGCATACATCCAATTCCAGACAATGTTAGTTTTGAAAATTGAAAATACCATTTTACATTTTTTACCATCTGATACTGGACCTCTTGAAATCAAGTCCGATGGCGGACCGCTAGACCACAAAGAAAACAAAAATAGTGAAATGTATAACTGTAAGAGAAGTTTATTTTAAAAGTATTTCATTGTGAATGAAATAAAATCGAACTCCTTTCAGATTTGTAATAGCAATATTAAAGACATGCAAATGTTTCAGAAGTAACGAAGGCGACTTGTTTTTCTTGTAGGAAGTTAATAAGTTTCTTGTTAGGTTTCTAAATATGTTTCTTTGCAAGACGCTATTAAATATAGAAGTGAAATATCTATGGATGCCACGTTAAACCTCTTATGTTAAAAATATGAGACTAATGGTTTCCTTTCCCATTTTGCAAGTTACAGCACAGCACTCTCAGATCAATAAAAAAGAATAGACAAAACAACGCGCTAGCAAACGTTTTTTTTTTGATGAAATTAGAAGGCAAACAAGCAGACGGATTTCCTGATGGTAAGAAATTCACGCCGCCAAAAGACACCAACGGCGGTAGGTAATAAGAGACGGCAGCTCATTATTTTGTTAATCACCATTGGTGACCAAGTATGACATTACATTCGTGAAAGAAATTCTCCGTAAATTAACCATATCTTGAAAAAACAAATAAAAAATCCAGTTTTCGAAAAAGTCTCTTGGAATTGCTTTGCACTCAGTAAATGCTTTTCTAAATAATTTGAAAAAAAAAATATTTCGTAGAACACATAATGAAGCGAAGTAAAACTGTAAAACCGACTTCAAATATTTCATTGAATACCACGTCGCGGTTTAATAATGAATGAAATTAGTGTTTTAATTAATTAAAAACTGGTCTTGTCCGTAAAGACCTATATTTTAAGCAGTACTCTTACGAGCTACTTTTAATTCTTATGAGCTACCTGCTGAGCAAATGTTTTACTATTATATATGTTTATTCTACCAGCTCAGTGAAAAAAAACCTAGAAAACTTCACTAACAGGTCGTGCCACCACTGATAGGGTCATCACATTCTCAGGCCACAATTAACGCGTGATGAAGTCGTTAAAAGTACTGGTGAATGTATAGATTCAAAAACAATCTTTAACATTTTCTTAACTTCAACAAATACGTCTGTTAGATAGAATAATAGACATTGCAAATTCACAAGAAAACAGTAAAACATAAGAATTGTTTGAGCTAAATTTTAAAAGTTCTTTTGAAACACTTCGTAAAGGTTTTTCCCCGTGTTGGTCCGGGCTCCTTTGCAGAATAAACCATCTGCCTTTCTGCCAGGCAGCCCTTAAAAGGCGAGCATAGGCTTACCGTCACTAACACCGTGACATTTGACTAGGTGGTAGAGTTTCGCAGCGACTCGCCCGGATTGGTACCACTACCCACCTATTCCTACCGCCATAACGTCATGACGTGTTCCGGTTCGGAGGGTAAGGTAGCCGGTAAACTTACTTTAAAAAAATTTTAATGACGACAGACTGTATAATATTAATCCGGTGGTACAGCAAGTGAAGCATCGCATATAATATTTGACCCCCTTTAAATACTTTCACTTCACTTAGGGTCAGATATTTGCATTGATTTGGGTTTCCCCGTCTTGGTGCGTGTTCGCTAAGTAAAATAGACCTTTTAACTTTTTGCCAGGCAGCTCGTTATCGGTAGGCATAGGCTGAATTACTAACATGGCTTTAGGTGGTTGAGTGCTATGCAGCAATCTGCCCGGACTGCCCTAGCAACCGCTAGACCACAGATACATTGATTAACAAATAATTCGTAAAGAGCAGTATGCAGGTAAGTCGACATCCTTACTACAAAAGTAAGAAAAATAAACGACGAGTTGTACTCCGGGAGTGCCGACAGAAGTGAAAACTTGAATATTAACGATATGCATTTTTGATATTTTTAATGGTTAGGGAATAATTTTGCACGAAATGCTTTAATTATATCAATATGAAAGTACTATCATTTATTTGGTAGAATACAATATTCATTTATTGCGCTATCGTTCATACAAACATGATAACACGAACATTCGCGCAAGTTCCCTGCGTCATCTTATTCGCGCAAGCGCCCCGCGCCGTCTTACGAATTTTCGATTAGGTCACGTGTCCTGACGCGAGTTTACAATTTTTACTCATTCCAAAAGAGTGCGCAACACCGCAAAAGAAGTTTCCACTTAAAATAAACTTTAATCATAACACCGAAATCCCCGAAAAGAGGCAGAGGTGCCACAAGGACACCCATGTCAAGCCGAAGACACTAAGTTCCACAATGTCATAAGTGGCAGCCTGTCGCCAATCGGGTACATATCCAATTTTATTAACATTATTATTCTACAGCAACTTTATTGTTACCTTCACGAAAATTGAAAACACACAATTTTTTGTTGCCCATCAGGCACTTAAATCTAAACAGTGTTAAGATGAGGAAATCATATTTCCGTCGTACTGTTACTTGATATTTTATATTTCTTATCTACGAAAGTCAGTAAAATTATTTCTTTTCCGTCACCCCATTGTGAGAGAGAAGTGAGTCGGGAGAGGCTTTATTAAAAATGTTAAGTGACATTGCTTTTACAAAACTGACACAAGGAACTTTTAATATTATGTTATAGATTTATTTATAGCAGAACGCATTTTGCGTTAAAAGCTTCAAATATATTGCCGTTTCACATCACACGTTAGCTATCTTTTTCGCACAAGCCATACAAGTTTTAATTTTGATTAACGCGCGCTCTTAAACATTACTTTCCGTACAGTACCAATTAAACAGAAGGCTTTTAATTGACACTATAAACAGCTGATTTCTGAAGCCATAAAACTTTCTACACCTCTTCGATGTGTTGTTAAATAACATGTACCGTTATTCAATATTTGTGTTAAATATACCTACTTAATTACGAAAGCTGTTTTGAAATTTCTAAACACAGATTATGTAGTCACAGGTATTTCCATGATAGATATTATCACACCTTTTATCCTGAGAAGGCAGACAGAGGTGCGAATTCTACTTAAATGATGCACTCAAAGCTATTACACTACTCCCCGTGTTAGTCCGGGCTCCTTTGCAGAAAAGACCCTTTGCTTCACTATCCTTTCCTAGCCTTTATCCTAACCTTTGTTATCTCTAGGTGGCATGAATGTCTTACCATCAGGAAAACCTATTTGCTAACTCCAAGGTAACCAAGGTCTTCTAAGTAACACTGGATGTGACACAGTGGGCATTTTTTTTTCAGGCCAATAAGGTCGAGATCCCCCTCGTACTTGTCACGTTGACAACATAATCTCTAACCACCATGTAAAAGAACCACCATTCAGCTTAATTCTACCAGCTGCATTTTTTTAATTTAAAAAAAAAGTGTCTTCACGCCCATATCCCCGAAGGCAGAGGCACAAACAGGGCACCCACGACTAGCCGAAGTCACTAAGTCCCATAATGTCCCATAATGATAGGTGGCAAGCCTATCGCCAACCGGGCACATTTCCAATCCCGACCAACATTTTTTTTATTAGAAAATTCGGAAAAATCCAATTTTATTTTTGTTGGCCAACCCGGGATTTGAACCCGAGACCTCATGCAGTCAAGTCCAACACCCGGACCGCTAGACCACAGAGGCGAAATTAAATTACTTTTTTTGTGCTAAAAGTAAAGATAAATGTGGTAGAGACATCACAGACATTGTAGATAAGTAGCAGTCTTGTGACCAGGGTTTTAGACATTGTGTGTAATTTTACCGCCTATTTACACTCTCGACCGGAACATGGTAGCGCCAAACAATGTCATCATGACAACGGAAATAATAGCAGTAGTATGCCTACCCAGACAAGTTACACAGTGTTGTACCACCACTGGTCTATTCTATTTTTTCACCTCTTGCAAGCTTCTAAGCGTAAGGGATCTGCTATTGTAGTCTGTTTAGGATTTATGACCAGAATGACATAAAAATTTCAAGGTTCTTTCACCAGCATGCAGTTGAGTCGTCACAACGATATACAAAAACTTTTTATCAAGGGAGCCCCGTTCTTTCCTTATCTAGCTGGTTGGCCTTTACTTTTACAGGATGGAATATCTTCATACAAACTTCAATCTCCCTATGTAGTCCTTAAGAGGACCAGTAAATAGCATACGTCCGATTTCGGTTCTTTAACTATATGTTTATCAAATTCCATTAAAATAGGTCTAGAGGTTTTTACGTGAAATCGTAACAGACAGACTCACTTTGGTATGGATTTGTAAAGAACATTTTTTTTTGCTTAACAGAATTTTACTTTTACCTAAAATGAAAAAAACCCTTGGTCATTTTAAACACATAGACTAATTTTGCTGATTATTTTTTGTTAACGTCAGGAGAACGTTCACATTAAAAAAAACAGTAAGTATTCATAGTTGGGATAGGACGTAATATGTCGGCTCAGCTAGCTTAAATTGGTCGTGTAATTACGCGTTGACGGATGGATCAGGTCCCCAATTCTATTTTTCTGCTGTTAACCGAATTCAAAGAGGAGGAGGTTTTCAATTCGAACGTAATATATTTTTTATTCTATGTTTGTACCGCGATTACTCTACTAAGACCCAACCGATTTTGAAAGTTCAATTTTATTTATATTATATAGATCATCATTCCGAGGTAGTCCCATATTAGATTTATGCTGATCCAATTACTGGTTTTTGAGTAATACTTAATAGTGACTGATCTTGTCAAGATAAGAGAAACATACTCAAAAATAATTATCAAATTGCGACACGGTACTTGGTAGTTTCAGTATGTTTTTGAAAAAGAAAGAAAAATACAGACGAAAAGTAAGAAATTTGCGAAATATGCATGTTGAAGTTGTTACAAAACGATTGAAGCTTTCCAACGTCATATTCTACAATATCGTAGTGCGGAAATATTTTAATATTTATAGATAATAATTATTTAATTATGTACATAATGTTTCAATGTTCATACAAAAATGTTTTATATTTATTAAAATTTTCAAACATACATAAATTTCACCCTTTCTACCGTTTCCGAACCTAACCAGTCAGGAGAAGAAACGGAAAAATAAACTCTCCGGCAGCCACGACTATAACCTATCATCCTTGTACTACCATCGTTTCCAAACCTAACCGGTCAGGAGGAGAAACGGCGAAACAAACTCCTCGGCAAGCCCGATTTCTTAAATTTTTGAAATTTACAGTTTTATGCGCTTAAAATTATTGTTTATGTAAATTTTGTAATTATGGCTTTTGTGTAATGGTTTTAAATTTTTTTTAAATTTTTTTTTATTTATTTAACTTATAACTGAAATTTTGGGTTATTTTGATACACAGACAAACATTTACTCTATCTGTTTTTCTCTGTCTTGGCGAAAAACATTAATCTAAATCAAAAGTATCTTCACGCCCATATCCCCGAAGAATTAGGCAGAGGCACAACCAAGCCACCCACGACTAGCCAAATGCACTAAGTGCCACACTGTTGATTACGGCCAATATTAATAATCAATCCTAATCCAAAACTTGCTGTCCAAGATTGATATTTTGATCAATTTTTATGTTATCGCTTGCCAATATCATATCTGTGGACAGAATAAATATGGCAACTAGGTATAGGATAGGCCGGCGGATACGCAGCTTTCTAGATTGCTTGAAATCCATCTTTAGAGAAATACTCGTATTATTAACATTGGCCGTTAGATCATATAAAAATATAGCAGATCAACGTCTGCTGGGTCAGCTAGTTTATTTATATTATTTCAGCATTTCCATGTATTTATTAGCAACGTTGACATCTAACATACATCAACTCTTGGCGCAAGCGTACAACTAGGTATAAAATTTTATTTGTATAATTCGTGCAGGGTTACTTATTTACTGTCCCATTTACAGTAAAAGATTCCCATGGGAGATATCGAAGTAGATGAAAAGGATCTTATTCATTCTCTTTTATAGGGCATATTTTACATATGGTCTCGTAAACTTTTCCGGGTCATAAGTTTAGCACTTTAGAGATTAAAGACATAAAACTCAGCATAAATGGTCCAACTAACTTTTATAAATAGAAATCCATATTGTGAAGATAAATTTAACATACGAGTATGTGTTAGTTCTAATATAATAGCTAACGATTTGAGATGTTGTGATTGACATCGCCCCTGTGGTCTAGCGGTCTAGTTGTTGGACTTGACTGCACGAGGTCCTGAGTCTATTCCCGGGTCTGGCAACAGAAATAAAATTGGGCTTTTCCAATTTTTTAATGAATAAACGTTGCTCGGGATAAATAAACACATGCATCCATTGAATCATGGCAGGTAAGTGCAGTACGATCATCCCCTCGTTGGTCGAGTGCCTATCGTACACGCCTAACTCCAACAACAGCTAACCGCGAGGCTCGGATTCGACTTCAGACGGAGGCAGGCATTTGTGTGATGAACATTTCATACATTTCCGGATCTGGGTGTTTATTAAATTTGTTCTGGCATCTATTTTAGGATTTCTATGTATTAGTATTCTTAAATAACACTCATCACATAAGCATATAATTTACTTAGTTTAAGGTTAAATTTAATTTGTGTAAGTTCTCTAGAGATACTTATTTATTGTTTTATTATTAAAAGTGTTATTGACAAAAAACGATGGCGTATTATGACGTCAAAAATATGTTTACCATGCGTCACACACCAATCACATCAGCAATCCTTCCTGTTTGTAACATTTCTACTACGTGTCGTTAAACTATCAACATGACAAAATTTTGGCACAAAACGTCTTGAAATTTGCAATCAAGTCTGCTGTTAACCTACAAAACCTTTAAAATATTTTTGAGTAAGAAAAATGGTCTTAGGAACTTCAGTTGCTCTTTTTCTAAGAAATTTTCATGTTTAATAAAATATGTTGTAGTTAAATATTATACAAGTAGCCTCTTTTTATTTCAGTACAGAAGTCATATGTTCTAAAGATATTTTCATTTGATATTTATTTTTTCGAAAGATAGTAAATAGTTCCGAAATCCCACATAAATTTTATCAACATCTTAATAGTAGTTTTGGAGTTACACTTAATAACGCCTCCTTTTTTCAATTATCTTAACGACCTATGTTTCTCAGAAAGGACTATTAAAATCGGTGGGCCATTTAGCCGAGTAATCACGTAACAAACATACAAAAAAGTGTAAAGTCGAATTAAGAATCTCATTCTTTTTTAGAGTCGATTAAAAATAACACTAACTGATTTTCTTTGTATTAACACGTGAAGCAAAAGCAAAATTGCGCTGACGGAGGATTATGAAATTTGGCAAACTTATGGTTTATGTATAGGAAAAGTGCAGAACGCTAACATTTTTTAATAATAGTGATTATAAAATGCATTAATTGAAAAAATAAAACATTACACGTACAACCACGCATTCGACACACACAAACAAATATATCGATGATAACGATAAAAGATTACAGATGGCGCACTAACTGTTCAGGAAAGAAAGTAGTTGGTCTTGAGAAATGAAGATGACGTTCTTATCAAAAAGATATATGGTCGAATTTCGACCACAGGCAACCAGTAGTTATTTCACCTCAGCCTAAACCTGCTCAATACATATAATGTCTTATTAATAAACATGGACTAACGTAGGAGTAGTCTGTATCGCATTGTAATAAGGACTGTAATACCGTGTTGAACCTTGGAGTACTTTACTCCGTGTCTATTAATAAGACGGATAGAATACAGTTCATGACAGACTACATTTCTTAATAATACATTAAGTATCCAGTAATTATATCTGTAACCTAAGATTTCTTGCTCATTTCCTACCGATTACTTAACGTACGCGTAACAGTATTCGCGTTCTGTTTAATAATCATAGCATTCACGTGTTTCCTACAAGATAAGTTTTATACTTATAGAAGGTATAGTAGTACTATTTTAAATTACGCGCTCAGGCCATATTGGTCAAGTTTCGGAAATCCGAACGTATTTTAAAGATATCCATATATCAAGTAAGTAAGTAAGTATCTTCACGCCCATAAAAGCGTAGGCAGAGGCACAACCAGGGCACCCACGACTAGCTGAAAACACTAAGTCCCATAATATGATAGGTGTCAAGCCTATCGCCAACCAGCACATATCCAATCCCGGGCAACCTTACTTTTATTACAAAATTTAAAAATCGTATTTTCTAGCTTTTTGTTACCCGACCCGGGGATCGAACCCAGGACCTCAAGAAGTCAAGTCCGACGTCGGACCACTAGACCACAAAGGCAATATATAGAGTTGTTATTACATAATTAATCATTTCACATTTAGATTCGGTTAGCCAATTTAAAAATAAAAGTATAAGTGTAAAAAGAGTAAAAAGAGTAAAACGTGTAAAGCCGAAGCGCATAATTTAAATAGTAGGTAGTACTACTATACATTTTGATGTTTGAAGATCTACGAAAATTCAATCTGCTCTACCTATGTGGGTGAATTCATGCAACATTGTAATACCTTAAGAGAGTACTATCTTAATTCAGGATTTATCAGCCATATAAATAACTAAATCATTCCACTAGTAGGTTCACCACATTTTTGTACCAAAAATAATGGCGAGAAAAGAAAAGTAAAGAGTATAGATAATTGGCAGACCAAAAACTGAGCGTTAAAACTTTGATAATCATTTGAAAATAGAAACCATTGACTACGGTCATGTTTGTTTGAAAAAGGTAATTAATGTTATAAAGTATCTTCACGCACATATCCCCGAAGAGGTAGGCAGACGCACAACCAGGGCACCCCCGACTAGCCACTACTAATTTTCACAATGTGACAGGTGGCTAGCCTGTCACCAACCGGCACATATCCTAATCCCGAGCAACATTTTTTATTAGAAAATTGGAAAAACCCAATTTTCTTTTTGTTGCTCGACCCGGGATTCGAACCCGGGACCTCATGCAGTCAAGTCCAACAACTGAACCGCTAGACCACAGAGGCGATTAATGTTATAAAATAATTATTGTGATAATGTGTGTGTATGTAAGAGCTACATAAACCTCATACCCGCTTTAGTTTGATAAATACCAAAACCACCTATGATTAACTGGCGTATTTCTCTGTGTTTGTCCCAATTTCGAAGATAGGATAGTTTTGATATTATATACTTAGTCGGATCATAACTTTTGCATACAATAAAAAAAATTAACTAAAAAGAATGGCCACAAAAATGATTCTTAATTTGAATTTAGAATCTTTTATGAAAATAAGTCCGTATTTTTTTCTAATTTGACTTTTTACTAAATATGAAGTGGACGCTTAAGGGAGACTAATCTCAATTCGGAGTCACTTAAGGCATCCCTGATCAAAGCAGCCGCCGATCTTGACATGGACTTCGTGCAGCACAGATTGAAGGTCTGTATTAAAAATCTCAGGGCTCTTTTTGAGTAATCGTAATTAATATATGAATGCACGTTTTATTCAGTTCATTTTGACGAATAAATTACTATTTTAAAAACAAACAGGTGATTATAACATGTGTCAGAACATAAATATTGAAGTTATTAATAAGTAATTAAACATTCACCACATAATTTGAGCCCTCAGCAGTTCAGCAGTAAATGTCATAGAAGCGAGAAACTGATAATAACGAGATGTAATATTTCTAAGGATATAAATTAAGCCCATATGTCAGATGACATGGGGCTGAAGTGAACGCCTTCGCAGCTGTCACTATTTCACGTGATAGGGATATTAATAAAGTTTGAGGTTTTGTAAATATTATGCGAGGCAAATACAAATATATAAGACATTTTGACATAGCAATAATTAAAGGTGTTATTCAAATTCTGTTTTAATGCAATTGCTTATTGTAAAAAGTTATTGACAACCTTAAAATAATGATATGTACAATAACGTACAGTAGTATTATTTAAGTTATGAGCTTCGGCTATATTCGTCAAGCTTCGGAAATCCGGAAATATTTTAAAGTTGTTTAAAATAAAATATTACAGTTAAGATCTATATAGAGTTGTTATAACATAATTAATAGTTTCGCTTAAATTTAGATTAGGTCAGCCAAAATAAAAAAAAATTATAAAGTGTAAAGCTGAAGCGCATAATTTAAATAGCAGTATTGTATTTGTCTATATATCAAATAGGCAAATACAAATATCATATTTTGACATAGCAATGACTAATGATGTTAATCAAATTCTGTTTTAAAAATGTTTATTGTAAAGAACCATACATCATACTGCTTATTATATATACAACATTAAACCAAAACAATTGCGGAAGTTTAAACAACAGGATTAAAAAAAAAGAAGACACCCTCATATACTGTTTTGGTATCTCTCAAAGAGTCTTATCAGCTGTGTGGATGAAAGCTCGAAACGGACATGAGTTTTTCAGACATATTAATTAAATTTTGCCCTGTTGTAAGGAATTCACTCATAACCCTAATTCATAATTTAAACGAAGAAACACTTATACGTATCACTTGTAATTTATTATTTTATAAATAGCCTACCGGTTTCGCTTACAACATCACCATTAGGGTTAAGTTAAGAGATTGGTTTAAGTTTTAGCTCTGATGATGTTGTTGTAGTGAAACCGGTTGGCTATTTATAAAATAATAAATTACAAATGATACGTAAAACAGTACAAGTGTTTCTTCACTTAAAATATGAATATTTGGAATATATTATTTTGACGACGGAAAATATCAAACAAAACCTTAACTAATTATACATTTAACCCTTATCAGAAATCTATATATTAATACGTGAAGCAAAAACTTTGAACCCGTTTTTACGAAAATTGCGCTGACGGAGGAACATAAAATGTGGCACACTTATAGTTTATGTGTAGGGGAAGTGCAGACCGCTAATATTTTTCAATAATATTGCTTATAATGCACATTATATCAATAAATAAAACATAACCCGTACTACCATGCATTTTACACACACAAACAAATATGTTGATGATAACGATGAAAGATCACAGCGCACTAACTATTCATAAAGTTTAGTAGTTGATCTTAGAAATGAAGATGGCGTTCTTATAAAAAAGATACTAAAATTTACTATGATCGAATTTCGACCCACGGTCGCCAACTAGTCTCTATAATTTGAGAAAACACTTGCAAATCCGTTAAGTAGTTTTTGAATTTCTTAATAGACAAGCACAGTCAAAGCACTTTGCTTTACAAATTCACATTGATAACTTATTTTGTTAAGGCTATAGTGAAACATACATATACATAGCTATTAAATAATTACTCTTCTTTCACATTACAATAATAACAATAATAAATATCCCCTTATAAGTTACCCAAATTGAATCTAATCCCAAAGTAAGCAAATTATATGCTTGTGTTATGGGTGTTAGTTGACGATTCTAATATATAGAAATACTTAAATAGATACCAGAATAAATTTAATAAAAACACCGACCTGGAAATGCCGATATATAAATTTTCTTCACACAAATAACTGCCCCCTTCGGGAATCGAACCGAGCGTCCTGGTTGATAGGCGTGTACGCTAGCCACTCGACCATTGTGTAGGCGGTTAGTAAAGATATTGAAATCGCTTTGATTATTCCATAGAAATAAGCGCTTCGGCTTCAACGGTGCAAATACAATTCAAACGAAGTTCAGTTTAAGAGAAAGTGGAACTCTTTATTCAAACTCGACAGTCTGTTATTATTTTCGAACAATTACCTCTTGACACAACCTTTGACGACGTTGTAATTATTCACATAATGACTTTCAAAATATTGTTCCGTGCGAAATATCTAGAATAGCTTTTACGCTCGCGCTGTTAGTACACCGAAGCGATCATAAATGCACGGCGATATTGCGAAAACATTGTATGACTTAGTTTCGTATATACTACATTATCCCTTGCCATATTTTAATACACACACATATTCACTCCAAGTCCCTTACAGGGTAGGCAGAGAGTATGGAGTTCCATACCTCACGATCCTGACAGAAATGTCTGGATTTCATCACTGTCATTACCCTTTTCATACAAGCACACCGGTTTCGGAAACTCTTGACCCCACCTCGAATAATATTCGAGCAACCTGATCGTGGAATGTCAACCTTTGTCTCCTCCTATGTACATCCACTTTCGCATTGTAGGTAAGCATATCTGATTTGTCATTCTTTAATCTGTCATTCTTTCCACGTGACCGAATCAGCGAAGCATGCCCTTTCGCATTTTAACACCAACACTTTCTTTCAATCCCACTCTTTCTCGGATCTCACTGTTACGAATGCGGTCAGCGAGCGTTACACCGCTTTCATTTCGACCGCACCTATCCTACTCTCGTGTGTCTTCTGACATACCCAACTCTCGCATTCACACAACAACGTTAAGATAAGCACAGAATTATGCAAAGCGAGTCTAGCATTCTGACTCAAAGCCTCGTTTTGAAATAGCTTACCTAGCGCTCCATTCAATCATTTCCTGCACTCTTCAATCCACATCCGCGGTTTACTTTCCATCTATTTTTTAACCGATTGTAAGAAGAGGTGTCTCTCAAAATTAGAATTAGAAATAGTTTGTTTCACATTAATTATACAAAAGAGCTTGTGGCGCGGCTACATAATATAAAAATCTGCC
The DNA here is from genome assembly GCA_002245505.1 of Calephelis nemesis. NCBI lineage: Eukaryota > Metazoa > Arthropoda > Insecta > Lepidoptera > Riodinidae > Calephelis > Calephelis nemesis. The sequence goes on along the minus strand of NJDD01000974.1, from coordinate 481,450 downwards.
ACAGAATCAGAACAGGGCCACACACTGAGAACATTTGGCAAGACAATAAGCTTGTCTTTTTTCCTCATTTTGAAATATGTATATAATAACTAGCTGTCCCGGCGAACTTCGTTCCATCCGTTGTATGGGCAGTTTGTATGGGGAACAATAATAATAATGTTTTCTCCATTTTCCCTGCAACGTTCTTTGTTTTTCTCTTCACAAGTACCTTCTTCTGATAATAACTAACACAACAGAAAAAGAATTAGCCAAATTAGTTCAGCCGTTCGGAAGTTATGCGCTTGCCAACACATTTAGCGATTCATTTTTATATTATAGATTGAGGCAGCTAGAACCAGAGTGGCCTGTTTTTTTTACAATATTAAGTTTATGATTTATTACAATTATTGTGAAAAATCATGAAACTCAACATTATAAAAGTTAGGCCACTATGGTACTTAAGGCCTCAAAGAACCAAAGTGACCTAACTTTTACAATATTCAGTTTCATGATTTCTTAAAATAATTGCAAGAAAAAGGAAACTCAATATTGCAAAAAAAAAAATTAGGTCAGAGTGGTTCTCATGACCTAAATTTATATTACACTTTCTATTTATACAAGCGGCCCGCCCCGGCTTCGCACTTGTGTAAAATATACATCTATACCTCCCTCTTAAATCATTTTATCTTTGGAAAAAAAGGCAGTTTTACAATTCACAATACTAAAAAAAAAAAAACAAATATAAATTCAACATTACTGTATTAGATCCCTACTTAAGTTTTTTTTATGTTATAGGAAGGCAAACAAGCAGACGGATTTCCTGATGATAAGAAATTCACGCCGCCTAGAGACACCAAAGGTGGTAATGGTGCGTTGCCGTCCTGAGGTCGGGATGTTAGGCCTCAAGCAAAAGTAAGTCTTTTGAAACGATTGAATGAATTCTCCCAGTGTTAGTTCTAGTCCTCCGAGTAGAAAAGACCATGTGCCTCTCTGCCAGGAAGCTGTCAACTCTCTGCCAAGTGAGAACTGGTTAAAATATAGGTCATCACTAACAATACTGGTGGTAGAATACCGTGCAGAAACTAGCTCGGGTAGGGATCCACCGCCATATTTATTTCTTCCGCCATATTTATTTTGTGGGTTGACGGTAGACTTGCAAAATTGACCTAAAATTCTGGCCAAATGACAGTAACGCAATTGTAACATCTATGGTGTCTAAAGGCCGAGGTTATTTCTTCTACTCGAAAGAATTTTTTTTTATTTGAAAGAACGTAATCCCGATATGTTCATATTGCCATTAAGTATACATCTGATGATTAAATCCCAGGAGAATTAAAGAAAATACTTTTTTATGGTATTAGAAGGCAAACAAGAGAAGGATTTTCTGATGGTGAGAAATTCACGGCGCCCAGATACACCAAAGGTGGTAATGTAGCGAAAGTAAGTTTACCGGTTACCTTATTCTCCGAACCGGAACACGTTATCGGCGAGGACTAACGTTATGGAGGGTGGATATAAAAGGCGGTGGTAACAATCCGGGCGAGCCGCTGTGAAACTCTACACAGTCAGATGTCACGATATTAGTGACGGTAAGCCTATGCTCGCCTTTTACTAGCTGCTTGGCAGGAATACAGATGGTTTAGTCTGCAAAGGAGCCCGGACCAGCACGATACGATATAATATTGAAATTTTTTTTTATGTTATAGGAAGGCAAACAAGCACACGGATTTCCTGATGGTAAGAAATTCAGGCCGCCTAGAGACTCCAAAGGTGGTCTTTAGTGATGCTATGCCAACCTGAGGTCAGGATGTTAGGACTCGAGCAAAAGTAAGTTTACCGGCTACCTTACCCTCCGAACCGGAACACGTCATGACGTTATGGCGGCAGGAATAGGTAATGCGGTGGTACCAACCCGGGTGAGTCGCTGCGAAACTCAACCACCTAGAAAACATTTCGACATTTCAACTGTTTCTTGTGAAACTTTAAAAAATACGCAAAGTTTAAACAAACATTTAAATAAAGCTCGTGATGCAGCCACATCCACATTTGTCTCAGTCCTGTATCCTCACGTTGATTACTTCATAAACTTTTGCTTGTAGTGAAAGCAAAACGACACTGGATTTCAACTGGTCACAAATAAAGAATTGAGCCAGTCATGCTTGATATTCGGTGAAAGTGACGTCATCGATTACTCTCTCCTTAGTTTGATTATAAGGTATTGAAAGATTATGCAACTGACCACTGCTCGCTATTTCATGAATATGTTAAATAAATAAATGTAATATAAAAACTTGTTGATTTATCCGTAAGAATAGTTCACAAAAGTAAGTTTTAACTATATGACTTAATACAAACATCTATAAATAGGCAACCAATTAGGATTTTAATCTAAAAAATATAAATTACTTCACGCCCATATCACTGAAAAGGTCGGCAGAGATACTACCAGGACACCCACGATTAGCCGAAGACGCTAATGCCCGATTTCACCAAGAGCTCTTACAAAAAAAAACCAACATGACAAGAACAGTTAATTCCTTTCAATCTGAAGGTCGGTTACAAACTTTAACATGGTTTTATTAAATTATTTATTAAAATATTAAATTATTAAAATTATTTAAGGGCGGCCAACCCCGCTTCCTTTTTATACAAACAATGATTATGGCTTTGTAAGAGATAATTCTTTGAAATTTTTGAACTAATTGGTATCTTTTGCAAAGAAACTAATATACTATAAACCTCTGAAACTGCCTTTTTTATGAATTTTTGTCTGAATTTTGGCCGTTTCTAATGAATTCATAATTAGTTAAACTAAAAAAATATTTTGATAGAAACCTTGCAAATGTAATAGAGATTCTAAATGACAAATAATTTTCTTACGAACTTTTGAGGATTTCTAAAAAACACGTATTTCCTGGAACATGTTTTACGAAATTTATTTACACTATTTTTCGTTCAACGTTATCATGTTCTCACTTTTTTGAAATTTGCCGATTGCAAACCGAGATCTCAGGCTCTACCTCTCTTTTTTCGCTGTACTTCTTTTTCTTACACTGCACTGGATCAAACAACAAGCTTTTTTGTTGCCTGGAAGGGCCCTCTTCAGTATGTATTTCCGCAAAGTGCGCTTTCTTCTATCAATGGTTTTATTAGGTATTTTTAATGCTAATAATTATTAAAAAATCGTGATACCATATCATATGAGGTATATTATTAGGTATATTTAATACTTGTATGAGCTTTATTTTGCCTAGTAAGGCGCGCAACTTTTTAAAAGTTTTCATTAGTAAAAATAAGTATAAAAAAAAATATGTGTTGGTCCGGGCTCCTTTGTAGAAATAGACCAAGCAAGCATAGGCTCACCGTCACTAACACCGTGACATCTGACTAGGTGGTAGAGTTAAGCAGCGACTCGCCCGGATTGGTACCACTGCCTTACCTATTCCTGCCGCCATAACGTCATGACGTGTTTCGGTTCGGAGGGTAAGGTGGCCGGTAAACTTACTTTTGCTCGAAGCCTAACATCCCGGCCTCAGGTTGGCAACGCACCATTAACACCTTTGGTGTCTCTAGGTGGCGTAAATTTCTTAACATCAGGAAATCCGTCTGCTGGTTTGCCTTCCAATATCATAAAAAAAAATCTAATTCACAAAAAGTATTAGTAAATATAACTCAAAAGAAAACTCTGAACTATCTTTATAAAAAACATCAGAATTATATTGTTATTGCTTAAGTTAACGCGTAGTAAACATACAATAAAATCAAAATCATCCTGACAAATTTATAGCCTCAACATCGCTTCTGAAGCCTAGCGGTACGACAACGGACTTGACTTCTAGGCCCCGGGTTCGATCCTCGGCTCAGGCAACTGAAAAACTAGATAATGCGTGTTTTGTATTTTCTAACAAAAGTAACGTTGCCCGAGATTCGATATATCCCTGGTTGACGTCAGGCTTACCACCTATCATATTGTGAACCCTAGTCTAGTCGTGAGTATCCTGGTTGTGCCTCCTGAGTGATATGGACGTGAAGATAATTACGAAAAGAAATTTTAGAGCCTGTAAAAATAGAAAGGCTTATTATCTATTCATACAATAGTGTATTTGACTGTTGATTGATTTATTAATATTATTAATAAATGACTAGAGCATAAAGAGTAGTTCAACAATAAACGTTTATGAATTTATATTTAAATAAATCATGTTCTACATTTCATGCAAATTAGTAACTGTAATTGAGTATGTCATTTTAAGTTGGTACTCTTAACCATAATCCCACCAAAAACATAAATGTAAAAAAGGAGAACCAAGTTCGGTACAAAAATTATGCTTGGCTGTGAACCCCGCCGCAAAAAGAATGGAAATCTTAATGGGTGCCAAGTTCTATGCAAAATCCAAATGCTTATTTATAGGAACAAAATAACATTATGATCAAGTATGAAACTCTACTTCTTTTCTTTATTCGTTAACTATAATAAATGCTGTTATTTAAAAATAATAGATCTAATAGTAGGTTGTAATTCTATGTTATTGTTAATTATTAATTAAATGTTAATAACTCGCTAGTATTGGATTAAAAAATATCTAAAATGACATATCCGATTTCGATATTGAATATATAAATACATAAATAACGTGCCTAAGTGCACGGCGAAGAAAACGGCATTCAATACTAAACCCTAGTTGTTTTAAGATATGCCTTATATGTTTACTTATATTAACTAACAAATGTAAATTTTTGGTGATGAATAAAAAAAATCTAATTTTGATAAAATCGAAATTCAAGAGTAACCCTACACATCATAAAACAGATAGAACCTGACTTATCTATACTGATAAAATAACATGTCCTGACTGACTGATTCAAAAACCGATTCCGATTCCGAGCAAATCTGTTAGAGTTACAGCCATGAAATTTGGTGAGCAGGGTCGTTTTATTGGTCCACTAAGGACGGAATTATGGAAAATGTGCCCCTAAGAAGGTAAAATAGGGTTTGAAAGCTTGTATGGAAGATCGTCAATTTGTAAGTTAACATCATGAAACTTTATTTTTATGCTACTCATTAAAAATGAGTAGATACATATTAAGCGTTTCTGAAAATTTTACCCCTAAGAGGGTAAAAGAAGGGTTGAAATTTTGTATAAAAATTTTTATTAATGGGCTATTGATTAAAAATAAACAAATACGTTTAAAAAAGTAATAAATTATTCATACGGTTTTTTAATTCAACTTCAGTTTAGTAAATTAACTGCCATGTGAGCAAAGCCGCGGGTAACAGCTGGTTTAAAAATATATTCTTAAATATTTATTGTTAAACTACATACATACTCTTTATGATCTAGGAATTTATTAATCGTAATATTAAATCAAACAATAGTCAAATACACTATTGTATGAATAATGATAAACTTTGATGGTGGAAAATTAGGACCAATAAGTAATCTATTAAATTAAAAAAAAATTAAAAATGTTATATACGGTTGCTAATATTATATAGAGGTTAATATTATATAGACGAGTCACAAGTGCCTCTTGTAAGGTTAATGTGAAAAAAAATGTTCGATTTGATTTGAATACAAAACGTTAAATTAGAAAACATGATAAAAACAAGTATTGACGTTGCGACATATATGTTATACTAGCTATTGCCCGCGGCATTTCCGAGGTGGTTAATGGTTCCCACAGGAACATTTTTAAGGAATAAAACTATCCTATGTGTTAATGCAAATTACCTTCTGTGTGTACCAAATTTCATGAAAATCGGATCAGCGGTTTTTGAAGACGTAACAAAGAAACATACAAACGTTCGCATTTATAGTATTAGTTGGATAGTTGTAACAGCTGAGGAAACCATTGTAGAACTCTATAACCTAGATGCAACAAACACAACAGACGTAAGTGCGTTTGTCATCTTAAGGTGCGGCTTCTATTATGTGCAAATTCTTCATTTTCAATTCAAAGAATTCTTTTTAGTGAAGATCGTTTAAGGAAACGGAAAACGAAAGTCAATAACACGACGGAATTGTACAACGATATTGAAACCTCTGATATTTTACAAATATCCCATTGCGACAATTTGTGGTTACGGGAAATGATGCTATGAATAGAATAACTTTCAAGTAGATTGTATTTTTGGTAAATAGATGTGTGTTATTTACATTATACTCTTCCTACACTTTTGTGAAAATTCCTCATGTAAGAAATCGTAATTTTTCAGAACTATCTACTTACTTGGGGAATTAATAACATACGGCCGTTCCTTTTGATCTTTTCTTTCTTTTGTTTCACATATTACTATACTTACATATTATTTACTAGGCGGTAGAGTTTCGCAGCGACTCACCCGGATTGGTAGCACCGCCTTACCTATTCCTGCCGCCATAACGTCATGACGTGTTCCGGTTCGGAGGGTAAGGTAGCTGGTTAACTTACTTTTGCTCGATGCCTAAAATCCCGGCATCTGGTAGGCAACGCTCCATTACAACCTTTGTTGTCTCTAGGCGGCGGGAATTTCTTACCATTAGGAAATCCGTCTGCTTGTTTGCCTTCCAATGTTATAAAAAAAAACATATTATAGACTTTCTAGCATTTGATATACCAAAGCAAATTATAAAATAAATACCAGTATCATAATTGGTACGGATATTGTAACGTTAAATATGTGTAACTAAGATGATTTAAAATTTTGCATTACCCCTTACCTCGTTTTGATTTTACCTTACCTTCTAAATCGAAATCTAACAATGATGAATAAAATGTCCGTATGGCCTATCTGATAACCAGGATTCAAAAATGCATATCGCGTTTTGAATTTTCATAGACGCCCAGTCCAGGGCGCTGTTTTTAAATAGGTATCGCGTAATCTCGATAACAATGGTATTTTTTATCCGCCTCGTTGGTCGAGTGGCTAGCTCACATGCCTAACTACATCGACCAACCACGAGGCTCGGGTTCGATTCCCGACGGGGGCAGGCATTTGTGTGATGAACATTTCATACATTTCCGGGTCTGGGTGTTTATTAAATTTATTCTAGTATCTATTTAAGTATTTCTACGTATTAGTATTAGTATCGTTGACTAACACCCATAACACAAGCATATAATTTGTTTACTTTGGGGTTAGTTTCAATTTGTGTAACTTGTCAAGGGATATTTATTTATTTTTTAACTCTGATCAACTATTATCAGAACCATAACAATACACACACGTATTCACGCCAAGTCCCTTAGGGGTAGTCAGAGAGTATCGAGTGCCAGACCTCACGACCCTGACAAACCTGTCTTGTTTCCTTCACATTCATTACCCTTTTCATACAAACACGCCGGCTTCGGAGACTCTTGACACCACCTTCGGATAACACTCGAATGATTTGATGGTAAAATGTCAACCTTGGTCTCCCCGAATACCTACATCCATCCACATTCACATTGTATATCTGCTTTGTCAATCTTTTATCTGTCATTCTTTCTTTCTGTCCGAATCAGCGAAGCATGCCCTTTCCCATTTTAACACCAACAGTTCCTTTTAATCCCACTCTTTCTTGGATCTATCATAATAATATATATTTGTTACTGGTAGTTCTACAACACACACAACTTTTGTTTAGTCTTTATATTTAGACTAGTTTTGAGTTATCGCTATCTACTGTCAACGAAACTTGTAGAAAGAGACAAAATATAGTTAAGTTTATACGAAACGTTTCCACAGACGTTCAATTATTACTCTGAAATTGTTGGTTAAAGATAATAAATAAAACGGCCCGAGTATTTATGACTCTTTTGTTTGAATAAAAACGATAGCATACAACTAAAATAAGTTTAATTCGTACTAAGCAGAACTAACACAATTTACATTGCAATTAAGAGTTCTTACACACAAACGGCATGTCACCAACAGTATAGGTCGTCGATACACGTCGACGTCAGTCATCGACGCGTCGACGACTGCAGTTACAGGTCGTCGACACAAGTCGACGTCAGTCATCGTCGCGTCGACGACTGCAGCTACCTATGCTGTTGGTGACATGCCGTTCGTGTGTAAGAGCTCTAATGAACAGAGATAAAAATTGGGATGAGCTGCTGCTTGCAAAAACATACGGATCAATTTATGTAGATTGGACATAGCAACGCAAAGCGAACCTTCATCTTCTTTGGCTACGTTATCTACCTCTAGTAGTATACCCTCTAGTAGCTTTCATTATGTATTTGAAGCAGCTTGTAAACTCATCTCTGAAACGGAGTCAAAAGTAGAAGTCAATGACAGCAAAATTGTGATTAAGTTGAAAAATGTCTCTACTGTTTCCAACTTTCACACTTAAATTAAAATCTGAACTTTGGCGATACAGCTTTATTTACGTTTTTTAATCATTGCATGCAACTTGAAGCATTTAACGACATATCATTAAAAATGATACTTTAATGACAAAAACTCCTTAAATGCAATGACGGGATTTTGCAACTTCATTTATTTAATTGTAGGTGTTTGCAAGTCGTGAGAATGTCTTGCTCAAAAGTGAGAATCTTTAAAATTGTTACTTTTTTTGTTAATTACAATTGTCGCTTCAACTGCAATCTTTTGATGAAAAGCTACAATTATAATGTCAGATCCATTACGTTTTTTTATGTCAAAATGGAGGTTTATTATTTTTATCGCTTTTTAAATTTCTTCCACATTCTTAGTTCATAGGGCGTATAATTATTTATAAATTTTATTAAACAGTTTTCTTTGAAAATTATTTTGAACGTTATGAAAACGTTATTTTATCATTTCTTTAATAAAAGTGAAATAATAAAATAAATTGATAAAATATCCATAAAGTTGCGAATGCCTTGGAGCGACAGTGATCAATCACTATAAAAAGACCCTCTTTTCTGTTTGTCTATGATGCTGCCTTTTTTTTGTAATATAAATCCATGACTTGGAATTTAAAGGTAAAAGACAACATAAGTTTCATAAAAATTTTCATCCCCCCATTATAGACCTTTTTGGGATTGTTTTTTTTTAAGTACTGTTCATTTGTACACAAATTTTTGTTAATAATGATTGTCAAATTGATTTGACAATCATTATTAACAAATGATAATTATTTTAATATTAGTTTACAATGATGATTATTTTAATATTAGTTCTTCAATGACATAAATACTTTTTGGTAGTCGTACTCCAGTTCGAAGAGTTTTTTCTTGCTTGCGATTTAAACTCTGCATTCTAACCATAGCTTAAGCAACGTATAGAAAGAAAGGAAGAAAGAAATTTATTTATTTGCGGAATATGTATATTTAAAAGTTGTTACAGGGTACTTACGTACCAACATATTCTACCACATTGTGGTGTGCAAATATTTAACATAATTAAGTATATTCTAGTTTTTGTTTTCATTATTTATATATTTTTACACATAAATTCGTTACTAGGCTAGCACTTATTCATTTAAGCAAAAATTATAACGATCGAGTTTTACCCTATCTACCATACACTACCAAATTTTTGACGTCTAGTGATTCTCGTACTAGAAGATATCGGATGGTCGCCTTTCAAGATGTTTACCTTCATATAATAAATACACAATATAAATAATATTTATGGAGTGGGCCTTTGAGATTTATTATATTAATGAAATAAACATAAAAATGTGAGTATAATTTATGACAAGCACCAATAAGTTTAAATAAACTCAGTATTAACAAAATAATTTAATGATCAGATCAATCGGATATTATCCGAGGGTGGTGTCAAGAGTCTCCGAAACCGGCGTGTTTGTATGAAAAGGGTAATGAATGTGAAGCAAGCAAGACAGGTTTGTCAGGATCGTGAGGTCTAGCACTCGATACTCTCTTCCTACCCTTAAGTAAGGGACTTGGCGTGAAGATATGTATGTGTGTGTATGTATGTATGTATGTAATTTAATGATGCCATAATTCAGTTTGTTTTCATTCAGTTGTTTAAAAAGTAGATTATAAATATTCTCTAAAAATATTTAAAACAGGTGACTGAGACGCTTTTATTTTTTTTTAATCTAGTTTCTTTCCATTATTTTGTCTAGTTGTTAACTTATCACTGATCTTTGATCTGAATCACTGACCTTTGACGGATCACCTATAACGTTTCATCAAACAAGATACAGGCATACATATAATTAAACAAGCTATCGCGTGGTCAAAGCGCTGGGTATTTTGCAACCTTAAAATTTTCGCTTAAAATTACATAACGTCCTCGTTGATAGCGTTACCATGAAAGAAAGGAAACAGTCGGTGATGCAACTGAGAAATCCATTCGGAGTCATCCCCCGTAGTGAAGGGAGACAAGTGTAGATCTCAGTTGATCAAAGCTCGCGACCGGGGACCAGCGCCTGAGTTGAATACGCGTGTGTTGCTAGTTTTGAGTGTTTGTGATTGATTTATGAAACGGTAAGATTTTTATTTAATTTATTGTTATAGTAAAATTACATTTCGATGGGGTGAATTCATCTCTGTTTAAATTGTGATTTATTAAACTACCTCAATGACCATTGAGTTAGATTACATTATACGATCGTGCGCGAGATTTGAGTTTGATTCCCGATATAATTAAGAATGTAATTGTCTATATTTCTTGATGTCAGTGATTATAAAATTTGTTGCGATATTTATATATTTATTTCTATGTATTTGTAATATTGATAATCACCTAAATCATTCAAATATTATAGTTTTCTTACTTTCGGAGCCTGAATTATTGATCACATTACTATAAATATAGTAATAAAAATTTGATATTAATTACATACTACCTGTTATTTATATGGTCTATTTACCAATAGGTATGTTAGAGGTCGGTGCCTAGCCTTAAACTAGTAATTACATTATAAGTAACTATTAAATTGGCTATTTACCTTGGTCATGTTAAAGGATGAAATAATTTCGCAATTTTTTTTGTGTTAGTTACTGTAAGTAGGTTGAAAAAAAGTTAGTTTATTTTTATTCAATATTCTTTGTTAAGACAAGGCAACACCAGTAGCATTATTTAGTTATCAATAATATTATTAGGGCCACTTGCACATTCCCTGGTTACAGTTAATATTGAGTTAAACTTTCAAATATAAGGTGATTAAACTCTAGTTAGACGCTAACTCAGTGTTAAATACTAAACCCAGGAACGTGCAAGTGGCCCTTACTTATCTTTGGAAGGAGAATGTAAAGATGCTACCATCTCTTGAGGCCGCTTACACGTTCCTGGGTTAAAAATGTAACTCTGAGTTAGCTTCTGACTATAGTTAAATCATTTAATAATAAATAATATTATTGATTATTTAGTTTAACTCATTATTAAATTTAACCTAGGAACTTGTTAGTGGTCTTTAGTGAAATAAAGTAGCTGATTTTCGGCAAGTAGAGTTTATACATACTTCATAATATGTATAATATATAATATTTTTTCCCGTGTTGGTCCGGGCTCCTTTGCAGAATAGACCATCTGGCTTTCTTGCCAGGCAGCTCGTAAAAGGTGAGCATAGGCTTATCATCACTAACACCGTGACATCTGACTAGGTGGTAGAGTTTCGAAGCGACTCGCCCGGATTGATACCACCGCCTTACTTATTCCTGCCGCCAATACGTCATGACGTGTTCCGGTTCGGAGGGTAAGGTAGCCGGTAAACTTACTTTTGCTCGAGGCCTAACATCCTGACCTCTGGTTGGCAACGCACCACTACCATCTTTGGTGTCTCTAGGCAGCGTGAATTTCTTACTATCAGGAAATCCGCCTGCTAGTTTACCTTCCTATAACACAAAAAAAAATGTTTTCAATGTAGGATAAAAAGTACAGTAAGTGGCAGGTGTACCAATCTTTTGCGACAGTAAACTAATTTACAAAAGTGCTAATCTTTGTCGTCTGCGACTACAAATAGCATTTTATAAAAATGTAATTTTTAAAGAGTAATGTTTCAAGCTACGAACTTTTAGCAAATTAAATCTTAAAGATTCTAAAAGCTAAGCAGCTTAATTTCGTTAAAACTTTTGTTTTAACAAGGATATAAAAAAATACACTGGTTTTATTCAGTAGTATTTTTGCTGAGATAATATCAATTACAAAAATTGAAGTGAAGTTTTACACAAAAAAAGTTTTGAGACTTTTTAAAGATTTCAGTCTTTCAAGGATCCCTCACAACAAACCCGAACTACTTGTGAAATAAAAATAGTTAAGCAAATTAAAAAAAAGAGTATAGATAACACTGATCAAAGATTATTAATAAACTAGGTTGCCAGATATTCAACATCCAGATTCCTAAAAAAAATACAGGAAATACAATATACGTAACGCTTAGCAATTGGATTACTTGAAGGCAAAAAAAGGAACAAGTGATAATTGAGAACTTAATAAAAAACGAATAAAAATGTATAAAAATGTGTTTATTACTATAAAAGAATAAATAGCATTGAGAAAATGAAGAAATTATACGAATTGAATCTAATCCCAAAGTAGGCAAACTATATGCTTGTGTTATGGGTAGTCAAAGACTAAAAAATAGAAATACTTAAATAGATACCAGAATAAATTTTAGAAACACCCAGACCTGGAAATATAGACGTCTTAACGTTCATCATACAAATGCTTTACGTCGTCGAGAATCGAACACGGTTGGTCGGTAGAGTTAGCCATTTAAGCTAACCCCTCGACCAACGAAGTAGTCAACACAATACAGGATAGGTTAGACAAATTTTTAATTCATAAAACCAATAACCCTTTTTATTAATTTGCAAAAAACAGTTATCCTTTTTGCATTTAGATGAAAATCTCCAACTATATTGTATTTAATTAATTTACGTTCAGCGCTAGCCGTTGCTATAAAGAATCAAATATATTTTGTGACATAATTTAAGAGTAGTAAAACTGCAAAAAACGACATCAATTCCTTTAATCTGTGTCATAGAGGCATTAGTATGCCTCTATGACACAGATTAAAGAAATTGGTATGTGTTATTATATGTAATAAACACTTGTTGGATCTGTATAATATTCAAATTAAGTTATGATCTACTTTTGAAAAAAAATAAATTCCGTTCGTTAATGGCCGGGCAAAAGGGTAACAAACATACAAGAAATATACTAATACATACATAAAATACAATGAATTGATAATCTCTTAAAAAAATATTAAACTTTTCCCTATTGGCGGCCGTATGTTACCCCACGCTCTGCTTCTATATTTTAATGTCACTTTTTGGCCTATAATTAAGTTGCTTACATTTAGGGTTAGGTTAGATTTTTAATTGTATTTGTTTCTTCCTGATATTTGATAAGTTTAGTCTGTAAATATGTCCTCTTTCGTTCATTGTTGTAATAAGTCAAGACTAAGCATGTTTTTGACCTATTCCGATATGTTCTTATTTTGTTTAAAAAATTGCTTACATTTTGTAAAGATTTAACTCATTTATCTCTACAAATCGCCTCTGTGGTCTAGCGGTCCGGGTGTTGGATTTGACTGCATGAGGTCTCGGGTTCGAATCCCGAGTCGGCCAAAAAAAGAAAATTGGATTTTCCAATTTTCTAATGTGCGTGAAGATTATTTTTTTTATCTCTACAAATTTTTACATTTATCTCGTATTTGTTCCTGTGAAAATTCATGGAAAACGCGCAAGTCTGTTTAAACTGACTGATAATAATGTTGTTTATCCACTAGCAAAATATAGTTTTTTTTAACATGGTCCTCGTTTCCCTTAATTAATGGCCGCATTCATAGATGCCAATTAAAATTTAATCTATCATTAAGTCACATTTTGAATTGAAAATGTCGACATAATACCTGATTAAAAGACTATTGACGTCTCTTACTACGGCCTTATAAAATCTCATTATAAAATTTGCAAGTTATGACCACCGTGACCGGAGGTTATATAGGAAGATATATAGGAGGTTGGGTTTTGCCAAAAATCGTTTGGAATTGATAAGTAAGGACAGTGTCTTCCTTATTGTTAACGTTTAAAAATTATTGCTATGTTCACATTTCTGTAGCCTTATTACAGATGAGGAGTTGATAGTTTAATTTCGAAGGCTTTTGTGAACTCCTACACCTACCAGTTAACTACTGTTGTACGAAATGAAACGAAAATTTCTGAAACATTAGATTTGCGTTTTTACTTTTGTTATAAAATTTTATCTACCGTAGAATCTATATTTTTCATCGTGGTGGTCGGCACAAATGCAAATACACTTATAACGTCTGTACTTTTCTAAAATATACTTTATTTAATACTTTAGTAATCGGGTTTCACTTTTCCTCTTTATCAGGGCTTAACAACTAAATATAAATAAGTCCATTTAATTTTAACGTGCAGTGTTTAGTTGTTACTGACTGCACCTAAATAAAAAAAAAAACGAGTTTGTCTGGGTCCACTGGTCTGGGAGTAGATCATTTGCCCCGGGTCTGCCAGGTAGCTAGTAAGAGAGCACTAGTAGCAGAGTGCTGTGCACACACTTTGAGGGAAAGAGATTATAATAATAATATTAAATAATATAATTATAAATATCCCTGGACAAACCACACAAATTGAATCTAACCACAAAGTAAATGCGGGGATAAATATAAAAGGAATTAACGTTGAAGTTAAATATAAATAAAATTCCCTTTGAGTTCTTGGGCCTAGGGTTTACCTTATCATAATAATGCTGTCCAACATTCGAACCTCATACATATTTTTGTTATACCTACATCATCCATAATTTAGTATCCAATAAATATCCCGCTTTTGTACAATTGGATAGGTAATGACGCTTGTAAAACATTTCCACCTCGAAAGTTTGATCAACCCTTTGGGATTGGATATTTATTGGATACTACATTATGGATGATGTAGGTATAATAAAAATATGTATGAGGTTCGAATGTTGGACAACATTATTATAATAAGGTAAACCCTAGGCCTAAGAACTCAAAGGGAATTTTATTTATATTTAACTTTAAAGTTAATTCCATTTATATTTATCCCCGCATTTAACGGGGCGGCGATGAAAGAAGTCTTTTTACAAAGCTAATGCTAAAAATAATAATAAAAATACAACATCGTTAATTTTCTGTAAAAGCAATTCTGTTATTTTGTCTATCAAATCTTTTTGTCGTTTTAATTGGAATGTCAACAATGTCTTTAATTAATACTTATTTATACAAAAATCCTAATTTCCCTTGTAATTTTTTGGAATTCTAAGCCCTTGAGGTTTTTTTGAAAAATCGATATTTTATATAGCATCATATTGATATTAGTACCGTTTATCCCGTTTCCATGAACAGACAAACAAATATTAATCTATACGAAAGTTAAATACGTAGATATCGTCTCATCTGAAAAATCTACTAAAATTACTAGTTCAGATAGATGTGCTAGTGCGAATACTTAACGACATCTTTATAAACCCGCAAACGTGTTTGACGTAATTTGTGTATTTGTGGCATCGTAGATCTTCATCGGATAGAGGATTTTGATGCGGTTTTTTTTATTAGAAACCCAACGTGATCAAGATGGTTCTTAGCTAGAAAATCGCAATCTGTATGGAACTAGACGTGTGCTCTGTCTTGTACTTACTCAATAACTAAACTAGTTGAACAACAAATCCAAAGAAATTCGTTGACATGTAACCGGTAAATGTATCTCCAATCATGATGTGTCTTTGTGAGTACTGGTGGTAATTCTGCTGTTCACAAACTAAACTTATTTTAGATGCATGCTATTTTTCTCAAATGAAACAAAAACAAAAGAAATGGAACGTTTTAGACACGTCAGATTAGTCCGAACATGTCAAATCGCGATGTTTTTAATCAACGTTTTACAAGTAACAGTTTAAACTTCTGTAGAAATGAGGTGTACGGTCTAATTTGACAACGCTAAAAGTGTTATGTCTCTTTCTGTTACTTTCGTTGAAAGAAGACAGCGATAACTTAAAATTAGTTTAGTGAGTGCGCAACAAAATTACCACAATTGTCTGTATATTATAAATAAAGCAGAGTTTTAGTATCTTATTGCCAACGTTTTAACGCTTATTCTATTATGGTGGTATGCTAATAATTTTAAATGAAACAGTGGTTATTACACAGTGGTGGTTTTTACTGTATTAGCTGTAACAATTTTTGTGTTTTTTTAAACTAAATAAATATCCCTGGACAACAATTTTACACGAATTGAATCTAACCCCAAAGTAACCCCAAAGCAAATTATGTGCCCGTGTTATGGGTGTTAGTCAACGATATAATACATAAAAATACTCATATAGATACCAGAATAAATTTAATAAACACCCAGACCCGGAAATGTAGACATCTAAATGTTCATCACACAAATGCCTGACCCCGTCGGGACCGAACGCGAGCCTCGCAGTTAATCAGTATAGTTAGGCGTGTAAGCTAGCCACTTAACCAATTTAATTCCATAATTTGTTGGATATTCTCAAATGCCTCTGTAGTCTATTTATCAGGTGTTGGTGATACCGACATCGACCGAGATCATATAAATGACTGTTGGCATTAGGTTTGCCATACATACATACATCATATTGTGGGACGAAGTATTATCTTCGGGTAATCGTGATTACCCTGATTGTATTAACTTTATTGTGAACTAGCTTCCGCCCGTGACTCCGTTCGCGCGGATGTCGATCTTCGCTTAATAAAACTGAAAAATTAAGAGTTATTTTTTTTTACGTATTTTTCTAGGATAAAATGTATCCCATTTTCTGCCCTGGATAATAAGGTATAATTATACCATGTTTCAAACTGTTCGTTTTCACGTGATGCCTGGATATACAGACAGATAGACAGACAGACAAAATTTTTTTAATCACATGTTTGGGTTTGGTATCGATCCAGTAACACCCCCTGCTATTTATTTTTTCAATGTACAGAATTGACCCTTCTACTGATTTAGATAAAAAGAGAAGATACTCACTTATTTTTTAAATTAAAAAAAAACATTTAAAAATTGGTACACATTGGTACAACCAAATGCCGACGATGAAGAATATACATTTTAATTAGTATACTATCTAATATATACGCTTCCTGCGTATTACTTCGTGGGTTACGTCTCGTAATATAATAAACGAAACTTATTATATGTATACTTTTTGTTTATTCAAACATGCTTCACGATGTCAAGAATCAATACGGAAACGTTTAGTAACGGTACTTGCTACAAGACTTTCGCTTTCCTTCACACAGCAATGTATTTTTCTTTACACTTTCTCTTTTTGAATGTCCGGTGAGCATTCTTTACAATGGCCTTTGGCTCTATTATTGTGTAATGGCGAAGAATTGATTGGATTCTTTTTCGGTATTCTGACTTGATTTATTAGAGAGGAAATAATTAATTGGTTGAATGTTTCACATTGTTTGTTCTAATTTATATTTAAGTTTTTTTATGATAATGGAAGGCAAACAAGCGGACGGATTTCCTGATGGTAAGAAATATAGGCGGCATAGATTTCACACCAAAGGTGGTAATGGTGCGTTGCCAACCTGAGGCCGGATAGTTAGACCTCGAGCAAAAGTAAGTTTACCGTCTACCTTACTCTCCGGACCGGAACTCGTCGACGGCAAGCATTGGATGTTTAGGTAGCAGGAATAGGTAAAGCGGTGGTACCAATCCGGGCGAGTCGTTGCGAAACTCTTCCACCTAGTAGGATGTTACGGTGTTAGTGACGGAAAGCCTAGGCTCACCTTTTACGAGTTGCCTGACAGTAAGGCAGTTGATCTATTCTGCAAAGGAGCCCGGACCAACGCGGCTATTAACATTAATGTATGGTCAGTATAGAACAATGGCACTGTCATAGTTTAAAACGGGGCTGGAACTATAAATTTAGACAAAGTTCCCAATTAGGTAAAACATGGTACCTAGGTACCCGATCGAGTTCTAGTCCCGATGAGATTAAATATGTAGTACCAGAAGGCAACACACTAAGAAGTAGGTACGAAGGGAATAAATGTATCCAAAGTTTAGGCAAAGGTTTAGCAATGATTTCAGCAAAAAACTACCCATTGAGGTTAGTCAAGTACTCGTACAATTAAAAACTGTAGTTAGAAGTACCCGGTGATTTTAGGCACAGTACCTACATCTCTGAAAATAATGAAATAAAATAAGTTCAACAGTAATGTAGACGTTGGATGGCAAAGTAAAAGATGAGGTTGGACTAAGTAACTACCAGATAGGTTTCGACAATCAAATTGTTGTTTTTCCCACTTTCCCTGCAACTTTCCCAGGTTTTTTTTTATAAGAAATATAACCTCTTCTGACTATAACAAACCAAAATTAGCAAAATTAATCCATCCGTTTAGCTAAGATGCGATGACCACGCGAAATGGGCATTCATTTATAAAACCGGCCAAGTGCGAGTCGGACAAACGCACGAAGGGTTCCGTAATATCATCTATAATAGAAAAACACGTCACTTCTCGTTCAAGTTTCTACCTGTTTATTAAGATCGAGTCAAACTTGCTTAGTAATTACTTTTGTTGAAAAGGGGGCTTCTATAATATTTATTATATTGTCATTTAATAATTTAAAGGTTAAAAGGTAATTTACAAGTAAATATTCTGTGAAAATTTGAAGCATCTATCTGTTAACGTTTTTAATATAGAGAAAAAAAATTCGAAAAAAACACGTGTATTGTGTGGGAGTCCCCTTCCCTTCATGTTTGTTTTTTTTAATATTTAGTATAAATTGTTATACCGGCAACGGAAATACATCATTTGTGAAAATTTCAGCTTTTTAGCTCCCACGGTTTATGAGATACAGCCAGGAGATAGACAGACAGACAGCGGAGGCTTAGTAATATGGTCCGTTTTTACTCTTTGGGTATGGAACCCAAATAAATGGATTACATTGTTACATTTGTAATACAATACTAAATCCTCTTCGGTGAACACAAGATAATAATTGGGTCCGAATTCAAGTTCCTTTGATCATTCAAGTTTAATTGGTTTGATACGCCCTTTGATCAGTAACTTGCTAACATGCCAGGCATTATCTCTGTACTCGAATCAGAATTTTCTTATTTTATAAAACTAAAAATAAAAAAAAACAGTAACCCCTGACAAAAATTGCTTCTAATATAACTAAGAACAGCAACGATCCATATTCCCCGCGTTGGTTCCGGCTCCTTTGCAGAACAGAAAACCTGACTGCCAGGCAGCTTGTAAAAGGCGAGCATAGGCTTACCGTCACTAACACCGTGACATATGACTATGTGGTAGAGATTCGCAGCGACTCGCACGGATTGGTACCACCACCTTACCTATGTCTGCCACCATAACGTCCAATGCTTGCCGTTGACGTGTTCCGGCTCGGAAGTTAAGATTACTGGCTAAGTAAACTTACTTTTGCTAGAGGCCTAACATCCCGGCCACAGGTTGGCAACACACTATTACCACCTTTGGTATCTCTAGGCGGCGTGAATTTCTTACCATCAGGAGATCCGTCTGCTTGTTTGCTTTCCATTATCTTAAAACAATCAAAAATATCACATCAAATTTTAAACGACAAAATTAGCATCGAGATCGGTAAATCCATTCAAAAGTTCTAATGCCACAGACTGTCCGATAAGTAGACAAACAAATTTATAACAATAAATTAAAAACATGTTGACGTTTTACTAAACTTTCTTATATTTTCTTAATCTTTAATGTCCACAGTTAAATACCCTGTATTTAGCTAGAGAGAGCACCTGATGAAGATAGATCATATATATGTATCAATATTGTTGTACATAGCTGTATGGGTTTAGTTATCAAACTGTATGAAAAATTAGGTAAAACAGTGTTGCAGCTGTCAGGCTAAAAAGTTTGAAAATTTTGTTAAAACTAAAGTTTAGTTTTCCAATAACATTAAAGTTTAGTTTGTACAGTCCGTAAAATAAATTATAAGCAAGAAGCCTTAAAATTGCTCTAAGTATAAATTGGTCCAGGTTTGAATAGTTTTCCAATGTTTTAAAAAAGAACTGGAATTTTGCAAGTAAAAGACCTACCAAAATATCTAACTAATCACAACGCCAGGAATCCTTATCTTTAATTTTACTATCGGCCAATCATAAAAGTGCCGCTCAGTTAGGTACTTGCCGTCGTATCATGATTTAAAATTTTGAACGTAACTAAATATAAATTTTAACCAACTTCCAGAAGGCTGCATATTTAATACATTTTATTTAATTTACTCATGTATAATTCTGATGAAAATCACAACAGTTTTGTTGTTGAAAGTTGCAAATTTAGCACATTCACAAGCCCTGCCCACAAAGCTCACTCTTTGAAATGCTATACTGTTCCATTTTAGACTTAAAATCTATGTATTAATACGTGATGTCAAAACTTTAGACTCTTTTTTACAAAAATTGCGGTGACGGAGGAGCATACAATTTGGCACACTTAAAGCTTATGTGAAGGAGAAGTGCAGAACGCTAATATTGTTCAATAATAATGCTTAGAAAATACATTAAATCAATGAATAAAACATTACCCACACTACCATGCATATGACACACAGATGGTGCACCATACAGTTTGGAAACAAAGTAGTTCGTCTTGAGAAATGAAGATGGCGTTCTTATCAACAAGATATTAAAATTTATTATGGTCGAATTTCAACGAGTGACCACTAGTGGGTGTTAATCAACTATACTAATACATAGAAATAATTAAATTGATACTAGAATAAATTTAATAAACACCCACGCCCGGAAATGCAGACATCTAAATGTTCATCACACAAATGCCTGCCCTCGTTGGGAACCAAACCCGTGCCTCGTGGTAGATTGGTGTAGTTAGGCGTATACATTAGCCACTCGACCAACGAGGAGGCGAGATTTTAATGAAAGTAAACTGTCATAAATCCATAAGTCCTAGCTTTGTAGGAAATGGAACAGGCTTTCTAAATGAGCTTGAATACGATGTTTTGAACTAATATAGAACACTTCGAGGGCAAGTGACATCTATTTGAGATACGCAAAAGTGAACTTTTTATCCACTTGAACGTTCGTGGGTAGTGTAGTACCAAATATTTTGTATCGTCGTACGTTCTGGGTATTACAATACCCAGTAGTACAACGTCCGATTGATATAGTTGCAAGATGGATATTTCAAACATGTATGTACATTGACGTTCATAAAGATTTTTTTAGTTGAAAATCGTTAACTAATTTTCCGTTTTATGAACGTTTTTACCAAGGAACGTTATGCTGTATTTAGTCGCGCAAATCTCGTTTGCGTTTGGACGTAGGAGGGGCTTGACAGCTTGCAACGCTGTCGTTCAAGTGGTTATGCAAAATACAAAAATATAAAAGTACTTAATGGTACTTTATGGTACTAAGTACTTTAAAGTAGTTAGAGAATATCGAAAGCCAATTGTCACAATCTGAGCCGTTCGGTTTTGCTTCCTCCACATTCATAATTCTTTTCTTACAAACATGCCGTTTTCGGAAACATCAATATTGCGACTAATGCGAGAGAGAGTGTCATCAGCACCTATTTCACTTGAGATAAGTGAAATAAGAGATAAGAGAAAATTTATCTTTTCTAGTTCAGATAACAGATATTTAACATCAAATATTAAACTGTGAATTGTCGTATTTAGTCTAGCAGTTGAAGCACTTTAGATCTTTGACTTGCAGTTAGAGAAAATATATCTAATATAGTCTTAGGAAAATTATTTGCAGAAAGCTTAGACATTTAACATAATATAAACTTCAAACAATAAAAGTGAGATTGCTGGAGAGTTTGTTATGCCGTTTCTATGTCTGTATTTCTAGGATTGGAGAGGGTGATAGTCATGAAGTTATAAAACTACTGGAGGTTACAATTCTAAGAAATACCTTATGTCATTTCCAAATATTGCTAACTCACTCTGATTCTAAAAGTCTTGTACTGACAACTCAAAAAGGTAAAACGAAAGAGAGGTCAGTACATTTGAGTGAAATAGCAATATTTGGAAATGACATCAGGCTTTTGTTAGGAGTCTAAGCTGCAGTAGTGATACAACTACATAGGAATAGTTTACAGTTGATAGAGTTGAAATTATTGCACTTTAAATTTATTTGTAATAAATTATGAAACTTGTAGTAGATAGATATTAGTAAGTAATTTAGTTCAGAGAAAAAACATGTTTATTTCACATAAATAAATCATTTCTATAAATGTTAAAATGTTTGGACAACACAATGTGTTAAAATATTTTAATCAGTGTCTTAATACACATTAATAATTTTAATTAGTTTCATTTCATTAAATATTTTAGTAGTTATTAGTTTATATTCCCGTTTACCTGATTAAAACTTAACAAAAAAAAAGCAACTTTTTTCCAAACATGACAACCCTAGCATGAACGCTGAGTGTAGTTGTCTAACGGCCAATATTAATAACCAATCCTAATCCAAAACTCGCTGTCCAAGATTGATATTTTGATCCATTTTTATGTTATCGCTTGCCAATAACATATCTGTGAACTGGATCAATATGGCAATTAGGTATGAGATAGGCCGGCGGATACGCAGCTATCTAGATTGCTTGAAATCCATTAGATTGAGATACATTATTAACATTGGCCGTAAGGCGAGTGTGTGTTTGTCATACACAAGTCGCCTTATTAATAAACTCGCATTAAAGTAGTAGTAAAGTTAAGTTGATGTTGTAGTCTAGTAGTAGTAGTTATAGTCTAATATTCTATATATGAAAGTTTTTTTGTTTGGATGTTTAGATGTTTGTCCGTCAATCACGCAGAAACTATTGAAAGGATTTTGATGATAAATTATAGACAGGGTATGAGCTGATTTGGTGATAGAATACTTTTCATCCCGATGAAATGCTCCTTTGAGAAATCCACGCGGGTGAAGCCGTAGGCAGAAAGCTATTGTAGTAATAAAGACTATATTACCATGTTGAATCTTGAAGTACTCTAAACCGTGTTTATTAATAAAATGGACGGAGTATATAGAAGGAACAAGCTTCTTGGTTATAATAACGTATAAGATTAACATGTAGATGTACATATTTTGTAGACTGTACTTAAAAATTGTAACTCACTTTATCATCAGTCAAATTGAACATATTTAATCTATAAAGAATATAATTTTTTAATTCCTTGAAAGTGAAGCTTTGGGTGTTTAGTTTATTTAATTAATATCTCAAGAGTGCTAGAAAACTAAATAGATTTCAAGTGCTTAGAAACTCATAAGCGATTTTCGGTCAGTTGAAGAGTTGTGAACTTGAGACTTCGGAAATAATAGTATTAACAATATATAATTTGAATATGCTAAAAGGTCATGCCTAGGAGATATTGTATTAGATTAAAATGTTATAGAAAAGGTCAGTATTCCGTAAGAAGTGATTATACGGGTAGAAATTTCTAGCTCGCTTTAAGGATTTTATTTGTTTCCTCTTCTATTTCCATCTATTCCCTTTGAGTACCAAAAAGTCCCGTAAATAAGACCCTATTTCTAGAAATAAACATTTCGAGATACAAAAGCGGGCTGAATATTTTCCACAAATTCTTAGACATGGAATTTTTCATATACTAACATTCTCCAACACGAAATTATTGGAAACACAAAATCCAATCGATGTTTCTTAGAACACTGTATACGAGTATTGGGAAAGGTTTACTACTAATTGAATGTTATATGGGATTGGTATGAAGTAGGAAATTAAGTGGAACTACTAAAGGTAAGAAATCACATCATCTGAAAGCACTATTTTCCTTTTAACGCGTTGGCTGGAATAAATTTTCTTTTATTAGAAATATGATCGGTCTTGGTACCTTTGTGTGTAATTGTGTTTCTGTAATTTCAGTTACCTACAATTAAGAGCTATTAATATAATTAAAGATGTTAATTCTATTGATAGACTGAGTACAAAACGGAACATAGTAAAGAGATATGAAATAGATAGGTTATAGCAACCGTAAACTCCGAATATGACAGTCATTATTGTGGAAGGAATAGATAAGGACCAGAACAAGTTGCAGGACGGCACTCTACAGTCAGTGATTTTGTTGGTGATGCCCTGTTCTAGAAGCTGGCCAGGAACTCAGTTCTGTAAATAAATAAATATACCTTGACAAGTCAAATAAATTGAATCTAACTCCAAAGAAAGCAAATTATATGCTTATGATACGGGTGTTAGTCAACGATTCTAATACATGGAAATACTTAAATAGATAAATAGATACCAGAATAGAAAAAAAAACCACACCTGGAAATGCAGACATCGAAATGTTCATCACTCAAATGCCTGCCCCCATCGGGAAACGAACCCGAGCCTCGCAGTTGGTCGGTTAGGCGTGTACGCTAGCCAATCGACCAACGATGCGGTTCTATATAAGGGACTCTGACAAATATGGCGAAACGGAAAATGATCTAGTCATTAAGGCGACAAGAATAGGTAAAGCGGTGGAACTCTAACCGAGAAGTGGTTCTAGAGATGTGATATCTTTAGCAAACGTACCCTACATTGTTGTGAATTAGAAAATCTATACTTACGTGGTCGCCTATTGGTCGAAATTCGATCTTAATACATTTTATTTACAAGTTATTAAATTATTTTCTTTTCCATAAAAATGCCACTTTCATTTATCAAGACCAACTAGGTAATTACTTTGTTTCCAAACTTTTTGAATATAGTTTGTGCGCCATCTGTAATCTTTTAACTTTATCAATATATTGGTTTCCGTGTGTCAAAGGCATGGTACTGTCTGTAATGTTTTATTTATTGATTTAAGGACTTTAAAAACATTAGTATTGGAAAATATTAGCGTTCTGCATGTCTACACATAAACTATAAATGTGCCGAATGATAGGTGTGTGAAACACCTCCGTTTTCGAAATTTTCGTAAAAAGGGGTCCAAATTTTTTGATTCACTTTTTAAACCGTTTTCGAAATTTTCGTAAAAAGGGGTCCAAATTTTTTGCTTCACTTTTTAAAAATTGTTGTGGTGATAAAACTTCAAAAGAATGAATTTTGTACGTTGAAGATAATTATAAAAAGGTGCAAGCAACTAAAAAAGGGCGGCAGAACACGTTTTAGCGTTTTTAAAATTGTGTCTGTATCATGACCGCGACTCACGCCGAATCGACCAAATTGATCGTAAATAAAATTCAGGTGAATGGCACTTTGTTTTCCGAAGAAGGTAATATGATGGTAAATTGGATTATAATTCATTAATTCATCATTCAATTTAACTTATTTGTTATTGGATTGTAATATATGCTTTACAGATTGACTCTTATTTGTTTCCGAGTTACAACTTTTGTAGATTAGATATTAAAATGTTCAGTATACATTGACCATAACTTGAAATCCGGAATGTAGAAAACTTTTTGGACGTCAGGGTTATCTTACATATTATATACATAATCATCTTTCATATATCATTAAAAAGTCTCTCTGCACCTTTGGCAGAGAGTATCGAATGCCAACGGGTCGACTAATTTGTTCTAAAACCGTGAACAAAGACAATATTTCACAATTATACCAACGCTATTGTCGATGTCATATTTATTGATACATTCACACTTTTGCTCAAAACAAAAATTTTACTGTTCGTCGTTTTCAGCGACTCCGTGTCAAATATTTTTGTGTCCTTAGTGACAGAAATTGGAAGCCTTACATTGTTTCTGTAATTTTCGAGTCGATGTGAAATTATATTTCCAACACCTCTGGGAGATATTTACAACATTTGTATCTCTACATTTAGCCAAACAATTTTACTCGTACTCCTTAACGTTTTATGTAGGTATACATACAATAGCACCAGAGAATATTTTTAGTGCTTATTGTCAAGCTCCAAGTTTTTTTCACATTAGCCCGGATTGGCTCAAACTGCTCTACCCACTATTGTCCATTTGTAGTTCCATTAGAATATGAGTAAAATTGTAACTATTTTTGCAGTGAGATTAGTATAAGGACCCCGTTTTAACTGATTTAAAAAACATATATGTTCAACAACAAAAAAAGTTTGTATGTTCAACTTTGACACACAAGAAATTTGAAAGAATGTTCAATTCGGGAATATCTTGCTATAAGATTAGTAGTACGAGGAGACCTTTTTAACAGACTTCCAAAAAAGAATGGTTATTTGATAGACTTCCATATTTTTCATGAGTAGATTTTATATGAACGACTTGAGACGAAAGGTTATAGGTTCAAATCCTGTCTGGAGTGAAATTTTTTTTCTTTGACAGATGTGAAGAAAACATTTAATTTGCTGATTCCGCGTAAGCAGTGTACCTGTTGTGGCAAATAATCCTTCAAATGACACAGAATGTGACAAGCCTAACTGAGGTTCCCACCACCTACCTCCGCGACCAGAACACGAATATAGGAAAAGCTCGGGAAACAATATAAATTGTCACGTTCTTTACATGTGAAAACCTTACCTAAAGTTCCCATCTCCCAACATCGCGACGAGATCACAAATAGAGTCCGAACACGGGAAACAAAACCACTTGTCACGTCCTTCGCCAACTTTGTCGAATAACTCGCCACAGAGAACACCAAATCGCACTCGACACCGAAGCATCCTCGACCGTAACGTACAAACGACGACACACGAGAAATTTAAAACGAGATACAAAAATTATGCACATCATAAATGTGAATTTCATTTGCAACGATGAAGTCATTTGATAGGCATTTGTATGTATAACTGTGTATCTAAAGGACATAACTACTCGGTTTAACGGGTAAGAAAGGAATTAAAAATTTCGCCACAGGACTTGAATCCTCTGTAGCTCAAATGGTTAGAGCATTCACCGGCTTGATACAAAAGGGTACAGGTTCAAATCCTAAATGGGGCGAAATTTTTTCTTAATTTAAAATTTTTAGATTTTTTATGAATGTTAAATTTTCTCAAACAAAAGACTTTGTTAAGTCCCGGGTTTGCAGTGTCCAAAACCATATCCTTTCGCATCTACAGCCGTATTCTGATTCCCATAGTAATAATTGGAAATAAATATATAATTAATGTCCTAGGAGACAAATTGAATCTACCCACAAAGTGAGCAAATTAACATAGATAATATAGATACAATAGTCGATTTAACTAGATAAATTCAATTTCAGATAATTGTTGCTCAGTAATTGTCTGTCCGCCTTCCAATACTACAAAAACAAGACTTTCAATTATGCCTTACGACACTTAAGCCCTGCTAGCTAAGAGGAGCCAAAATAGACAGTAAGAATACGATTTCTCCAATGATTCAGCAAGTACTTCTACAAGTTCACTGAATGCAACATCAGCTTTCGTGAACGACTTTCTAACTCATAAAGGACTCGACTCAAACCGTTGCAGCCTAAATACTCACATTGTATTATATACTTATATATAGACTTCGACAAGACTGTTGCTATTTAATTCTGTTATTTTGATTAACATTAAAACAACAGCTCAACAACTCTTGGGGGATTTGGGCGTGATGATATTTTTTAAGATTAGTGAGTATCGAGATTTCAAAGCACGTTTTCGTCAAAATGCACCATAATATTTTTGATATTGATACATATTTCGCCGCTGTCTCTGTCCTCTATCTAGCAGTCCGGTAGCGTCAAACTTGACTTCTTGTGGTCCCGATTCCGATCTCTGGGTCGGGCAATACAAAAATTAGAAATTTTTACTAATTTTTGAAAATGTATGTTTTCAATTTTCTAATAAAAATAACGTTGCCCGGAATTGGATATGTGCCGGGTTGGCAATAACCTTGTCACCTATCACGTTGTGGGACTTAGTGTCTTTGGCTAGTCGTGGATCTGCCTACCCCTTCGGGGATTTGGTCGTGAAGATACTTACTTGGATATTTTGTCGTCTTTTCAAAATGTAACAATAAAGGAAACAAAGTTACACAAGAGTCAGAACTTTCAAAACTATTAGGATTACGCGTGAGCGGCTAAAACATTTTCGCTATTTCTTTTTCAACAACCGGATTTTGAACATGATGATCCGGCTGCAGAATGCAGATATTTTATCGAGATTGTTTTCAGCTGCGTTACATAAACGTTTTGTCGGGGTTTTGTTGAATATTTAATTTCAGTGTTATTTGTCGGTTTGGTTATTGGCATGAGAGATTTTTGTGTAAAAAAATGCATGTTTGCATTTCTATGGGAACAATAAACAATTTTAGAAAAGAAATATAATTTTAAAATTTACATTCCCCGACTAACTTTGACACTGCGGTTTGATCCTGAGAGGAGCAGACACAGGAATAATTTAGTTCTTCTGTTTGATTAAAAAAATATTCAAATAAAAGTTGTATTTTATGAATCATAAGTGATAGTTGAAATAAACTAAATAGCACGCTTTTTTACTAATAATCTGTAATGATGAACTCACTTGATGGGTACTCAGAACTATGTGTCTATAGGACATAACTACCCACGTTAACGGGTAAAAATCGAATTAAAAACTTCACTATGGGACTTGGATCCTGAGTAGCTCAAATCGTTAGAGCATTCGTCGGCTTGAAACGAAAGGTTACAGGTTCAAATCCATTTTTTTTCTTTCTATAAAATTTATATATATTTGGCAGGGCTTTGGCAGCACTTACTTGCACAGGGCAAGTGCTAAAATAAAAATACGTAACCACAAAGATTTTATGTTACAGTAGTAAAAGATTAAATAATACTTCAAAATGATCCCCCTTAAAAATAAAATTGTAATAAAACCTAAGTAAATATTTTAACCCTGTCTACCGTAAACTAATTTGAACAAACAATGCTTTTGATTGAACGATTATTAAACTTTAGACTGGATATAAAATAGTCTACGAAAATATGTCTAAAGTAAAATTTATAAAGATGAAATATTAAAAATAAATAAAACAAGACAACGTAACTAACTTTTTTTTTAAATATTTGATTAAATTTTCTGATTATCAGAAAATTATACATGTTATAATTATATATATTATAATTTTCTGATATCTGACACCTAAATGACAGCGAGTCCATTAAGTATGACAACAGTAATAAACATAACAAGCATACATGCTGCATAACTTGTAATAATAGAGATGTAAATGTTGTCGTGGTTACTCTAAACTGTGTTTAAACTCAAAAAAATTAAACGATACCAGTAACTACCAGAAATACGAGTAGGTATATGCACAATGTTTATACATACCGAAAAACTAAAACTCTTTTTGAAGGTATACTTCTTTTGGCGCGTTAGGAAAAAATGATGAGGGTAAATTTTTACGATGCGCGCGCACACCGTCACGAAAAACCGACATGATGAAGTTAGCTGTAGATAACATTTTAGTTTTTCCAAAAAAGGTACCAACAAAGTAAAAGTAAGGACATCTACGTATGTTGCGTGAGAACTGACAACTGTATTCACAATATTTCTTTATTTCTATGGTTAGTGTCATTTTGTCTACAAATGTAAAATAAGGCAAAAGATAAAATTTTTAAAAAGGTTTTTATCTTATTACGCTGAAGAAGTATAACTTCCAACGCGTGTACATAAGTACACACACAATTTTTATATTTTCGTTGATTCATTGGCATTTTTTGTAAATGGATAGTGTAATATCAAGTCCACAATAGAAGATGGAAGTAACTTTGGCGTGGATTGTAACTTCCTGACAGTTGTTTATCTATTTCCAAATACAGAAATATAATGAAGATATCTTTGCAGTTCCAATTTTCATATACTAATTTTGTATTTCTGCTTTGTTACAGTTATGGCAAAAATAGTGAATTCTACGCAAAGTGTCTTAAAGGGAACTTATGACTATTACTTATGGACCCTATCACTTTCAGGTAAGATGTTATCTCTTAACCAAAAGTATCTTCACATATGACTGCCTCGTTGGTCGAGTGGCTAGCATACACGCCTAACTACATTGATCAACCGCGAGGCTCGGGTTCGATTCTCGACGGGGGCAGGCATTTGTGTCATGAACATTTAGATGTCTGCATTTCCGGGTCTGGCTGTTTATTAAATTTATTCTGGTATCTATTCAAGTATTTTTATGCATTAGTTTCGTTGACTAACACCCATAACATAGCCATATATAAATTCTATCCATAAATCCATCCATATAAATTCCATCCTAAGCTACTGTATAACTGTATGGGGATCGGCTGTTAAAACTCGCATGCTTCGTGTTGAAAGAGTACAGCGAGCCGTGTTAAAAGTTATTATGTCCAAACCAATCACTTACCCCACGAATATGTTATACAATATATGCAGGGTCCTCTCTGTGAGGAAAACATTCATTCTAAATATAATAATTCGTAAACATAAGCTTACTCCATTTGATGCTAACTTAATTAAGGGCAAAAGACGATCTTTTGCAGTTTGCGAAATTTGTTTCTTTTTCTTTCTTCGTTGAAAGATCTCTTTATTCTGTAATGAGTCGGCAGTTCTCCTATCTAAGTTCATTACTGTATAATAAAATAAACAAAATTTTAAATACATATCCTTTAACTACTAGAGAGTGTAAAAAGCGACTTACTGAATGGTTACACAGTCAGGATTATGTTAATGTTGAAAGTCTATTTGTAGTTAAACTAGGAAATAAAATTAATATCCAATATAATACAGATAAGGTCTATAAAGTTCTTTGAAAATGTTTTCACAAACATTTAATAATTGACATACATGGTTTTAAACATACTTCCACATTAAACACACCCCCACACACACACACAACAACAACAACTCACACATACAAACATAAATACAAACATAAACACACACATACACACACACAAACACACACACACACATAATTTATTTTTAGTAGTGTGTTTTTAATTATAATATTGTACTTAAGGAAATGTAATTTGAATGCATTACATGTATAAATAACTATTTGTTCCTGGAGTTGGGCGTT
>NJDD01000974.1:405268-450323 GCA_002245505.1 Calephelis nemesis | reverse complement strand
GTGACTCGTCCAGGGATGTTTATTTATTTATTAAAAAAAAACATATATATTCATTCAGAGCTACCGCTTCATTGCAGAGGCACAACTTAGTTCTTCGGCTTCTGTGATAGGTGGCAAGCCTATTGCCAACCGGGCACATATCCAATTCCAGGCAACGTTACTTTTTATTAGAAATTGAAAATACACATTTTCTAATTTTTTTGTTAACCGACTCGGGGATCGACAATCTCTCAATTTCTCAAAATCTCAATCTCAACAAGTCAAGTCTGATATTAGACCTCTAGACCACTGAGGCGACCAGCCCAATTAAAGTTTTTGAATGGTTATTCATATAATATAATTCATATTATTCATTTATTCATATATATGTCATATAATTAATATTATTCATATAATATTTAATAGAAATTGAATAAACTTGAATAAATTTTGGTGGAATTTTTTATGACTAAATTCAGTTAAAATACGCAATGGCAAATTTTGAAAAACAATTTGTTAATTTGCAACGAAATAATTATTACTGGTTACACAGAAAAATGAATTGCAAAATTAGTTTTAGTAACCAGTGAATTTCTCGATTGAAATAGAAGTTTATAACTTTAACAAAATAAAAACTTTTTTGAATAACATTAATCATACGGCTTGGCAAATAGTGTTGACTAATAGTTTGGCTTAGTTATTATTAAAAATCTGTTTTGTTTGTAGTAGGTATGTCAATTTGGTTACTTTTTCGAAATCCAAATCAAAATCAAAAAATCAAAAGTCACTTATGAATATATAGTAATCGGGATCATTAAAGAAAGTTTTCCATTAAAGACAAAATTTAATTCCCCATAACCAACGTTTAGTTCTTTCGAAAATGTGAACAAAACTTCAGTTAAAATTTTCAACAGTTCACGGTCACTCAATAAACAAAAAAACAGCCTTAATTCGTGGGTTCGCTCTCGTGGTATTATTGTGTTGCATTTTTTACACATACTTACATACATACATATCTTCACGTCAAGTCCATTACGCGGTAGGCAGAGAGTATCAAGTGTTAAATCTCACAAAGATTCTTTTTTTTTTCTATCGACAAAGACGTCGATTAGACTGTGTTGGTCCCAGCTTCTTTAGCAACGACTTTTCTACTACAGAAATGCCTAACTCGTATGAAGTGAGCATCGATTTGTTACAAACTTCGAAACTAATGCTCGATTGCAATATTCAAGAAACAAAAAGAACAAAGGTCATATTTTATAGTGGTTGATTGTATCCCCGTTCTGGGCCGCGTCCGCGGTGTAGAATTGACCAACAGCGTCTGCCTCTACCAGGCAAGTCGTAAGAGGCGAAAACTGTTCAAAATTTAGATAATTACTAACAAGACCACACGTAGTAGAGTCCTGTGCAGGAACTCATCTGGATAGGGAAACTCGGTCACGTTCGGATCCGAAGTGCCGTTTAGTAAATAGCCGAAATATTAATGAATAGCCGGTTGTCTTTCATAATAGCCCTAACATATTGATCATATATTATCATCGCCGCACTTATAACATCTATGGTATCTATTATCCACTTTTTCTCTTACAGTCAATAGAGCCGTGTGTTTGTTCTCTGAACTTTTAAACAAAAAAGTTTTTATAACTTTCGAGAAGTTTCACCAGTAAGATGTCTAACTACTCGTCGCAAGTTGTAAGCTCAAATTAAGTGTGGAGCTTACTAAACAAACACCTCGTGACTTTAAGCCCACTACGTTCACTTACGTCTTACAGATCGTTGATTACGTTATCTTATCTTAAATCTTATATCTTTGTATATATTATGTTGAATAGAATAAAAAATCTGCCTTTCTATAAGACAGCTTTTTTATTCTACTTCTGTTTAAAATAGTAGAGTGCTGTGCAGCAACCAACTCGGGTAGAGTTCCACCGCTTTACCTATTCCTGACACTATAATATTTAGATCATTTTCCGGTCCGAAGGGTAGGGTAACCGGTAGACGGCAAAATAGGCCTGACTTTCCGGCCTCACGACAGAGACGCACTGGTAACATCTATGGTGTCTATGACTATGGTGTCTATGGTGTCTCTTAAAATGACCTATAACAATAAAAACAAAGATATACTTAATATCTTCTTAGAACCTCCTCGTCTTTGAACCTATTTTTAGAGGGCTCTAAGTCAATATAATGTGGCCAACTTGTTAAATAGTTAGTAGTCTTTAGACCTGTATCTGCTCGACCTTCATAGAATGCAGTCGAATTATCCTAAGATGCTTTGTGTATTGTTGGTGCTAATAAAACAGTTTACACACCACCACTGTGTTATGTGGAGCTGGATATATTTGGGGGTCTTAGCTTTCGGAAAGTCCAATTCATTCATAGCGCCCTATTTTGCCTCTTTTGTCATACCATGATACGTATACATTTTTTGGCAGGAAATTGATAATTCAATAATTTTAATTGGATTTAAGTACAGATTTCCTCAAAGTAATGCCTTTTTCTATCAATAGTCTTTAGACCATTTGAATATATAAGGCAAAAGAACTAATTCAAAAAATTACAATTATATGTTTGGTGAAAGTAATATGAAAGGATTAGGTATAAAATTACGAGTGACAAGCTTTAATGTCTTTCTTACCGAAATATAATCCATTTATTTTAAAGTTCTTCAAGTGCATCTTAAAGTTATTTTCATGGCAAAGCACTTGGAAAATTGAGTTTATATTGCGAACATGAAAGCTCTTCATGCATTACACAATTCTAGAATTTCGAATTGAAAATATAGTTTTAACTGCAACAACAGTTTCCATTCTTTTTCCGAAATATCGAAGTTTACCCAGCTTTTGGTCAAGCGTAAGCGTAAACACCAAATAGTTGTTTTATGCATCCTAGTATTTTCGGATAAACCAGACTTTTTGCTATCTATTCTTTTTAAGTCTAACAAGTTTTTTTCTATTTATTTAGGAGGGCTTCTAAACATTCCGTCTACGTCAGCCCCATCGTAGACTGGGTCTGGCAGTCTAAGATACACATTAGGAGACAAACGTAGAATAACAAAGTAAAAAAAAAACTAAACAATTCCCGTCGACTCACAACCGTCCCCGAGGCAGGCAGCCGAGCGCCGATCTCGCTAACAATGTATGTAGGTGTGAATGAGATCCACGGCCAGCCGCAGCTGTCGGAGCGGGTTCAATGTCGGCTATCAGTAGTTACACAATTTTACAAACCGAAGACAGGCAACTCTAGGTCGTAGATCCACCAAGCCTCGCCTGAATCCGGCGCAGATAGCCTGGAGACTAAAAAAAGATCTAAAACTATAAAAAGATTAGAGGTAGTGATGCACTATTCTAAAAAAAGTATTATCACTCTTAAAAAACATCGTAGGCTTAGTTATTTGAAATTACCGTCGGTGTAAAAATTATGGATTTGTCCAAAAAGGTCCAAGTCTGCTATTTAATATTTATCAAATGTACAATTGGAAGGATTTGAAAATTGTATGAAGTAAATTAAATACCCAGTGATTATAATCTTATAACTTTTCTCAATCTTCAGATAAATTAGTTAAATGTTTTGAGAAAATGTCAAAAGGCAAAGCCGTACACGTAAATCCGATTTTCAAGAATGACAGGTTACTTACGCGTCGGAGGATGTTAATTAAAAGTAAGATCGTACCTAATTATTTTTCCCTTTTGAAGTTCTCAATAATAAACTTGGTTACTTGTATCAAAGTTTTACAAACTTTTTTATACATTATAAACGACAAAACAAGTAGGCAGATTTCCTGATTATTAGAAATGTCTAGCTATTAGAACCAGAAATTGTAAAGTATCTGGGTAGAGAGATAATAAGATTATTGCGTAAGCAAAGATTCGATTTCATAGACTCTTTGCACTTCACCATTTTAAAGCCTCGACGGTAAAAGAAGAGTTGTTACAATTTTGACGCCATGATATCTCTTTTTCTCTTTATTACTTTTATGTAATACTAGCTGTTACTTGCCCATTAATAAGGACTTTCATATAAATTGTCATGGGATTTGACAATTGATATGAAATTTCACCCCTCTAGGGCTGGAATATCCAGAAACGCTTATATACGTGTCTATTCAATTTTAATAAAAAGTCCAAACATAAAGTTTCATGTTTCTATCTTAAAATATGGCGGTCTTCCATATAAAATTTCAACCCCGTTTTCTCCACCTTAGGGGTAGAATTTCCAAAACCCCGTCCTAGGTGGGTGTCTACTCAATAAAACGACCCTACTCACCTAATTTCATGGCTGTGTCTTTTATATTTTTTGCTCGGCGATGATGAATCAGTCAATCAGAAGATGTTATTTTATAAGTATAAGGGACAACAAATAAGCTCACGGCTCTCCTGGTAATAATATATAACAGTGGTCTATAGACACCATGAATGTTGTGGGTGCGCTGCTATCCTGTGGCTAGGGATTGAGCCAGTCGTGCAAGTCTCCCAGCTCCTAAACGAATGTACCGATTTTGATGCGGATTATTTTGTTTATAAACTAACATGATCGAGATTATTTTTAGGTGCTATATGGATAGTTTTTCTCGTGGTTATGCATTTTTATAATAATCTTATTAATCCAATTTCTAAGGCTGACGTAACATTAAGCAAAAAACATACTCATTTCTTAAAAGTCATGAACGACTTCGTGAGACCCTGGCTCACTAACCATCAGGTGAACCGTTTGCTTTTGATATTTTATAAAGAACTGGCAGCCCGTTCCACCTTCGCATGAGTGGAATAACAGTTATCATACACATAAACCTTCTTCTTGAATCTATCTATTAAAAAAATCCCATCCAAATCCGTTGCGTATCTTTAAAGATCGAACCCGATCTAGCGGTCTGGCGTCGGACTTCGTTCGTCGAACTGGAGTTCTTGAGGTCCCGGGTTCGATCTCCGGGTAGTGCAAAAAAAATTGAAAATGCATATTTTCTATTTTGTAATAAAATTAGCGTTGCCCGGGATTGGATATGTATGCGGTTGACGATAGGCTTGCCACTTATCACATTGTGGGACTTAGTGTATACTTACCAATGCAGACTAGCAATAGCGGATTTCTACCAGTTAATACCACATTTTCTTAGGAATTAAGGCCGTCTCCAAATATATTATATCCAACTGTAGAAAATAATACAAGAATGGGAACACATGAAGAAATCACACATTTCATGAAGAAATCAGAGAATATGAGAAGCGTTATAAGGGTAGATGGGAGCCAGACATATTTGTAGATCGTGCTGTTGGAGTCGCCAGAGGAATCCGAATCAGAAATATTACATTTATCTTGAACCATACAAGTGGTATTTGTGCGTTATATCTACATTTTTTGCGATGCGAATGCGAGTATAGGTTTAATGGGTCGCTGCCATCAAGACTACAGCACTTGCCCAGGTAGGGATTCACCGCCTTACCTATTCCTGCTGCCATAACAACGTCGTCGTGTTCCGGTCTAGAGGGTAAGGTAGCCGGTAGACTTGCACAATAGGCCTAACTCCCAGCCACAGGACAGACTAATATAATTGTTATCTATGGTGTTCATAGACCACGATATTTCTTACCATCAGGAGAGCCGTGAGCTTATTCAATTTCTCATCACATAAAAAAACAAGAATTTTATATTTCTTCTTTATACAATTTTAAGTAAAATCAATAAATACGATTTTTATAGTTATTCTATTTTAATATTTTAAATACTTTAACAATGGTGACACATAATTGCATTCTGCGTAACCAGTGAAATTTATATTTTTCATTTGTTGCATAGTTATGCTTCCATTGCTGTTATGTCTTACCATTCAGGTCAATACCCGTCTCCATTAAATTCATGGATAAAATGGAGACAGGAATAATAACTGGGAGTTTAAAATTGTTGTCTCATCGCAGAGAATTATGAAAATACTAGGTGGTAGAGTTTCTCAGCAACTCGCCCGGATTGGTACCACCGCCTTACCTATTCCTGCCGCCATAACGTTAATGTTTGCCATTGACGTGGTCTGGTTCAGAGAGTAAGGTAGCCGGTAAACTTACTTTTGCTCGAGGCCTAACATCCAGGCCTCAGGTTGGCAAACCACCATTATCACACTTGGTGGTGGCGTGAATTTCTTACCATCAGGAAATGCGTCTACTTGTTTGCCCTCCATTATCATTAAAAAGATTGCTGTTGAAGCCGCCAGAGGAATACTGCTACTACTGACTAATGAAAGCTAATCATTAACAAAAAATGTTTTACAATTCACATAACAATTTTATATTACTTCTTTATACAACTTTAAGCAAAATCAGTAAATGCGTTTCAAATAGTTATTAGGTATATTCTTTTACTCTTTCCTCCAATAAATTCTGGATATAATGGAGACAGGAATAATAACTAGAAGCATAAAATTGTTGGTGCGTCGCAGAGAATTATGAAAATTATTCAAATATTCGGACTTTATTTCCTTGTAACAAAACAGAATACAAATCTTGAAATGTAGAAATCTAAGGTATGCACGTAAAAGTATTTTCCCCGAAAGTAATTTACCTGTTTAATGAAAAGATAATTTGAAATTTTGTTGCTTGATACAATCAAGAAATTCTCTTGAGAATACTACAAGTAATACGGAATTTAAAGTAAATGATCGCGTCTTTGGTAGAGAGGTCTGCGCTGATGTATAGGTATCTCCATCGCTCATCCATAAGACTTGAGTTCGAATCCCCACAGGGGTTTTGAATTTTTTAATACGTTTCTTAACGAAATAGAATCCATTTATCTTAAAGTTCTTAAAGTACATTTTAAAGTTATTTTCATGGAAAATCACTTGGAAATTTGGGTTCGGGTACTTATTACACGAGTTTCTGTGTCTTTTTATTATGTATTTGCATATTATAAGTACTGTTTACTAATATTTAAAACATGAAATTTGCTTTATTTATTGCTTGGGTTATAACTAATCCAGATATACTTTTATTTATTATTAGCAGTCTGTGAAATCTTCGAACGGGTAGACATACGTATATGTTATTATACTTATAAATATGAAAATTACTGCTGTTAAAATTATAATGACGTTTATTTGTTTTATTCTCTGTTCTTTTATATTTTGATACCTACGTATTTGGTTCCTGTTAGCTTAAAGGTTGACTGGGAGAGAATGCATTTATTATTTACTATGCTTTTTGTACTTACAATTTTTATTTGTGAAAAATATAGTTCAAATAAATAAATATATAATAAATAAATATAAACAACAAGTTCTTGAATGACGGTTTCTATTAAAAAACTGCATCAATATCTAAAGATACATAGAAAAACTAGTTACATTATGTGTTAAATAAAATAAGTATATAACTATGGACGTTATAAATAAGAAATTTAAATTTCAAAACATAAATTGTTTAATTAAACTAATGGAAATCTGATTAATCACGCTAATGAAATGGAAGAAATTCGAGTCAGTTATTAAAACATTTTCTACTCAATTACTCTATGTAGTCGTTTTAAAATAATTACGATTTGTTTTTACTTGAAAATATTCGAACAATTTAATGAAAAAGTAATAAAGCCTTTTAATATTTCAAGTGTAAAGGCAACTTACCGATAACACGTTTTTTATTATTTTATTTATTTCAACAGCTATAGTTCTTTAGAGATAAACGTTAATATATTGAATTGTTTCCATCATTGGCACTTGGTAAAACTTGATGATGTATTTTTAATATATTCACTACTTCACTTTACTTATTTAAAAAAAAAATTAGTCAACCAGTTTCCCTTTCACAGCATCTTCAGGGCTGTGTTATTTTATTGTGAACAACCAAAAAAATTTTTTTTTGTTTTTTTTTATGATATTGGAAGGCAAACAAGCAGACGGATTTCCTGATGTTAAGAAATTTACGCCGCCTAGAGACACCAGAGGTGGTAATGGTGCGTTGCCAACCTGAGTCCGGGATGTTAGGCCTCGAGCAAAAGTAAGTTTACCGGCTACCTTACTCTCCGAACCGGAACACGTCATGACGTTATGGCGGCAGGAATAGGTAAGGCGGTAAGCTAATATAGCCTTGAAGATGTCGTAAAAATAATAAAGTAAAAAGTGCACCTATCACATTGTGGGACTAAGTGTCTTTGGCTAGTCTTCGGTGCCCTGGTTGTGCCTCTGCCTACCTTTTCGGTGATATAGGGGGGGATACTTACTTTTAAAAGTGAAAGTGTTTTCGTTTATTAAAAAATACGTAATTAAATCTTATTTCTGTCAATTAAAATTAAGATGATAATTATTTTGGTGAAAGTTATTATTGATAATAATATTTCTCTCTTCTTTTCAGATAAAAGAACAGAAGGATGGCTTTTAGTAGACTCTCCAGTACCTACAGTAATATATACGTTATTATACTTATTTATAGTATGGATTGGACCAAAGATAATGCGGGGGCGACGTCCGTTCAAACTAACGTGGCTTCTCGTACCATATAATTTAGCGATGGCGGCGTTGAACGCTTACATAGCAGTTAGATTGCTAACTGCATCTTTTAGATTAAGATACAGCTATATCTGCGAACCGTGCAGACAGAAATATGATCCAGATGAATTACAGGTAAGGTTTCTTTTATACTTATTAGCTAGTTTTATCATGCTAAAAAATATTTTTATGACCGTATCTTTGAAATGGTAGGCAGAGATACCATAAGGACACACACGAATTGAACCCAGGATTTAAGTAGTCAACCCCAATGTCAGACTTATCATACCACAAAGCCGATATCGAAAATAAATAATAGTTTTGGGTTGATATCATGAGGTTTCGGGTTCAATTCCTATGTCGTGAAACGGAAAATTCAAACATTTATTTTTTCTATTATCAAATAAAAACAACTTTGCTCGGGATTGGATAAGTATAGGGAGACTGTGTTTTCCATAATGTGACAGGTGTCATATATGACAGGTGACTGAGATACATTCGGCTAATCATGAAAGCCCTGGTTGTATCTTCTCAACCTCTTCGGGAGTATGAACGTAAATATACATTTATAATGTTTATTTTCCTCATGTTGGTTCTGGTCCTCTGTCTAGAATAGACCGTCTGCCTATCAGTACCTATCTTTGATTAATTCAAGTTCGAGGGTTTTGCGTACGCGTTTAATACTCGTACCATCGACCAAACGCAAACCTCGAGTTCGATTCCCGACGAGGGCAGACATTTTCTGTGTTAAAGATGTTTGTATTTTATAGTGTGGGTTTATTCAATTTATTTAGATATTTAAGGCCCTTAGTCAGCCAGAAGAGCCAATCGCCGCACTTATCCGTTCCATGATTACTTTGAAATATTGCACTCTAAAGTAAATGTCTTAAGCGACAAATCACTATTTTTTGACATTATAAAAGTAATTTGAAAAAAAAGTATAAAAACTGAAACACTTATCTTTTAGGTATAGTACTTATCTATGTTAATTTTAAATCTGGTGTCAATATTTTCATAATTGAAGTAGACAGTTGGGATTTCCTTTCAAAAAAGGGTTAATTTTTGATTTTTTTCTATCGAGCAAAGTGAAATGAATCGTGTTTTGGAAACACTAGTCTTATAAAGCATATTCATGTTAATCTTGTGTATTTTTTTCATCAAGATCCATGATTGCTTTGTATGAAAAAAACATCATACTGCTAACGTATTTTATCATAAATGGACCCTTAAGTAATTCTCTAAATATACCTATATATCGCTTACTGGCATCCATAGCACAAGCAAATAATTTTTATATTTTACGGTTAGATTTAATTTGTGATTGTTTTTATATAAATTTGAGACAAACGAGTATGCGATTCACGTGATGAAAAAGTGAAATCTGCGGCCCACGGCGAGCTGTAATCAGGGGTCTTAGTATTACTAGTTGAACCGGCAAACTTCGTTCACTTGGACACGACACGGTTCACGATGCAGGGGGACTTGGGTTGAAGATATATAAGATGTCTTGTAGATTTAAAAATAAAGGACAATGTGTAAAACACATGCTAAAAATAAAAAATAAAAAAACGATTAAATTAAATCGGACTACGTGTTAAGGAACAACAGCCCACTGAGCAGTATAAAAGCATTCCATAGCTTCTCTTGAAACATAAATTTTACTGCCAAATTTAATTTCGATCGGTTATAATCGGTTTAAGGCGTGAATCATAATCATGATACATACAAACATACTGACAATAACTCTAGATACGTGTTCTACTGCGCATTTTTAGTCGCCTGCACTAATAATTTTACCCCGTGTTGGTCCGGGCTCCTTTGTAGAATAGACCATCTGCCTTCCTGTGCCAGGCAGCTCGTAAGAGGCGAGCATAAGCTTGCCGTCACTAACACCGTGACAGCTGACAAGGTGGTAGATTTTCGCAGCTACTCACCCGGATTGGTACCACCGCCTTACCTATTCCAGCCGCCATAACGTCATGACGTGTTCCGGTTCGGAGGGTAAGGTAGCCGGTAAACTTACGGTTTGCTCGAGGCATTCCGGCCTCTTGTTGGCAACGCACCATTACCACATTTGGTGTCTCTAAGCGGCGGGAATTTCTAATATCATTAAAAAAACTGACTTTGATAAAAGGGAGAGGTTCTCATTTCGACCGCTATATTTTTTTATGTACATACATACAGATTTCGCCGAAGTTTCTGAACCGATTTACATAATTATTTTTTTATGCAAAATGTTTTCGAATTGGACTCATAGAAATTAGATTCAGGTTGGCCCACCAGTTTTTATGTTATGAGTATTTTTTGTCTACCTTCACATAATATCCCAATGTCTATTTTTATTAAATTAAGTCATATCAGCAATGAACTAAAAAATATTAAATAAAACTAACTACGTTAGAAAAAACCGACTTCAAAAATAAAACGTAAAAAATAACAAAGATTTTATATGAAACCTATTAAAAAAATTGTGTGTGTACGTATGTACACGCGTTAGAAGTTATACTTCTTCGGCGTAATGAGATAAAAACCTTTTTAAAAATTTTATCTTTTGCCTTATTTTACATTTGTAGACAAAATGACACTAACCATAGAAATAAAGAAATATTGTGAATATAGTTGTCAATTCTCACGCAAACATACGTAGATGTCCTTACTTTTACTTTGTTGGTACTTTTTTTTGAAAAACTAAAATGTTATCTATAGCTAACTTCATCATGTCGGTTTTTCGTGACAGTGTGCGCGCATCGTAAAAATTTACCCTCATCATTTTTTCCTAACGCTCCAAAAGAAGTATAACTTCAATGAATAGCACATATAAATAATAGGTAGTATGTAATTCATATTAAATCTTTATTTTTTTTTACTTTTTAGTTTTTAAGTCGGTCTTTAGTAACGTAGGTATTTTTTAAAGATCTTCATGGTAAAGAATTCACGTTTCTACAGTTTTATTAAAAGTAAAGATAGAGATTATTATCTAGTAATTTTAACCACCTATATATTTTTCCTATAATGAAATTGACTGACAAGTAAATAAATTACCTACAAAACTATATGAATGTGGGATACGATTCGTCAGTACAGCCATTAGTTGGTCATTAAAATCTCGTTTGAGTTGGTCAGATATTGAGTCGTTTCCTTACACACTTAAGTATATTCACCCAACATAAATGGCACAGATTCCTTATTCCTGTCTTTACAGAATATGACATTGTAGGGATGTAACAACCATAACATGTGGTAGTAAAATAATTTGGTCTAAATGTTGATGTAGACTCTAGTGTAGAATGTTTTTGTTAAGTATTTTATGCCCTTTTTGCATTTTTACTTCTTCATTGCATATTTTTGATTTTTGTGCGCAATAAAGTGTGTAATAAACAAAACAAATAAATATAAAGGTGGCCTAACTCAATAACAGCAATTTGTGGGAAATTAAGAATATGTATTATGTCCATGAGAACGTGAAGTTTTCAAAAAAATCAAGCATGTTGTCTCTATCACATTTCATAGGAAACGGACTTTTTATGAATTGAGCCTTTTTAATGTTGTCACAAAAAACTCTGTCTAAAAAAACTAACAAAATTTACCAGTATTTGTAATAAACTGACGTAATTCAAGATATGTCAATGTTAAACAAATCCTTTCTCATTTTTTTTAAATATCCACATTTCTGTCTAATAGCTAAGCTAATGTAAGAGACAATATCAGCTTAAAGGGTCATTCCCGTCAATTTCCCTGGTGGCGGAATTGTGTGCAGTTGTCCGGGTAGAGATCTAACGCTTTCTATTTTTGAACCTATATTGACAATGTTTGAAATTGCCATTTCCGGGCTGGAGGGTAACTTGCACACCAGGCCTAACACCTCGGTCACAGGATAACCTGCAAAATTTATGGCCTACAGCTACAGATTTTACTTCCCTTAAACAAGGCCGTATTCTTGTTTGCCGTTTTATTACATACCTAATAATTGGATTTTCGATGATTGCATGAGGGTCCGGGTTCGAATCCCAGGTCGGGCAACATAAAGAGAATTTGGTTTCTCCTATTTTCTAATAAAAAAAATGTTGATC
The DNA here is from genome assembly GCA_002245505.1 of Calephelis nemesis. NCBI lineage: Eukaryota > Metazoa > Arthropoda > Insecta > Lepidoptera > Riodinidae > Calephelis > Calephelis nemesis. The sequence goes on along the minus strand of NJDD01000974.1, from coordinate 437,810 downwards.
GGGATTGGATATGTGCCCGGTTGGCGATAGGCTTGCCACTTGTCACATTGTGGGACTTAGTGTCTTCGGCTAGTTGTGGGTGCCTTGGTTGTGCCTCTGCCTACCTCTTCGGGGATTAGCAGGTTTGAGCCTTAGCAGGCTCTAGCCTGCAACGCATTTTTGTTTTATATTGCAAGGCAAACAAGCAGATGGAATTTCCTGATGGTAAGAAATTCATGCCGACTTGAACCACCAAAGGTGGTAACAGTACGTTGCCAACCTGAAGCTAGACTTCGAGCAAGTGTCGTCGAGTAAGTTTACCGGCTACCTTATCCTTCGAACCGGAAAACGTCAATGACAAGTACAGATGTTATGGTGGCAGGAATAGGTAAGTCTGTGAAACCAAAGGGGGGGGAGTCGCTGCGAAACTCTATCACCTACTCATATGTCATGTCGTTAGTGACAGTAAGCCAATTCTCGCCTTTTACGAGCTGCCTGGCAGGAAAGCAAACGGTCTATTCTACAAAAGAACCCATACAACACGGGGATATTTATAGCATACTAGCTGCACCGGTGAATTTCGTTCCACCCGTTCAGCTTATATGTGAAAAATTAAAATGTTGTTTTTCCTAGTTTCATCGCAGTTTTTTTTCCTTTTTTTTTTTTTTACTGAACCTTCCCCAGACTGGAACAAATAGTTTTAAACTAAAACTAGCAAAGTCGGTTCTCTCGTTCTCTAACTTTAGCTAAAATAACGAACAGCGATTGTTTTACATTTATACATTCGGTTACTGTAAGTAACATGTATAATACACTACTTACTTCTATCAGTCGGAGGTTCAGCATTTTTTAATTAGTAACTCGACACCCGTCTTGACAGAGTTGTGTTAAGTTACAACCGAGGTTTTCACGAATATCCGAAGATACTGTGAAATACTGTCAATGTGAAAGGTGGCAACCTCCTCACCTACTCCTTATCCAGTCCTGGGCAAAGTTGATTTTCCTGTAAAATAAAAAACTCATTTTCTTCTTGAATAAACATCATTAAGATATTTTCATTTAGACACTATAAACAGTTTTAGTGACAACCACCGAGGTCATAGTTCGTAGCCAATCCAAGACTAAGATTTAAAGTAAACTTAAGTTTGGCTTAAGCTTGCCCTTGTCTGGTTACGAATATTGCGATCACTGACAAAAGCTGCTGAATTATATAAAAATTGTAGTTTTAATATGGGTACATGCGAGTTAGAAATCACCCATATTTTCAAATTGACTGCACTAGTATAATAATTCAACATTACTAGATTACATAACTAACTAGCTGTTACGGCAAACTTCGTTCCGTCCGTTCAGTTTGTATAGGAAAAATTAACGTGTTGTTTTTCCTAGTTTCCTCGCAGTCGATCGTAACGAAATGTACACTATGTGCTTCTCCTGGTTCTTAAAATATCTTGCCATCAATTTTCAGCCTAGTCGGTTTAGCCGTTATTGAGTTATAAATAGTGTAACCAGCACGACTTTTTTATATATACATATAGATACATGTACAGGAAATGGTGGTATACACATCCCTATTTTTTGTTTTTCTTATTCTTATTTTGTTTTCAGATAGCTGACGCAGTATGGTGGTACTACTTCTCAAAACTTCTAGAATTTTGTGACACATTCTTCTTTATCTTGAGAAAGAAAGACGAACAGCTTACTTTCCTACACGTTTACCATCACTCAACCATGTTTTCGTTTTGGTGGATAGGAATCAAATGGGTTCCTAGTGGATCAAGTAAGTTTGGGACTATGTAAAGTTTATAACCCCAGAAATTTAAATGTAAAGGGTCCTTAAAAGAAGCTGATACATTAATAAAAAATAGCATGAAATGGTATCAATAGATGATAAATAAATTACCCTGGAAAACTCACACAAATTGAATCTAACCCCAAAGTAAGCAAATTATATGCTAGTGTTATGGGTGTTAGTCAACGATACTATTACATAGAAATACTTAAATAGATACCAGAATAAATTTAATAAACACCCAGACCCGGAAATGCGGACATCTAAATGTTCATCACACAAATGTCTGCCCCCGTCGGGAATCGAACCCGAGGCTCGCGGTAAGTCGATGTAGTTAGGCGTATACACTAGCCACTCGACCAACGCGGCGGTCAAACAGACAAACAGATGACACATTATGAGTAGATCTTCTTGAAAACACATCTAAACACCATGTCCATACACTGTTGCTGAAAATCTCATTTACGTAAAGTACTTTTTCCAGTGGCGGCCTCCAGTCCCTCCCCCCAGTAATCGAAACGCAGCATCTAATCAAGTTTCGGTCTTTCGGGAGACCCTTGAGTAGCACACAAAAATAATGCATTCTCAGTCTGAGTGTTCCACTTTTCTCCGAAATCCCGTTCCAAAATTCGAATAGTGTAAAGATGAATAATGATTTAACTCTTTTTTTAAGCTGGATATACTTAACTCACATTATCTATCTATCTAAGATAATCGCAGACTCCTCCTAGCATAAGTAATATATATTATCAGTATGATAATCTAACCTTCCACAACTGGTTATCAGCTAGCACTGGCGGTACAAAAAGATAATAAGCGGTAAGCGGCAATGCCGTAATACTTTACGGTCGGTACGGTACGGTTATAATTCATGGTCACGGTGCTAGTAACAAAAATTAACGCTCGTCTCGTACAAGCTACTTGGTACCTACCTATATTCTTCAACAGAACTCAGAACCAATAAAGTGAAAATGATTGTAAAAGCGTGTATTATTTACAATTAAATTTTACTTCTAGTAGCACAAGAGTATTTAAATGGCAAATATAAATAATTTATGAGAATGGTATAAAGATACCATATATATTATGGTATAGAGAATGGTATATGACATGTAAAATTTTGGACAGCAAGTAACTACTTAACACAAAGGATTTGGAAGGTAGGGTTACTGGTAGATTCGCACATCAGGTCTAACCCCCGGCCACAGATAGTGAAGTACCTATAACATCAACGCATGTGATCACGGTTATCTCTTAATACCAGAAGACTCTCGTGCTTATTCACTGCCTTTTTTATAAAAAAGATAGATTATCTCTATGAGATAATTTTCATCGTCATCAGAAATTCACATCACACTTCCTCCTCAAATTTAGGAAATACGCTTAAAAGTTTTAAGATTTTTAAATGAATTTGGTTTGGCTATGCGACGAAATGATTATTGTTTTATTATCAATTTCTTATACTTGATCGAAAGTAAAGGCGGCAAAGTTGGAATTACACTACGCCAGAAGGTGCCTATTCACTCTTTCTTTAAAGAATATTGTAATGCTCCGGAGATACGTTCGCAGCAAATACCATTCCTTAGTCATTATAAAAGAGAAAGTAATCCTTTTCGTTCTTAAAAGCTTTAGTATTTGTTAAGTAGGTATTACACGCGTTTAACTTTAACCTATTGGTTCTTTTTTCAAGTGAGCTGTGAGTTTATGAATATTTGATTATGTAATTATGTGAAAATTTGCATATTGTAAACAAATTTTATTTGAAGTGATGTCAATTTTCCACTTCACCTATTTCAACTCTTGACTTATGCAGAGTTACAACAATATAGTACATACGTTTAAAAATAACATTAAAAAGTGTGAAGAAGAAAGAGTAAGCATTTGGCCCGAATTGATTCCGATTCCTCTGCAGAATTAACCATCTGCCTTTCTGCCTAGCAGCTCGTAAAAGACGAGCATAGGATAACCGTCACTAACACCGTGACATCTGACCAGATGGTAGAGTATGACAACGACTCGCCCGGATTTGTACCACCGCCCTACCACAGCGCTTACAGCGCTTGCCGTTGACATGTTCCAGTTGGAAGGATAAGGTAGCCTATATACTTAGTTTTGTTTGAGGTCTAATGTCCGGCCTCAGGTTGTCAACGCACTATTACCACCTTTGGTGTCTCTAGGTGCGTGAATTTCTTACCATCCAATATTTGCCTTCCAATAGCATAAAATAAAAAAAATATGTACTCTGCGTGATCAGTAAAGGCTTGGCTTGAAACTACCCACAAGAAATATACGTATTAAGATATAGCATAGGTAACAGCTATTGGTTTCCTCTTTCTCGCTTATTAGCTCTTAAATAAAAAAAGTCATGTTTCAGCTTTCTTACCAGCAATGGTCAATAGTGGGATTCACGTCCTGATGTACACGTACTACGGTTTGTCAGTCTTTGGGCCATCCGTCAGCAAATACCTGTGGTGGAAGAAGTACCTCACAATCTTGCAACTTGTAAGTATTCTCGCCTGACCAATTTTTTTATGATTATACGTTAGTAAGCAAGTAGGCTCTCCTGATGTTTAAAGATAAACTTCGCCTTAAGAGAATATAGCTATTATGGTGTGATCCTCTATTACATACATACATATCTGCACGCCCAGTCCATTACGGGGTAGGCAAAGAGCATCGAATGCCGAAACTTACGATCCTGAGAAACCTGTCTGGCTTCCTTCACAGTCATTACCCTTTTCATACAAACACGCCAGTTGCGATGTTTCGGGGACTCTTAACACCTCGCATAATATTCGAGCGATCTGAGGGTGGAATGTCAACCTTGAGATGACCATTGCCTTAAGACACCTTAGATGTTACTGACAATGATGCACTATTAAATATATCAAAACAAAGTTTACTCTAAGAGCTTTTATATATAATTATTTATTTATGGAAATCGTTTTTCAATGTGTTGGTCCGGGCTCTCTTAGAGAACAGACCAGCCACGTTCCAGCCATCAGCATAAGCTTACCGTCACTAGACCCGTGATATCTCACTAGGTGGTAGAGTTTCACAGCGATTAGCCCGGATTGGTACCACCGCCTTACCTATTCCTGCCGTTATAACTTCAGTATTTCACGTTGACGTGTTCCGGTTCGCAGGATAAGGTAGCTGGTAAACTTAATTTTGCTGAGGCCTAACATCCTGGCCTCATGTTGGCAACGCACCATTACCAGTTTTGATGTCTCTAGGCGGCGTGAATTTCTTACTATCAGGAAATTTGTCCGCTTGTTTGCCTTCCAATGTTTTGTTTGTTTTTGAGTTATACTTAATAACGCGTTAATTTTTAACGCCCGAGGGGTGTATTAAGTTTGACGTGTACAGATACATGGTATGTGCGTGTCTGCCTGTGAAACAATTGAAAATAAGTGTTTTACATTTTCTATTAAAAATAACGTTACCTAGGATTGGATATGAGCCCGGTTGACGATACGGTTGCCACCTATTACATTTTGGGACTTAGTGTCTTCGACTAGTCATGGTTGTGCCTCTACCTACCACTTCGGGGATAACATGTGCGTGAAGATACTTTACTCTTTAGTGAAGTATTTTTTTGACTATTTAGAAAATTCATAATTTTGTTTTCTCATATTGTTTTTTATCTAGATCCAGTTTACATGTGCTTTAATATTGGGAGTTAACGGTATCAGGACCGGCTGCGAGTTCCCACTGTGGATGCACTATGTACTCATCATCTACATGATATCATTCATCGTGCTCTTTGGAAACTTCTACATGAAGGCGTATATTGCTAAGGTAACTTTTGATTGTTCGTACTCGTAGTATTTTTAACGGGGGAAAGCAGGAGAGAGCAGCAGATTATGTCGGAATCGAACTGGGAAAAATTTAAACGATGACCTTCACGCCGCCCAGCTAGGAGCTAGGTGGAGTCGTTTTCGCATTCATCATCTTCAACCACCTCGTTGGTCAAGTGGTTAGCGTATACGCCTAACTACATAGACCAACCGCGAGGCTCGGGTTCGATTCTCGCAAGCAAGCCATCACACAAGCATTTGTGTGATGGTTATCTAAATGTCTGACCTTCCGGGTCTGGGTGTTTATTAAATGTATTCTAGTTCTATTTAAGTATTTCTATGTATTAGTATCGTTGACTAGCACCCATAACACAAGCATATAATTTGCTTACTTTGGCGTTAGATTCAATTTGTGTGTCTTGTCTAAGGATATTTATTTATATTATATTTATACTATGTTTTATCTCGCTTCCTTTATTATTACTAGCTGACCCGGCAGACGTTATCCCGTATTAACTGTGAATGTATATCTAAAAATTTTATAAAGGATTTCTTTTAGGTGACAAAAAGGCGACAATATAAGTATAGGGTAACTTTTGTCAATAGACACCATAGACGTTACAGGTGCATTGCATGTGGCCTTGGTGTAAAAACAAATGTGCAAGTCTACCGGCTACCCTACCCTCCGGTATAGAATATGACGGTCATTACCGTGACAGAACTGTGTAAGGGAGAGGATCCATATCCATACCACTTGCTGTACTCTTTCATCAGTAGTATTGATGGTAATGACCCCATTGACCTTTGCTTGCCTGTTGCAAGCTTCTTGGCAGGAAGACAGATAGTCTGTTCTACACAGGTAACTCGGACTAACACCAGGAATACAGGACCAAAACTAGGAAAAATATTATTATTTTACACTTCATTATACATAGACATCAGGAAAGAGAAAATATAATAAATGTATAGTACAAAATATGAGCTTCTCTCTAACTCATCTTTCAGTTTTCTCTTACGTAGTTGAAATCTAATATGTAAATGAAACGTATTCCATAACTCTAAAAACACCTTATTTGAAAGTTGAAGGCGTTGACAACTGTGACAATAATGAATTATCAATCTGAGTACATTTAAGTTTATCAGCTTTTCTTTAAACACAGTGACAAACATTACCACAACGATAGCAAGAACTGGTGAAGTACCACCGGGTATCAATGCGGGTAATTATCGCAAAATGATCATTTAGTCTTAGTCACGGTGTTAGTGCTAAAAGCAGACGTTTGCCTCTAACGAACTGATGGACCGTTGGCTTGTAGTCTTTATTTTTTTTAAGACATTTGTATTTAAATTATTTAGCACTTCTTTGGGAAACTACTCGTATTAAATCATGGAGAAACTAGCAAATTTTTTCCTACACATACAGTCACACTCACTGCCTTTTATATTATTATTGGGGTTTACTATCTTTAAAACGAATATATTTTAAAGTGTACATATATATTATACCATATATTTCGGACACAGATTTTATGAAAATAAACCATGTTAGCAGTTGCTTTGTCTTCTACACTTACATGTATAAAAATCAATTGCTGTTCGTTAGTCTCACTAAAACTCGAGAACGGCTAAGCCGACTTGAAAAATTTTGGTGTTACTTATCTATTTAAGTTCAGGGAAAGTTTTAAAAATAAGAAAAGGGAATAACAGTGAGGATTCTAGAAAAAAAAACTTTTTAATTTTTCCCATACAAACGGGTAGAATGAATTTCACCAGGCTAGCTAGTCTACAATAAATATTTTTTATGTGATACAAAAGTTTCAGAATTCGAAACAAAATAAGTATGAAAAAATAACATTTAAATGTTGTAATACTGAAAGAAACAGATTTCAGTCTCAAGAGATAAGTCACTTAGGTACATAAAAATTAAGTATTCCCTCGTTTTCCCTGAGTTTCTATTATTAAATCCAGAGTTGATGGCAATGTGACCACCTTGAAAGTACACTTTTTCAAATGAAAAACCAATTTTAAAATTGGTTTAAAAACGTCGAAGAAATCGATTAACATAAATAAAATAATATGTTAGTCGAACATACTATAAAAATGTATAAAAAAAAACATCAAAATCTAAACTTTATTGACCGAGTAATCGAGTAAAAACGTACAAAAAACATAGTCGAAATGAGACTCTCATCTTTTTTGTGGTCGGTTAAAAATAAAACACAAAATAGGTATGTATCCTTAAGTTATGTATCTCAAACAAACAGACTTATTTTCGGAACATTTGACAGGAAGACTCGTAACAAACATAATTTATAATAATCTTCCTTGACGAAACCACATTTCAAATAAGTTTTATTAAAAAGCTTCTGTTATTAGCTTTTTAATATAGCAATTAAGCTTTTCCTCTGAATTTACGTTACATAAGTAATGGAATTTCGTACATTTTGTCAATGACTTTATCATTGAGGACTACCACGAGGTAATGAGGTTGTGAAGGTTGAAGAGTATCTTACGTAACGAGAGAAAGCAATGATGTAAGGCTATAGCAAGTTACATTGCGTTGCACAATTTGCAATAGTTCCGGAACATAATACTTATATGTAACTAGCTGCCCGGCGAACTTCGTTCCACCCGTTTAGGTTGTATGGGAAATATTAAAATGTTGTTTTTCCTAGTTTCCTTGCAGGTTTTCCCTTTTCCTTTTCTTATATTTGGAACCTACCCTGGACTTGAACAAATAGTTCAAACCAAAATTAGCTAAATCGGTTCAGCCGTTCTAGCATTTTAGTGCGACTAACACACAGCAATTGATTTTTATATACATATAAAAAAATATCTTCACGCCCATATCCCCGAAGTGGTAGGCAGAGGTACAACCAGGGCACCCACGACTAGCCGAAGACACTAAGTCCCACAATGTGATAGGTGGCAAGCCTATCGCCAACCGGGCACATTTCCAATTGTAATTAGACAATTGGAAAAATCCAATTATCTTTTTGTTGGCCGACCCGGGATCCGAACCCGAGACCTCATGCAATCGCCTCTGTGGTCTAGCGGTCCGGGTGTTGGACTTGATTTTTATAATATGTAGTTTTATATGCAATTTTGAAACTGCCATTTTTCAATATCGTCAGAAAAAGAGGTTTTGTACGCTCTATAAGATATGTTTTATAAGACATCAAGGATTAATAATGGTGAGATATAAAAAACATGGACTTTTTATGATATTGGAAGGCAAACAAATAGACGAATTTCCTGGTACTAAGAAATTCACGCACAGATAGGAAAGATGTTAACGGTGCCTTGCCAATCTGAGGCAGTGATGTAAGGCTTCGAGGAGAAGAAACTTTACCGGCTGCCTTATCTTTCAAACCGGAACATGTTAACGGCAAGCACTGATGTTATGGCAGCAGAAATAGGTAGGGCGGTGTTACCGATTCGGGCGAGTCACTACGAAACTTAGTCAGATGTCACGGTGTTAGTGCCATGCTATAAGAATATGCTTTCCTATTATGAGTTACCTGGCAGAAAAGTAGAGGATTTATTTTACAGATGAGCCCAGACCAACATCGGGAACTAAAGTAGGAGTAAAATGAAGTTAATATTATAATGTGTATCGTACTGTACCAATGACTATAATACGATATTAAACCTTGGGGTAATTTAGTTTAGGTTTACTAATAAAGTGGCCAATATTTAGTGACTACCATTACCCCCAAAATATAACACGACGTTGCAACGTTGACGAGCATAGACTCTTTGGTGGCAGGAATATATGCTACATATTTTGGCAAGTTTTCGCAAAACCCCTTCTACGTAATCTAAAGCATTTTTTAAAGCAGATTTTGGTAGCGAAAGAATGAAGGCAATTGGCTTACATTCTTCAAAGAGACCCGCGTTCAATACAATTAGAGAAAGCTGATGTACAAAAAACTACATGTCACGCTTTAAATACTGAAAGAGCTCTTTATTTATTATTCTATATTGTGTTTAAAAAAATTGTTAAGTCAAAATAATTTTGAATTGGAATCAGAAAAAACTAAATTCATGTGAACCATACAAGTGGTAAGTGAGCCCGTCGACATTTGTAAACTACCACCGAATTGAAATTGAAGTCATTGGATAAATTGCTTCCTGAATTGATATGTCTGTGTTTTAGTTTATTTCTCATCGTATTACAAAGAAATAATTAAATTAAAATAAATTATCACTGACTTAAAGATATTGACGTAGTCAATAGGTCAAGAGCGATGTTGTCTTAAAATTGTAATAAATTTATGGACTATTATTTATATTTATAATAGGTATATTTAGAAGCTTATGATTGATATCAAAAAGTTGAGAGGTGTTCCTAACTCCATCAGCAATATTAAGAACTTATGCAGAAATACTGTCAGGATTCATTATTATTATTATTTTTTACTATTTATTATGTACAAAAAACCTGTATACACTCAACAAAAATAATCGTCACGACACCACAATGTTCAATGCGAAATGGAAATGAAAATATCTGGCTTGCTTTCTATAAGAGAGAGAGAGGGAGACAGATAGAGAAACATGCGCACGCCGCACAGCTTACAATAGCTTACTACAGCGAAAAGTGTTGTAACAACTTTTCGTGAGATTTTTTTCCGTCTAGCCCTCTTTCACAACGCGCGATAAGGAACTTCGTTCCAAAAATAGCATTTAGTGATTTTTGTTTAAATATTTTCCAAGTATTTAAACAACTAAACTTGTTTTCAAAATTATCAACATCGAAAGCAAAACTTCATTGGAATATGGTAAAGTTTATTTGAAAGCTTTTAAGGACTGTATCTGTTGAATATCTTACCCAGACCGTCATTCCGGAGATCCCTCAAATATTTCAGAATTCTCAGTACACTCAAGTTTCCGTTTCACTTCACATACCACTTTGCAATCCTTTATAATTAAATTAAGTTTTTAAACGAATTTGACGTTTGTCATTTCGAATCGTATTTTGGGTAGGTTACGATGATGTAACATTACGTTTTTGAGCATTTATCACGTAATAACACTTGTAATTTAAAGTATACGACTACAAGTATATAGGGGAAACAGTACAATTATTGGTACCTTAAGCAAATTTCTCACTTTGAAAGTTTACAGAAAATAAATTATTTACAATGTCAACTGCAAAACATTAATTTTCTTGTTGCCACATTATCAAAGTGCAATTATGACTTAATTTAGAGTGCTCAAATATGATTTAATTTGAGTAGTTAAATAAAATTTATGAAAATGCACGAAAGCACTATTGTTGGCCCCCTTTGGCATAATTATTGCCCCCAAAATATGTATAATGATTGGCAGTGCTAATTATTATATCAGTGGTGTGCCAATATTTGTAATCCAAAGAGAATAGTGATGGGAAACGAATTATACCTACTAAAATATACGTAGAAAATATATTTATTAGATATCTAGGTATACCAATATCATAAAGCTGGAAAGTTTTTTTGTTTGGTTGGTTGAACGCGCTAATCGCAGGATATACTGGTCCGAATTGTAAAATTATTTTTGTTGAATAGTCCGTTTGTTAAGGAAGGCTTTTTATCATCACACTAAATCGTACAAGTACAGAAAAGAGTGGTTGGAACCGCTGTGGATAGTGAGTTTGTGCTATTTATGAGTTTTTTTTTAAAAGATGTTAGTGGAAAATTAGCCAATGCTTGCATCTTACGCATTGTTTGCAAGCATTGCAACTTTTGATAAAAACTGTCTTACTGGCGACTCATTTAAGCTGTTACCTTTTGTAATTATTATTAATAATACGTGGTAGTAATAGTAGATTACTTATACACATTTCTATGTGATGATAACAGATGCTTCCTTGCAAGTGTATAACTATTGCCAGAAACTGTCTGGCGAATAATTTCAGCCGTTAATATTGGGAATTATTATAATATATATAAGATAAAATAAGTGACTGTCTAAAATTATACAAAATGAACAAAAACATACAAAAGAAAATTCCTTACTTTTAGCGACATATTTAATACAAGACCCAAGTACATTACTCTCCTTTCTTACGCAGTCAGGCAAATAATTTGCCCATCACTACTAGTCACACCAAATATCGTAGTAATGTATAAAAATTGGCAGTGCCAATACCTCGAAAAATACAATGATTGTCACTGCCAGTATTTGTTTATCCTATGACGATCGCCACAAACTGAAAATTATTCATAAAACTCTTTATTCTGACTTGATTCAATGCCTAAAATATCTCAGATTTCTGTGAAAGTGGTTTTTAATTATTGGCAATCATGCCAATGAATTAGATTTTCATACAAATGTGAGTTACAGTGGTGGGCCCCTTTATAAAGAATATTCCTTGTAAGTTTTTATGTATATTTGTGGATAAAAACTTAAGAAATCCATCTGTTGCCAATATAAGAACAAAACATCAAACGTACATTATCCTAAACCATTAGTTTATAGTGGAGAAACTTATCAACTCTTAACGAATTTTCTTAAGAAATCCACAAAACTGATACACTCCACAACATCCCGGCGAAAACTATTTTTTTGCAGTGTTGTAATTCACTAAATCGCATAAACAACTAACCAGTGTTGTCACCAAATAAATTGGGTATAATTTAAAAAACAAACTAACTTAATTTACCGCCTACATTTCTTAATATTTGCATTATTAGCTTCAAGTGCCAATCACTGTATGGGTGACAGCATTAGTGCTGCTTCCCATAAATGACTTTCTTATTTTAATGACATATTTTGTCTTCAAGTTAACAATTTTTCAATCGACTGTACGATTTTTACAGAACTTTTTTTATGGGACAAATTAGTAGTTTAAAATTAGGAACTTTCTGGTTGGTGCTATTTATATTTGAACAATATAAAAGTGATTTTTGAGTTGTGCTAAATAATGCGTTTTCTAACAATAACTAAGTATTGAAATTAAAGTCAGTTATTTGTTGTTTTTAACTGATGTCAAAAAAAGTAAGGTTACTAATTCAACTGTATGTTTTTTTTGTTTGTTTGGCAATTACTCTTACAGTAATAAATAAATTTTAGTAGTTCTTTTTTCGTTATATCCGACGACCTAGAAACCATGACTTGAGTTCTAGAAGCACGACGTGGTAATAAATTGAAGTCGTTTTAAAGCAATCATTTAAATACATATATTTTCGAAATTAAACATTTAATAAAATGATTTATAGGTCATGAGTTTTGAGTTATACTCATAAAGCGCTGATTAAATGTAAATGGGAGATGTCGGAATTACGACCTGCTTTTTGAAAAAAAATTATCAAATTGCGATTAATATTAGGGTAGTGCTATGAAGTTTTACTTCGCTTAAATTTAAGAGCAATTTTAAATTTAACACACTACACGCGCTGATCACACTTTTTTGAAGGAGGAAAATAATTATTACTTCAATATTACTAAAAAAATTAAAAAAAGAAACAATATCGCCCAGACATGATTTGAACCTATCTCAAGCTGACGAAATGCGCTAACCGTTTGAGCAACAGAGGATTCGATCTTTTATTTCTTTTCTTTGCCGTTAACGAAGGTAATTAAGTCTTATAGATACTCAGTCCTGAGTACCTACTAAATGAGTTTATCGTTACAGATGAAATTTACATTCATAGTGGCAATGACTTTCGTCTCTCTCAAGGTATTTTTATTTTGGTACTTGCCCTGTACTTGCGTTAAGTTGCTGCAAATTTTAAAGAAAGAAAGATTTTTTTAAAGAAAAAAAAAATTTCGCCCCAGACATGATTTGAACCTGTATCCTTTTGTCTCATGCCAACGAATACTCTAACTATTTGAGTTATTGAGGATTAAAGTCCTGTTGCAAAATTAGTATTAACTTTTTAATAATTTCTTATTTATATTTCTCACACAAGTAATCCTCAATATAATGCGAAGATTGCGGGATCAAACCTTGCTGTGATGAAGTGGTCTATCTATAACAAACTCCTAAAATGTATCCCATATAATTGAATATTGGTAAAATTTAGATAGAACAACGTTTTTTTTTCTTTTAAATGACTAATATGTTGCTAACCTTTGCAATTGCGGGTTTTTACAATTTTACCTGACTATTTTGACATTGTCATTTAAATGGATTGGACGGTTCCCTACAATGCCAGCAACATGGGTTGTCTCCTGGGAGACTCGACTTGGTGCTGCGTTCTGGTTACTGGGAGGACTTGATGGAGGAATAGTGGCTCGTCGCTCGGCGTTTGGCCGGGCGCCAGAGTGATTTTCGTCGCCGTGACCGCCAACGGTGTGATGTAGTGTCCTGTGAGTCTGTGTTTGGGTTGCGAGTCTTGCGTGTGCCTCGGTTATCGTGTCCGAAGAACCCGATAAGAATTGGCGGGGTCTTCTAAGTTTTAAGGGTATGTTCGCGGCCGTTGTGTAGTCACACGCGGGTGCTAACACCAGGTTCAGCCATTATTTCATAGTACCTACCTCGTTAATCTAGGTCCTGAATGGAAATAGTTTATATGCCTACCTGTCTGATGAAAAGAAGACATTAAATAGAGGACCAAAGAAGAGAGCTATCAAACTCAAGGGCGTAAATACTGTATTTGACCTTGACGTGTTTCCATACTAATGGTAGAGTAGGATTGCCGATAAGTCTCCGCCAGGTAGCAACGACACATTTATAATATCTATGGTGAGGATAGACCACGGTTGCTCTCTTACCATAAGGAGAGACTTATGCTTGTTCGCTATATGCCAAACATTGTTATTGAAAAATTCATCAATAATGTTCCAGTCGTTTTCCCGTGATGGTATAAGTAACCTTTAAATAAATGGCTTTATATCAAGTTCCAATTTTTTTTTGGTATATGTATTATTAATTTACAAACTATTTTTAGATGTAGAGAAAAACTCATCTTACAAATAATCGAAATTGAGGTCGAAAGTAAGGTTATTGGAAAGCTTTTGTGTGGAGATGGACACAAATAGTTACGAGAGCTCAAATATTTCGATAAAAACCCTCATAACATTTAAGGTGACATCTCCCTTCTCAGATCACTTAGCAATCCAATATTGCGTTTTTGTTTTGAAAATGTATTAGTATACAAATATTTATCATATAAATCTTCTATCTTAAATCTAAATACCTATATGAATTGCCTGCTTCACCCTAAATATACCCGGCAGAGATTGCTCCGAAGCGATAATTTCGCCTTTGTGTACACTGTGCCAAATAATTTTCTCTTTAACATTTAAAAACTGGACTCTCGGCTGTTTAACTAAACACTGTATCAAATTGACATCTGTAACGGCATATAATTACGTATTATGCCATTATAGTATAAGCCGCTTCAAACATCATACCAATAACTTTCTACACCTGGATGACGTGACGTTATTGGTTGACAGTTAAGTTTTAGACGGTGTTTAGTAAAACGTGTGTTGAACTAGTGTTTTTTTAAGACGGTATTTCAGTGTCACAGTCTAGTAGTAGGGTATAATGGACGTATGTAAAGTACTTCTATTTAAATTATGCGCTATGGCTAAATTTGTCAAGCTTTGGGAATCCGAATGTATTTTAAAGATATCTGTATATAGTTGTTATTACATAATTATTCATTTTGCTTAAATTTAGATTAGGTCAGCCATTTTTAAAATAAAAGTATAAAGTGTAAAAAGTAAAGCCGAAGCACTAAAGGAAACATTCAAATGATTTGGTTTCGAAAATATCATTCCACTTCCAAATTTTTACTGTTTTTTTTTTATTTTCGAACTTGGAGGCGATTAAACCTGTGTAATGAGCCTAAGATGTCACTCTGTAGAAAACTATTGTGTAGGTACCTTTATTTCTGAATGTATATATACGGCTTTTGCTATCAACATATTTTAGTTTCTGACCAACTAGCGCAAGTGGTTTTACAACTGCTATCTACTTGCTGCAAATTGGAAACACACCAGGATGCGATCACTATGGATGGCATATACTGCTTATTACTAAGATATTGATTGTCAGTTTGCCTACCAGTTTCATAAAAATATAGAAATAATTAGTGTGATATCGCCTTAAGTAATTCTAAGGAACGATTATTAAATCAAAGGAAAGTTTACCGGTACTACATCAAATTTCCAATGTTGCACTTGAATATTAATGAATCCAATTTTAATTTACTTTAGAGTTTTGAATTCAAATATCCAAGGGGGAAATATAACAACGTGCTGTTTAGTTTTTCAGACATTAAATGCTATTTTGCATTGTTTATGATGATTTATTTTAATTAACCGACTTATTTTAAAAAAGGAGGATGTTTTTACTCATTTTTGTTTTTATATGTGTTAATCGATTTCCTGTTAAATTGTGAGCCGTTTTCATTTTTTTTTAATTATAAAAACGTCCTTTCGACGTGGTACCATTGCCACCAAGTCTGGATCTGATAATGGATTTTTAGAGAAATTGAAGAAAATATTTATGTTTAGTGTACGTGGATGACATAATTATTGAAATTAAAGCCTTTTTTGCATTTTTACTTCACTTGAATTATTTGTTTGCATTACATTATTGAATTCATTCCACGCTTGCTTATGTATGTATGACACAAACAAAAACACACGCGCGCACGCACACACGTACACACACATGTACGCACGCACGCACACACACAAATACACATATTCACACAATCTTTATACGCCCTTTACACAACCACGGCCTAGATGTAAGACGCAATAGATTTTACAAAGGCGTCCATCCCATCCCAATGTATAGACTTCTGAACGAATAGGCTTATTGTGTGCAAGTACCCTAATATTAGTGTTATTAAGGCAGCAAAAATACTACTGACCTCTACCACGAGTAGTCTTACTGGTAATAACCCAATACCCATATGGGCGGTCATACCAACTGACAGGCAGAGACAATCGGTCCATTCTACTGAAAGGACAAGGACTAACACTTTGAAAAATATGTTTCTACGTTTAGAAAAAATACATGTATGTCATCCTAATTTCTGTATTCTTTTTTACAGGGAAGCAAATGTATGGAAGTAAGATACGGCGAATGTCTGGACGATGAAGAAACGATACGGAAAAGAAAATTAAAAGAATACTGAAAAGAAGTTACATTATAATTATTTATTTTAAGCTTAATAACGGAAGTTTATTTTTTAATAAATATTTAATATATAATATTTTGTTGGGTTACTACTTTTGTGGTTTTAATTTTGCCTGCATTTTTTAATAAGCCAGTGTATTGCCAACTTGTTGCTAAAACATAAGCCTCTTACATAGATCAACTAACTATTCAAAAACACTTTCAACAACAACATTTTTTTCCAAAACTAAAACATTTTTTCATCGTATTGGTACGGCCTCCTTTGCAGAATAGATCATCTGCCTTTCTGCCAGGCAGCTCGTAAAAGACGAGCATAGGCTCACCGTCACTAGCACCGTGACATCTGACAAGGTGGTAGAGTTGGTTGGTTGGTTGGGTTGGTGGCGCAGCGACTTGTCCGGATTGGTACCACCACCTTACCTATTCCTGCCGCCATAACGTCATGGCGTGTTCCGGTTCGGAGGGTAAGGTAGCCGGTAAAGTCACTTTTGCTCGAGGCTTAACATCCCGGCCTCAGGTTGGCAACACACCATTACAACCTTTGGTGTCTATAGGCGGCGTGAATTTCTTACCATCAGGAAATCTGTCTGCTTTTTTACCTTCCAGTATCATAAAAAAACACAACAATGGCGGGCACCAACGCAATGAAAGCAATTATAGGTAAAGCCATGTTGTCAAAACCGTACAAATCGGCGCAAAAGTCAACTGCCATGGAGTTGGTGACAAATGGACATTCGCCTTTTATATATTGCTTAAAAGAAAACCGGGAAAAGTTCTACGACAAAATACTTTTAAATATAATTTTTCGTATCAAGTTGCTGGAATGATATAGATTATAGAATAAAAGAAATTTATACGCAAATCTTTGAAATAAATCAACATAGTTATATCTTATGAGACTGTTAGTATTCCGTTAGTATACAAAAACTTATAAACTAAACGCGCTAACAATGATAGGAAAGTTATTTAAAACACTAACTTCCGCCCGCGACTCCGTCCGCGCGGATGTCGGTCTTCGCGTGATAATGCTGAAAAATTAAGATTTTTTTTTCACGCATTTTTTCAGGATAAAAAGTATCACATTTTATGCCCAGGATAATAAGGTATAATTATACCAAGTTTCATCGAAATCGAACATTTAGTTTTCACGTGATGAACATACAGACAGACAGGCAAAAAAATTGTTGATCACATTTTTGCGTTTGGTATCGATCCAGTAACACCCCCTGATATTTATTTTTTCAATATATTCAATGTACAGAATTGACCCTTCTAAAGATTTATTATATGTTTAGATTTCAATTAAACACTGATCTAAAAGAAGTGTATTAAATTAGTGGCCGATGACTTCATTCGCAGAATCGTTCAGCCCTTCCACAGTATTTTTTCGGAAAATCAACACTAAAAAGACCTTTCTTTATTTTTTGGGTTTTGATCATTTTACTATTTTAGTTGTATTTCTGGCTTCTTAAACATGAGTTGTGAGAAACGAATGTATAACACGTTACATATTAAAAATATCTATAAATATATGTACTATGTAAATAATATTTCATAACTGTTTTTTTTGGTTCCATAGTTTATTTATGTTAATAGATTGATCAATAAAATAAAAGTATATTTGGAGTGTTCATCTAAAAATATTTCTTGGTTCTTTCAATTTTTTCAACATGCAGAACGGGATTTGTAGTAATTTGTTTTTTTTTTGTTTCATTTTTACGAAATTACTTTCTGTTACTGCATTTATTTTCCTAAAAAAACATCAAATAATGTCCTATCCTGGCTCTACGAGAGGAGCTAAGCCATAACTCTTACATCTCGATCAAGTCAACATACAGACGCAAAAATCAACATCACAATAGACCAATCAAACAGACATACACACAACCATACACACATTGTGCTTATCCGTATTAGGTATCGAAGCTTCTTACTAACAAATGGACCGATTTACGTAAGATTTTACTTAGTGGTCGGAGCCTATTTTGTATGATTAAAGTGTTGTTAGCCTCGTGGGCTTTGAACGTCATCTTATTTTCGGGTAAAACTGCAAGCAACATCTAGTTTAACATCAAAAACTATTTTAATTTGTAGAATAAAACGTTGAATTCTAAAGTACACTAAGTACTTGTGTACTTTAGAATAAACGAGTTTAGAATTAAAGTGTGATTAGTATATCGTTTACGTAACTTTTACTGAATTTATTACTTTTTGTTTTATAGAGTAAAACGTTAATTGGTTTGGAAACTATTAGTACTACAGACAACTATTAATTAGACTTGATATTGCGATTGCGTAAACGGACATGAACTAGTTTGATAACTATATAGTCTAAAATTGGCTTCTCAAATAAAAATATATAATAACGATAAAGTAAGGAAATAAAATTTTGACACAGGACTTGAATCCTCAGTAGCTCAAAAGCTTAGAGCATTCGTGAAAAGCTCACTCGAAAGGGTACAAGTTCAAATCCTGTCAGAGGCAAATTTTTTTCTTTAAAATTTGGAGGAATTTAATCCAAACAAGGTGCAAGTGCTAAAATAACAGAGAAACATATTATTGTTAAATAATTTATTTTGTGATAAGGCTATTTCTATAATAAATAAGACTTAATAAGTAAACACACTCCTTTTGCTTCACGAGCTTCTTCCCAATAAAGTTATGCTATACTTAAAGCTTAAAATCAACGTCAATTTTCATAAGTGATCTATTCGCTCTATGGTAAAGTATATTTTTATAAATTGTTGTAAGTGTTATTCTGATATGAAAAACTATACATCTGTAAAGTTTCATTTAAATTCGTGCAGCAGTTTTTTTTAGAAAAAAAGAGTAATAAACATACATCCATTCTTAAAAACTTTTACACTATATTATGTGTATATTCTCCTAGTATGAGAATATATTAAATTTAAACCAATGCAATATAGTTGAATAGTTTTTTATGTATTTTAACGCGCTTAAAACGAAATGTAAGCCATTGATCAAATATCTTGGATGAATTTGACCGCCTCTTGGTCGAGTGGCTAGCGTACACGCTTAACTACATCGACCAACCGCGACGCTCGGGTCGATTCCCGACGGGAGTAGGCATTTAGATGTCTGCATTTTCGGGTCTGGGTGTTTATTAAATTTATTCTGGTATCTATTTAAGTATATCTATGCATTAGTGTCGTTGACTGACACCCATAACACAAACATATAATTTGCTTAAATGTAATTTGTTCAGGGATATTTATTATTCATCCAAGTTGCAGGTTATTGAAACATCAAAGATTGTTCTAGCTCCAAACAAATCAAAGATATTGAATAGAAAATCAGTGTTGCCTCTTTTTATGTAAAGAAAATAGTAAGCTTTGTTTCCGAATGTGCTAAGTTAATAGAACCTAATGATAGTCGAAAAATACTTAGCAAATAAATAATTTCTGAAGAAAAATTGATTATTCCTTCATTAATAATTCAACCCATTCAAAATGGTTTAGTGTTTTCCCAATAGTTGAATTACTTGTAAGTGTTGAGTAAAATTTGTTAATTTTGGTGGCATTCAAACCAGACATATTCGAGAAAGTTAAAGCTATATTTCAAATAGGATTTGTCGACGATTTTTTTTAAATATAGTAAGTAAATTTTTTTTAAATAAAGTAAGGAAATTACATGATTGTGTTTTGGGTGTTAGTCAACGATTCTAATACATAGAAATACTTAAATGGATACCAAAATAAATTTAGTAAACACCCAGACTTGAAATTGCAGACGTCTAAATGTTTATCACACAAATGCCTGCCCCCGTCGGGAATCGAATTCGAGTCGGTCGGAGTTGGTCGGTGTAGTTAGGCGTGTACGCTAGACACTCGTCCAACGAGGCGGTCAATTTTACTTTCACTTTAACTGTTTATATTTCGTCGTCAATATTGCGTTATTTTGTCATACATACCGATTAACGGCCAATGTTAATAATCAATCCTAATCCAAAACTTGCTGTCCAAGATTGATATTTTGATCTATTTTTATGTTATCGCTTGCCAATAACATATCTGTGGACAGGATATATATGGCAATTAGGTATAGGATAGGCCGGCGGATACGCAGCTATCTAGATTGCTTGAAATCCTTCTTTAGAGAAATATTATTAATATTGGCCGTTAATATTAAAAATGTTATCTATGGTGTCTATAGGCTCTCGTAAAGGAAAAATTGTTTCTTGCCATCTGATAGTTCACATCACATTATTACTCAAAAGTACTGGTGTTAAAAAAAGAAAAAAGTATCTTCACGCCCATATTTCCGAAGAGGCAGGCAGAGGCACAACCAGGGCACCCACGACTAACCGAAGACACTAAGTCCCACTATGTGATAGGTGGCAAACCTATCGCCAACCGGGCACATATCCAATCGCGAGCAACGTTTTTTTATTAGGGAATTGGAAAAACACTATTTTGTTTTTGTTGACCAGCCTGGGATTCGAACCCGGAACCTCATGCAGTCAAGTCCAACCAACGAACCGCTAGACCACAGAGGTGACTGGTGTAATATTTTTTTTATACCCCAAATAAATATTTGCTCGTGTTACTCGTGTTGTATCTTTGCTTCAGGATAATATGTTATCCTCAAACGATGTTTTCCTAAGCAAAACGACAGACCTATCGCCGTCTAGTGAATTTCCTATCCAAATATGTAAATTTAATTAACTAGTTCAACAAGATGACAGAGTCAAAACGAAGGACGGTACCACAGACACATATAGCTTCGAGTATACTGTATACTTTGACTGCCTTATTGGTCGAGTGGCTAGCGTACACGCCTAACTATACCGACCAACAACGAGACTAGGGTTCGATACCCGACGGAGGCAGACACTAGTGTGATGAACACTCAGACGTCTACGATTCTGGGTGTTTATAAATTTATTCTGGTATCTATTTGAGTATTTCTATGTGTTAGTATTGTTGATTATCACTCACAGCACAAGCATATAATTTGCTTACTATGGGTCTAGATTCAGTCCAGGGATAGTTATACTTTCTCGGGACACTTAAAGAGTACAGTACAAGTAGTACCGAATACATTCAAGTTTACTGGCTACGGTTGCCCGTGTTATATATACAAGGAAGACCTATTTACCAAGTTATTTCAAAGTAATGGTAGTAACTTAGGGTTGAATTTACCGATCATATTAATAATTGAGATAAATAAAACTAAGTTCAGTGTAATTCCCGTTTATAAATAAATGGAAGTACCCTTTTAAAATTGACAATATTCTTATTCTCACCCCCTGAGAATCTACTCACCACGTATAATAATTTAATAATAAAATATTAACGATAACTGAAATTTCTTTGACAACAATAAAATTGACATTATTGACACTTTTGACAATTGACTAAATGCAGTTTTACGTTAAACGCGTTTAAATTTGACGGTGAAATCTTGCCTAATTGGGTAGCACTAAACTATTAAAGCTATTTTAAAATAACGACCACCCGAACCCACTTGTCTGTTTGGCTACGCACCATTTCCTCACGTTTTTTCCTTAAGAGCAGCCATTGTGAACCATCCAACAACACAGCATCGGTGACGAAGACCTCTTTTCCGGCCAGCACTAATCGTAAAGCGTAGGAGAGGGAGCAGAGTACCCGGTGAAACTTTCTTATGCAAAAAGAATATGGAGGTACATCTAAAAAATCCTATAATATTGTGGTATACGTATTAGCATTTATCCATTTATCTCTTTCTGTGGCATTGACTCTATAGTTGATCTGGCACCCCTACCCTACGGATCGAAAAGCAGCATTGTCATGATGCGGGCAGGGCAGGAAGTAAATTCCTTCCCGAGTAAATTGCGTGCTACGCAGTAATGCCCTGCTCCCATCAGAGATCTTTTTGGCAACGACCCATTAATATTTTTTATTGCCTCTGTGGTCTAGCAGTTCAAATGTTGGATTTGACTTCAAGAGGTCCCGGAGATTAGATGCGTGCTCGGTTTAGCGATAGGCTTGCCACCTATCACATTGTGGGACTTAGTGTCTTCAGCTAGTTGTGGCTGCTCTGGTTCTGCCTCTGCCTACCTCTTTGGGTTAGCAAACAAATATCCTTAACTACACAAAATAGAAGATTAAGTAAGCTAGCGAAATGAGATCTGGGAAGGAGAGATTATTGGACTATCTCTGTCTTTCTCAAAGAAGCTTTTAACGATAAATTTCCATTAATGTTTTACTTGAAAATCTAAGACAGGTTTAGTTACTAGATTTAAATTTTGCAATAAACTGCGTTACACTAACTATTTATTACAGCCGATTTTTTACCTTGCTATCACTAAATCTTTAGAATCTGCTTTCTGTAGAAATCAAGAAAGCCCCAAATATCAATATCTTTAAAATGTATGGTTAAACGTCATGAAAAGTCGCGTTCAATTTCACTTGGATAAAATCAAACTATTTTTTTTTTCGTTGTCAAAAAATATTTTACTCCAATTGATATTATACACTTTACATTTCTTTTTCGTATATTACGATCACCACCTTACAACATTGCTTTGTTCATATTATCTCCATAACATAAGGTTACAAGTGATCGCTGTTTGACGAATGACCGTTTATCACTTAGTTTTTAACAATTATTTTGAAACTCATTTACTACGGTAACCCGATACATTTCGATTACTGTTATAACTTCAGAAACGCTCTCAAAGAAGAAAACAAATCGATTGCGAGTTCTATTATACAGAAAGATCCAAGCCTTTGAACTCTAGAAAACATCAGAGGAAAAACATACATAAATTCATAGACTTTTCCGGTGCGCATTCAGATAAAAAAGAGAGAAATACGAAAATGCATTGGGCAAATTGTAACAGTGAGTAATGGTTTCTAAGACTCAATTTAATTTTTTTTATGGTTTTGTTGAAAAAAAATTAGTTATTTACGAAATTTGAATGAATGTCAGTCACAAAAATAAGCAGTGTGCTTTTCATACATAGAATTGAAAGTTATTGTTTTACTATTCATGCGACATACAAATAGGCAGTCAAAAATGAGATTGTATACCTAACCTTAAAAATGTTTCTCAAAAGTCAATATAATAATAATTATAAAACATAAATCAATAACACTTCCAAAATGATTAAACATACATTAAAACATACATAAATTCATAGACTTATAAAACAACGAAAATGCACTAGGCAATGCAAATGGGGAAAAAATAAAAAAATAGATTAAAAAAATTTCAAAAAATGAATAAATGAAGACTTTTAAACATATTTTTTTGAACTAAATGTAGTTTAAGTGTCACGAAAGAATTTTTGACTCGTTTTTTTAAAAGGAGAAAATGACGACCCAAATATTATTTTCGTAAGTTAATTGATCGTTTTTGAATAGATTAAAATGCTAAATAACTATACCACTAAGTATGAATCTAATAATAATCCCTGCCTGTCTTCAAAAAACGGTTGAAAGAATATTACTTAACACTTGCAGAATAATTTGTGATTTTCGGGTTTCTTATTTATATAGAAACCCGAATCCGAATCGATACCCGGTTCGGAGGGTAAGATAGCCTGTAAACTTACTTTTGCTTGAGGCCTAACATCGGGACCTCCAGTTGGCAACGCACCATTACCACTTTGGTGTCTCTAGGCGGCGTGAATTTCTTACCATCAGGAAATCCGTCTGCTTGTTTTCCTTCTTATATCATAAAAAAAAGACACAATAAAAATAGAAGTCAGTTTTGTGCAGTATTTTTCGGCTTCATTATTACTTGATAATGGCCTGTCAAGTATTACTTATGACTCTTAGGTATTAATTATCTTTACTAGCTTTACCTACGGCTTCGCATTTAAGTTGTTAAAAAGTATCATATTATGTTACTTTTAATACCTCCACGTGAAATTGTAGCAAACAAACTTACATTCACACTTGTAGTATTAGTAAGTAATCTTACTTGCGACTTACAAATCTTTTACGCACTTAGTTCATCATAGCTTAATTAAATAATACTTTCATTTTGAAAGATACTTTTCTCAATTTTATCTCCATCTCACAAGGTTATTTTTTTTTTCATATTTCGCACACTGGCTATTCTACAGTCAGACCCGCTTAATGGTGGCGTCATATTAAGGATAACGCTTAATATTTATCCATACTAATATTAAGAAGAGGAAAGATTTGATTTTATGTATATTTGAAATGAATAGCCTCCGAAACTACTGGACAGGTTTCAAAATTTCTTTCACCTTTAGAATGCTACATTATCCCTGATTGATATAGGTTTTTTTTTCATCAAAATCGCTGCAGTAAAAGCCAAGTTACGCAGGTGAAGCTGCGCGAAACTCCTAGTACAATTATAAATATATTACTTACCACGTACGACACCATTGTGGTTCGGAAAGCTGTAATTGTATTTCTAAAAGAGTGTGACTTGGAGACCTTCTAGAAAAGAGCACTCATTCCTGTAAGATCGGTGACGGATCTCTTGTTACTAATGTTGCTAGATGCTTGCTCTTGCTTCTTGTCATAGAAGAGCAGTGTGCTTGTTCGCAAACTTTTCATATAATTAATAAAGCTGATTTCTTATGCTGTATTTTTTGACATTAGAAAGCAAACAAGCAGACGGATTTCCTGATAGTAAGAAATTCACGCCACTTAGAGACACCAAAGGTGGTAATGATGCGTTGCCAAACTTAAACTGGGATGATAGGCGTCGAGCAAAAGTAAGTTTACCGGCTTCCCTATCCTCCGAACCTGAACATGTTAACGGCAAGCGCTGATATTGTGGATGTAGGAATAGGTAAGGTGGTGGTACCAATCCAGACGAATAACTGGAGACGAATAACCCCCTAGTCAGATGTCGCGGTTTTAGTGACGGTAGGTCTATACTCGCCTTTTACGAGCTGCTTGGCACAGCAAGGCTGATGGTTTATTCTGCAAAGGCGCCTAGACCATCACGGGGAATCTATACCTTGAATCTATGGGATCGGAAGTCTTACTTGCACACGGATTTCCTAATGGTAAGTAATAAGTATCGTAAGTAATCATCGTATGTATCGTAAGTATCCCGTACAAACAATTAAACATGTTAGTAATACGTATGACTTACCATCATAACTTATAATCAACAAAGGCAGCAGTACAGTTATAATACAAAACCGAAGCACGATACTAGCGAGCACTCAATTCGACTTCCGGGCGGTTTGTCAAAACTCTTGTTGTGGTCAAGGTGATACTAGATGAGGTAGGACCGCTGATAGTATTTTTACAGTTTACATTGTACCTTTTTTTGATAATTTATTAAAACAACTTGTCATATTTATTTTTTATTCATTACTTATAACAGAAGGTCACTTATGTCAATAAGAGCGTCGTAATTTCCCGTCCAACTTTTTACAAAAAAATCGTCAGAAACTGATTACTTCCCTTTTAATTTTAATACGTATCATCAATAATAATTAACTTTCATGACTGTAATTATATCTTCAAAAACACGCTAATTAAAAATTAATAACACATGATTGAAACTGTTTTACCTTGCGCCTTAATATTTGGAGCTCTTGCGATTTAAATGTTTATCTCTTTCATGTCAGGAATGAGACAAACGTACGCTATGTAATAATTTGTGTTTCAATAAAATATTTTTAGATTTGATTCACACGCACGACAACCACACAATATCGCAGCAACAAAAGGTGGTTACGTGTGAGAAAGGCTATACATTTTTGAGTACTTGCGTTTAAGTAGCAACAAAATATAGACAATGGGCATAGAAAGAGTTCTATTGTTCATTTTCGATACAAAATTACGCCCGACCACACCTGATAGTGGCTATCCTTAAATTTAAGTTTTTTTTTGAAAATGACAAATGTGTTACCAACGTCGCGGTTTTGTACAACTTCACCGGGCTTTGTGAGCCGAGCGGAGTGCTCAGCCCGAGACATCATTTCAGATGGATTGGACTATTCTCTACAACGCCAGCAACAAGGGCTGTTTCCCAGGAGACCGTATCTCGACGTGATGTTGCGTTCTGGTTACTGTGTGGACTTGATGGAGCAGTAGTGGCTCGTTGCTCGGCGTTAGGCCCCGGGCGCAAGAGACATCTTCACCGACAGTGTAGTGTAGGTTTTTGAGAGTTTGTGTTTGGGTTGGGAAAGAGTTTTGCGTTTGCCGCAGTTATTGAATCCGGAGGATCCGATAATATGACTTGAACTTAAAGTTCACAATACTGACATGTCATACTGACAAAACTAAATTTATGAGTTAACTTAGAAAAAGGTTTAATTTGGGAAAAACAGAAGTTTCTTGCTATTTCAATATCTATAAGAGTTTGACAACTGCAATGAGAGGAAAAACGTGCGGGCAACAACTAGTGAGATAGTCTACTTTCAAATAGATCTAATGTGAAAATGGGATGAAAAGAAACAAATGTATAACAAATAATAATCAAATCGCATTGCAACGCTTGCAAACATAACCTACGTATGGTATCAACACCCGCTGCGGTAGGGAACAGATGCTACAGAATAATTTCAACGCCATATATCTCGTTATATTTTGTAGCAATGTAAGTAATAGCGTGGAATTTATGGAAAATCTTTTAACCTTCAAAACATTTAAACCGCTAATTCACATATTAATTTACTGACCTTTTTAATACAACTTTCGAGCTTGTAAAAAATTTTCATTCAAAGTAGGAGTGAGTTTCCAGTAGTCATATAAGCGATAGGCTGGTTTACTACTATTAATGTACATATCGGTAGGAATTAATATTTATAAAACTAAATGGAGTTTTTAAAATTTCATAAAAAAGTTAGAACTCGAAGTCTTTAAACCATCGAAATTCAATCTTTTCAACTCACACAGAAGTTTCGAGCAAAAGTAAAAGACCTTTGCCCAAAGCTTCTGTGATCGTAGATAATGTAAGAGTTTCCATAAAAGTAGTGTCTTTGCGAGGTTTACAGTATGCAACTATTCTATGACGCAGCAGGCGCGATCGACTAGTGCCCCGTGTTTTTTGTTTTTAAAAACACATTTTTACATTTGCTGGCATTGTGCCCGAGCCATGTAAGCAACTTTTTGAGCCCGTTGTACCACATCAGGACAGCGTTTGCGGCGGATCATTCTGCAGTCTTGGAAGAAACCCTCGTTCCTTGGAAAACCGTTGCTTCCGTCGTTAAAAGTCACCAGACCTATAAAAATTATAAATTTTATTCAATTTGTTCTATAATATTATTGAATTGCGGAAATATTTTGCTAATTCCGCATAAGCAGTGTAACTGTTGTGGCAAAGGACGTGACAACTTATGTTATTTCCTGAGGTCTTCCTTTAAATTCGTGTTCTGTCCGTAGGTAGTAGTAAGGCGGTGGTAGGAAGTGGAAACTTTAGGAAGGGTTGTCACATGCAAAGGACGTGACAATTTATGTTGTTTCCCGAGCTCTTTCTTTATTAGTGTTCTGGTGGCGGTGGTGGGAGGTGGGAATTTTAAGTAGGGTTATCACATGCGAAGGACGTGACAATCTTTATTGTTTCCCGAGCTCTTCCTTTATTCGTGTTCTGGTCGCGGAGGTCGGCGGTGGGAACGTTAGTTAGACCTGTCACATTCTGTGTCATTTCGAGTAATATTTGCCACAATAGTTACACTGGTTACGCGGAATCAGCAAAATAAAAGCTTATTTTACATCTGCCCATCTGTTCTTGTTGAACGTCATAACACAAGACAAACGGTTATACCTTTTTTCCATGTGTTTTAGAAACCGAATTCCTGATGAGTTCTTAACCTAAGGTCGAGATCTCAAGACTCATGAGAAAGAAATAAAATCCAACCATTTATTTCAAAAAACGTAAACGCACCACGTGAACAGGTACAAGCAGTATTGTAAAAGCGCAGACGACTCGCGTTTGAAGTTCAAAAGGTTGCAGAGGTCACATAAGTCAAGAGGTTGGTTATAAATTTCGTTTGTAGCCCTTTAACGCGAAATTTTCTCATAAAATTATGAACACTAAAATTGGTAACAATGGATATATGTTTGTTACCATTTTTCTAACAAACTATTTCATGGATTTAGATGAAACTTTATAGGAAGTAAGTATCTTCACGCAGATATCACCGAAGAAGCAGTGGTGGTGTTGGTCCGGGCTCCTTTGCAGAATAGACCATCTGCCTTCCTGCCAGGCAGCTTGTAAGCGAGCAAAGTCTTACCATCACTGGCACCGTGACAACTGACTAGGTGGTAGAGTTTCGCAGCGACTCAGCCGGATTGATACCACCGCCTTACCTATTCCTGCCACCATAACGTTATGACGTATGACTTACATCCCAGCCTCAGGTTGGCAACGCACCATTACCACCTTTGGTGTCTCTAGGCGGCGTGAATTTCTTGCCATCAGGAAATCCGTCTGCTTGTTTGCCTTCTAATAACATAAGAAAAACCAAGGCACCCACGACTAGTCGAAGACACTAAGTCCCACAATATGATAGGTGGCAAGCCTATCGCCAACCGGGCACATATCCAATCCTGAGCAACATATTTTTTTAATTCGAAAATTGGAAAAACCAAATTTTCTTCTTGTTGCCCTAACCGGGAATCAAACCCGGGACCTCATGAAAACAAGTCCCACATCTGGATCGCTAGACCACTGAGGCGATAGACTTTACAGGATTATAGTTTATACATCAGTGTGGCTAGTGTGAGTTTTTGAAATGATTTACTTTACTATCGCGTTTACGTTTAACGACCTTGATGTATGGAGTTATTGTCAGCGCCTCTAGCGGATAGCCGAAGCAACAAAATTATTTAATACATTTGTATCGTCCAAACGCAAACGCGGTAGTAAAGTAAATTCTTGTTAAACTCAAACTCAGCGCACAGAATAACATGTGGGGTACAATAAACAAAAAAATTATGTGTATGGAAGTTAGTAATAGATAAGACGGTGTATCCGGGCAATTTAATCACAGAACTCTGCCAGCCCAGAAGCAGATGGTCTATCTACTCAAACGACCCAGACGAGTACAGGAAAAATAATATAACATATAGAATGTAATAAATCGATCTCAGAAATATCAAATAATACATGAAAAAACACTTTTCTTGGAAGAATATTATAATAAAAGAATAAATGAGTTTCTAAGCAAAAAAAATCAAAAGCTCTTGTCCTGAGTTGAATGCTTAGTAGCTCACATTAAGTGATTTCTTTCTGAGAAGAAATTTCCCTCAATTCTAACTAACAAAAAATTTGAACCATTTCTTTTGAGACGTTTTTTTATTGAATGGCTGATATATTGCTAACCGCGAGGTTTTTTTACAACTTCATCGGACTATTACGCTTTTGAGTAAGCAATAAATTTAGTTATTAATTTCATTTTTTTAATTATATAAAAAAATCTTAATAATAACTTCTACAGTTGAACCTTTTTGTTACTGCTAACGAGTTTATAACTAGGTAATACATTTACCCCGATCTTAATGTATATCGATGGCAACGACTGTCGTTGTAGTAGAGTTATGTAGTCAACTTTTGGGGGTAGGCAAACTGACACCAGGTGGTGAATGCTTGGTCTCATCCATCTCGCTTCTAGCCGGCGCCGCCAAACGCGGACGGAATATCATTCTACGGTTTTCAGATTTACCATACATAAAATAATTAAATAAACTTATAGAAAAAACCCACTCTAAATATTTCATTGCTACCACGTCTTTGACCTCTTCGTTGGTCGAGTGGCTAGAGTATACGCCTATCTACATCGACTCACCGCGAGGCTCCGGTTCGATTCCCGACGGGGCAGAAATTTGTGTGATGATCATTTAGATGTCTGCATTTCCGGATCTGGGTATTTATTAAATTTATTCTGGTTTTACGACACCCATAACACAAGCATGTAATTTGCTTACTTTAGGGTTAGATTCAATTTGTGTGAGTTGTCCAGGCATATTTATTTATTTACGTCGCAAAATGAAATTTCTGTTTTCGAAAGATAGATAAAATACTTCCGAAATCGTCTTACATAAATCCTATCACCATCCTGCTTTAGTAGATTTTGAGTTCCACTTATTTTTGAGTCCCTGAATGTATGGATACTCACTATTATTCTTTAAGCATTATTAAAACATATAACTTAAAAACCACTAGACGGATAGTAATAAAATTAGCACGGGAGCACCTCGGAATCACGTCCTAAATTTCTAAAAAAAATATATCAAAACGGTTACTTTTTTAATTTACGGTTAATAGATCCTTTACATCATTAGATCATAATTAAATTTTCTTTTGCTCGAGTCCTAACATCCCGACCTCAGGTTGGCAACGCACCTTTGGTGTCTCTAGACGGCGTGAATTTATTACCATCAGGAAATCCTTTTGCTTGTTTGCCTGCCATTATCATAAAAAAAAATTATAGATGTTGTAATTTTTAATTTTCTAACTCTACGTTAACCTTATATTCAAATAGATGTATCCGAAGTCGTTAAACCCGCTTGTTAAAGTTATTTATCTTTCCCACGTAAACCCGTTTATAAAGAAGAAAGAAAGAAAAGAAAAAGAAAAAAATATTTATGTGCGGAATTTGAGTGTTACAAAGATGTTACAAAATTATTTAAGCGTTTCAACATATTCTACCAACTTGTGGTGTGCAAATATTTAATAGGTTTTAATCAAATTACTAATTTTAATTATTTAGTTACTATATACATTACGCTATATTTTGTATTTATTATAAGATTATTTATTAATACAACAATTTTTAGAATGTAATTTTATTTATCCCTGTCTACCGTAAACTACCACCGTTTCCAAACCTTGCCAGACAGGAGAAGAAACGGCGAAACAAACTCCTGCGCATCCGACATTCTGCAATTAAATTAATCATATTAGAAATACTATATTATTTATTCTTATCTATTTTTATCTGAAAGAAAATCTTTGACACTATAATAATTTTTCTCTAAAAGTAAGTTGAAAACCTTTTTTCGAAATCTGCTTAATGGAAGTGATTTAAGATTATCAGGAATTTTGTTGTATATACGAATGGACATGCAATACACGCTATTTTTGTAATAATATAAAGTATAATAATAATAAAGGGATATAGACTTTGTCATCCTCAAACCTAATATATTCACTTAAAATTTATACTTACATTACCAGATCTTCAGTAAAACGTGAAAGAAAGACAAATAAACAAAAAAAAGCAAAATTAATTGTTTATAACATTAGTGAGGGTAGTTGTTATGTATTTTAAAGAGCTAAAAAACTACTTAATTGGCGGTTAGTTACAATCAACTCTACTAATACTTCAATGGTTCAACTGATGGACCGGTTTTGATGGATCTATACTGTAACATTATGTATGGCAAAGCCAGTCTGTCTGTTGCTCTTTTACGGCTAAACAACTGAACCTATTTTGATGAAATTTGACATGCATGCAGCTAAAAATTCGATTTTATACATTGGCTTCCTTTTCTGAAATCAACCCCTAAACAATATAATAAGGGATAGAAGTTTTTAAGAAAATTGTAACTATTTTACGCTGACGAAGTTGCGGACTAGCTAGAACTTACATAAATTGAGAAATGCAACTTCTTATTTTCCTTAAAATATTTTACAAATATATACACGCAAAGCACTAAATATTGGAATGCGTTTAGAAAAAAATAAAAACCCTGAAAAATTCTGAAAATCGATTTAACCCCAAAGTAAACCATAAAGTAAGTATCTTCCCGCCCAAATCCCCATAGAGGTAGACATAGGCCCAACCAAGGCATCCACAACTAACCGAAGACATTAAGTTCCCCATTATCAAGCCAGGGCAAATTAGAAAATTGGTAATACACACACACACACACGCACGCACGCACGCACGCACGCACGCACGCACGCACACGCACACGCACACGCACACGC
>NJDD01000974.1:375576-405253 GCA_002245505.1 Calephelis nemesis | reverse complement strand
TCCACCTCATTTATTCGAACAGGGTTTATATTTTTTTTAAAAGCACTTAGGTATTTTGTTCTAAAATATCATTATTTCACTCGTACATATTATATAATCTTCGTTACAAAATGCATTTTAAATTCGTTTATCGAAAAAGCTTTAGTCATTTTCGTGAACTTTCGTCACAACAGTGACGAAAAGATATAATAGGCAAGGAAATTATGGAAGTGTGTACGATCTGTTACAGCCGAATATCAATATCCAAAACCACAAACTCTGCTATCTACTAACCGAGTTCAAAAAATCGAGGAGGTTCTCAATTCGGTCGGTATATTTTTTTAAAATGTATGTACACCGATTTCTCCAAGGTTTCTGGATCGATTTACGTAATATTTTTTGTTTGATGCGGAATGGTTTCGAATTGGTCCCATAAAAAATTAATTAGTTCAGGTAGGCCCATTAGTTTTAAAGTAATTATCCTTTTTTATCTACTTTCACCTATCCCGATGTTTATTTTTATTAAATTAAATCATATCAGCAATAAACTAAAAAGTATTAAACAAAAATAACTACGTTAATAAAAACCGACTTCAAAACCAAAAAGTTAAAAATAATTAACAATTAATATTAATTACATACTACCGATTATAAACATGTATCATTAACTACTACGACACATACTATTAGTAATAGGTAGTTTATATTAATTAATATTACTTTTTTATTATTCTTTACTTCTTAGTTTTGAAGTCGGTTGTTATTAACGTAGTTATTTTTATATTACCTGAATTCTGCCTTTCGGTTTTGACAGGGGTGAACTTAAAAGATGGATTATCGCCACGTCATTATATACCTACTTTTGATAACTATACCAAAGTCGTGCGGTCTAAGTAGTTACAATATAAACTTTATATAAAACATAATAAACTTGCTGAGCATTTTTTTTTTCATTTTTTTTGGATAAAAGGAGGCAAACGAGCAAGTGGGTCACCTGTTAAAAAGTGATCACCGCAGCCCATGGAGATCCGCAACACCAGAACTATCATATGCATTCCCGAATTTTAAGGAGCGAGTACTGTCTTTTCTTAAAGATTCCTAAATCTTATTCGTTTTGGATTTGGATTCGCTCCGCTATTTATGACTGGTTCCACAAAGGTGTTGATAATATGATTTTTTTAATTGTTAGCAGCGAAGCATTAATAATCCAAACTACATACATACATAAGATATATATAAGGTTATTCGGTTTTTTTCTGAAGAGGCCTGTTAAGATTTTGTGACAAAATACTTTTACTGTCCTCCGGGCGAAAAGAAACAACTTTTCTGCTGCTGCGCCTGAAGGAATTGCCATTTTCTGACGCCATCGTGCAGAAACTAGTAAACACTTCGGGCAGTTGTAAGGAAAGCTTCAGATCAAATTTTTGTACGTTATCCGCGGCCTTTCTGTATTTATTGTATTGTGATATACAATTTTATATTAGGTATATATGTTTGTTAGTGTTTACAATGTTTATTGATTTACACAAACTTTCTTTTTCCTATACTGCTTTAGTAGATAAACAAAATATTGATTTACGGCTGGAAAGAACTAAGAGATAAACAAATGGCGTGGAGCGTTGCCATTTGAAGCTAGTATTGACGCCGATGACGAACGTGAATTCTGCTTATATTTAAGCTTACCCTATTTTAAACCAAATCACGAGAGACTAGAACTAATGCACATTAAGCAATGGTATTATTGATTACATCTCTAGACCAAATATCGATAATCCTTCAACACGCTGTCGCAGCACTATTGACAACGCTTTAATATAAGAAAACGTTCAGCGTAACTTGGACTCCGCATTTTTATTAAATCAATGTGGCGAAAATATCTTTTGTGAAACTGGACCCCCTTTTTGGTGAATCTAAATGGACAAAATAAAAATTTGTAAACTATTTTGGAATATTGTGTTCACAGATCTAATATTAAGTTACTTCTTAAGTGGTGTGAAAATGTCGTAAAAAAATCATAGACCCGCGACAGCAGTCACCACCTTAGTATTGAGAATCTATTGAAATTGGCCTATGTATGTATAGCACAATATGATACATAATATTTCTATGTTTATCACAATATGAGTGTTTCCTTCTTTTAAGCACAAAAAGGTGACACATTAGAATCTTGTGACTATTAAATAAAGCAAAATCTGCGCGGTACATAACAGCATTTTTTTTTTGGAAAATGATTTAAATTACAGTAATGTGAAGGAAAGAAGTATTTAAAGGTTAAAAATAATAGTGAGTTAAAAGGTGCCTCAAAGGTAATAATGCTTTAAAAATATCATCTTAGACAAAGAGCTCTAAGCCATGAGCTACTCAGAACTCTAGTACTAACCTCGACTAATTTTCGTTTTCAATTCAGTGAAACTATTTAATTAGGAATAACAATTCTATTGTAAATTAATGTTCCTGGAATTGATATTCCCAGAACTACCGACTACAGTAGACTCCAGGAATACATATTATTGAATAGTGAGCTGTATAATAAGTCAGGCTTCTGATGTTAAGGTAATAATTAGTAACATAGAGCTGAAAACCATAAGGCTTGTATTAATTTTACTAAGGAGATTGAATTTAAATTTATGGTTTCAATTCTCTTAGTTTTTATGATTTTATTGTATTTAATTAAAGTTGTGGTTACATTTTATTTTCTGTTTTGTGATTTAATTTATAAATTTTATTTAATTGCGAGAGTTTGATTTTTTTCAGTCAAAATCGATTTTATTTCACGTTGAAGGTAAGAAAACAATGATTTTATTAAATTATTGTAATATTTTGTACCTTATTCCTGCAATCGCGACTTTACTCATTTTGAACTAAGACTTTAAAACTTTTAATCGAAAATATCTCTTGTATAACCGTTTTTCATATGATAATTTTTACCATTACTATCATCTGTTCAAATTATTTTAATTTATTTGATTATATGTATATTATTATATAGTCGCTGGATACACGCGGCTGGTGACCGTGACTTGTGGCGCTCTTTGGGGGAGGCCTATGTCCAGCAGTGGACGTCGTTCGGCTGATGATGATCACGATGTATATTATTATCTACACGGCAAGGCCCTTTTATGATGTTTCTTAACATTTGTTCATTATCCCTGTAGATCAAAGAACAGGCGCTAATTTTAGAAGCTTTTATTTAATTTGCAACGTATTTAATTTTTCGAACTCAATTTTGAAGCAGATATCTTCAACCGATTGTGCTGAAATTTTGTATGCACGTTTAGTTTGGATGACAATGCACGATAAAATACGTTACGTCATTTTAAATCCTACCACCCAAAATGGCTGAATAGTTATTTTTAAAACACTTCTACAATATGAGTATCAAATGCATATATTCATTTTAATAACGAGAACACTTTTAAATGTATGGTTTCAATTTACTTATTCTTTTATGGTTTACAGTTAAGGCTTTACTCATTTCGAACTAAGCCTTCGCAACTTTAAATCGAAAATATCGCTGCTATAACAGTTTTTTATTACGGAATTTTTGGCCATTACGTTATTTAATCAAAAAAATCTTAGTTACAACATTTTTTATGCAGTTATTTTAAATGTGACACAAATTATTCAATTAGCTAAAGCCAGGTAAATTGATAAAGCAATTTTGACAGCACAAACATAAACATATCGAACAGACAAATAAACTACTAAATAAAATTACGAACATACTATATTCAGTAGGATACCGGTCATCTGCTCCAATTATTTTAATTTTTATTATTATCCACATGGAATGGCTCTTTTACGATGTTTATAAGCATTTGTTGACTTTTTTGATGATCACTGTAGGTCAAAAAAACTAGCGCTAATTTTATTAATCACGTTTACGTTTGGCCACCTCTTTGGCCAATAAGATAGTGTACTCGAAGCACACCTGTCAGTTGTGAGGCACAGATCTGATTGATGATGAATCTGGAGTTAGCCTAAGAACTCACGGAGCGGTTCTTACCCTCGTCCGGGTCCGCGTCCTGGTTCTGCATAATTTAGATTTTTATGCAAAAAGTAAGAGCACAATTTCACGACGCGTTTTTTGTTGTTTGCGGTTCCCTCGGCAACGGTCGCCCACCCGCAGAATCGTACAAGTTTGCGAGCGATGATTTCAACCGCGACCGCGCGCGCTGTATGACCGCTCAAATTTGCGGTTTCATGAGTTTCGAATTAAAATTGCAGTTCCATTCCAGAGAGATTCCATCCAGAGAGCGGGCGCGGGTAAAATCGCTCCGTGAGTTCTTAGGCTGAGAGTTAGTTAGAAGCCAGGCAAGTTAGAAGGAATCATGACACGTAGCACTCAATGCTATTTGCACACCCAGAACAAAAAATACATACTCTAATGTAGTTTCAACATCCCTGGACAAGTTACCTAAATTGAATCTAACCCCCACAGTAAGCAAATTTTATGTTTGTATTGTGAGTTTTAGATAACGATACTACAATAAATTTGATGAACACCCAGACTCAGAAATTCAGACATTGAAAAAATCATTACACAAATGCCTGACCTCGTCTGGAATCGAACCTGAACCTCGCAGTTAATCAATGGAGTTATGGAGGCGTACACGCTAGCCCCTCGACTAACGAGACGGTCATATAAATCTTAATATAAATAAATTACGTATCACGTTGTTTGTACGCGATGGGCTTCTAAACTACTTAACCTATTTCAATCAAATTTACACACTGTGCGCAGTTTGACCTAACTTAAAAGATAGGATAGCTTACATCTCAATTGAAGCCACGGGTAAAGCCATGGGTAACCGCTAGTATGATAATATATCAAGATAATACTGTACCGAGACCCCAAACTCGTCCTCCACGGAATTCGCCTTCAAATTTCATCCCATCAGCACGCCAGAAGACCCCATGGCCATGGAACCAACCCTGCATAAACTCCCCTTCGTACCTAAAATAAATTTCCAGCTTAGATCATCTTACTGACTTCTCTTAAATCTAAGTATCTAAACTTGCATTAAAAGAACTTATTTCTAGAATTCTTGATCGTCTGCCTGTATCTCTTTCACGATTCAGGAGACTAAACCTATAACGAAATTTGAATAAATGGCGGCCATCTTGTTTCCGCCTTTTTGAAATTTGTTTCATAACTTTTGGTAGATATTTCACGTGTTTAAATATTTTTTTATGTTATAGGAAGGCAAACAAGCAGACGGATTTAATGATGGTAAGAAATTCACCGCCGCCTCGAGACACCAAAGGTGGTAATGGTGCGTTGCCAACCTGAGGTCGGGATGTTGGCCTCGAGCAAAAGTAAATTTACCGGCTACCTAACCCTCCGAACCGGAACACGTTATGACGTTATGGCGGCAGGAATAGGTAAGGCGGTGGTACCAATCCGGGCGAGTCGCTGCTCTACCACCTAGTCGGATGTCACGGTGTTAGTGATGGTAAGCCTATGCTCGCCTTTTACAAGCTGCCTTTCAAGTTAAGCAGATGGTCTATTCTACAAAGGAGCCCGGACCAACACGGGGAAAATATCTTTTTTCTATATCAAAACAAATGGACGATAGTATCGTCACATCACCGAAATCAACAAAGTTACTTCAAAGTTTCATTGTTCGTATAAAGTAAGTTCTTGTAGAGTGAATAGTTGTAGCAGCAAGATAAGTATCAAGATAGTGTGGGTGGAAGGCCTTACTGCAATGTGTTCACGATAGAAACTTTAAGGCAGGAAAGTTTAAAGGAGGGTAAGAAGTTCTTTAGAATATTCCCCATTGTACAAACACACCTAATTCTATAACTGACGTTAGTTATCTGTGTATGTATTATTTCACAAGTACATACATTCACTTATAGGTAACGGTGGTTATTTTATTCCGCTCTGTCTAATTTAATTTTTGAGTTATCGCTATCTTCTATTAACGAAAGTAAAAGGAAGAGCCAAAACATTTTTAATACTGTTAGATTAATCTGAACAAGAGATTTCTACCGACGTTTAATCTATTTCTCGGAAAACGTTTCCTAAAAACGTCTAAATTTAACTCGACCGAACTAATTTAATGGCAAATGTTCCATCTCTTTTATTTTTGTTTTACTTGAAAAAGACGGCATGCATCTAAAACAATTTTAGTTATTTCACAGCCGAATCACCACCACAAACCTTAGTTAATTTATACCTACCTGGTAAACTTAGAAAATGCAACGAACTTGTATTACTTTATTGTTTTCATTTGTCAATTCATGATTTTAAATAGTAAAAAAGTACCAGTAAACTCTTTTAGTAATTAGCCAAATTAATCGGTTAAAAACTATGACACTTTCTGAATCGGTGTTACCCGAAATATATGAAATACGATCTTTTGCAAAATTAGTTTTTTTCGTATGAGTTACATCGCTATCTTCTTGTGTTGCAGATAGGGTTACCAGATGGGCGGGATTCGTCGGGATATCGCCAGATTTCTTTTGATGACCACAGTCTTGGGAAAATAAAAAAATGTCCCGACAAAACCAGAAATTAAAATAATATCAAATCTCTGTGTCTCAAACCAAATGCCAAGTCTAATAAAACATAAAAAGTAAGCTTTGATTATATTCTTCATTAATAAGACTTGATTATATTATAACCTCCTCCTTTTTGGAGCCGGATAAAAAGGTAGTTAATTATTGTAATATCTAGCTTCGAACACTTATTAAAAAAGGTGATTTTTAATAGGTAATATTTTTTTATCGACTAAGTTCTGAAAATCCCTATAATTTGAAATTTTGTCCAGATATTTCAGTTTTCCTAGCAGGCAACTCTAGTAGTAAATGTCCATGGGCAACAGTATGTAGCTAACTTTCTTCTGTTTATCGCATATTATATAAAAACCGCCTTATATTAATTTGGTGTATCCTATCCTTTCCCAATAATATCATAAAATGCAAATGTTTGCAAATTCATTTGTTTATTTGTTACTCCTTCACTGATAGCTGCTTTCATAAAATTTGGCACACATATCAAGAGTAACTTGGATTAATACATAGGATAGTTTGTATCCCAAAAAAAATATCCTATGGGACCATTGACCACGCGGGTAAAGCCGCGGACAAAATCTAGTATGTACATAAGGATTTTCTGATGATAACTAAATGCGAAAAATGCTAACTAATCGAGGCTTAAAAGTCTCTTACCATATTAATAGAGCTTAGAAACAACAATGGGGAAAACTGAATGAGTAGTAATTGACATTCACTCACATTCATTCACTTATTACTTATTAAAATTTGAAAAACCTTACTTGGCACCATCAGGAAAAGCCATCACCCCGAGGCCAGAACAAAGGCCTGCGGTCATAGCTCCGTCATATCTTGTCCCATCTGGTAGAGACAAGTGTCCCATACCATGCTTCTGTCCCTTCCCATTCCAATCTCCGACGTAGCGTGTCCCATCTTCATATTTGTAAGCCCCTGTTTTTACTACAGCTGTGTCACCTGCAATATTTTTTTAATAACATATTTAAATAATGTTTTTATGTAAGCTGCTGTCTTCAGACACTAAAAATGCTAGCGGTGCATGTCCTGCTCTATCTATCTATAAGTGTCTTATTAATTAAAAAAAGTATCTTCACGCCCATATCCCCGAAGAGCTAGGCAAAGGTACAACCAAGCACCCACGACTAGCCGAAGATACTAAGTCCCACAATGTGATAGGTGGCAAGCCTATCGCCAACCGGGCACATATCCAATCCCGAGCAACGTTTTTTTTATTAGAAATTTGGAAAAACCCAATTTCCTTTTCGTTTCCTGACCCGGGATTCGAACCCGGGACCTCATGCAGTAATGTCCAACAACTAAACCGCTAGACCACAGAGGCGACAGTTTAAAGTACGCCAAGCTTCAACCTCGAATTGTAGTTTTTTAGTGATACAGACATTATTTTAGTGATACAGATATTTATTGATTTTATAATATCAACATTATTTTACTCCTATGTTAGTCCATGTTTATTAATAAGGAGGTAAAGGTCTTAGGTATCATGTTTAAGCAAAAATGTGTCTCCTACTTCATATTAAGAACAGAACTCGACCTGTAGTGTTAATCTTGAAGCTCGGTTGCAACATGAACATTGCTTGCCTATTGACGGAGTCATCTCGTTACAAATAAAAAAAAGAATAAAAAAAATAATCAAAATGAGAACCTCCTTTTTGCTTTGGAGTCGGTTAAAAATAATCATCGATTCAATAGAGTAATTTGACAGGACTGGCGCTTGCTTAGTGATGAATGAGTGAATGAAAAATTGTTGTTCAGTATGCTTACTCTTGAATCTCGATGTCATGCGAATTGGAAATTGGAATCGAGTATGACACTTTAGGTACTTTCATATCATTTAAGCAATATATTATTTTATCGGAATGGTTGAATTTATTTAAAACTAAATGTTAATAATCCTAGAACTCTGTTCAACAGTACCTAAAATGACATAATATACGATACCAATTTTCAATTCGCATGACATCGAGATTCAAGAGTAAGCATACTGAACAACATTTTTTTTCATTCATCACTAAGCAAGCGCTAGTCCTGTCATATTACTGAATCGATGATTATTTTTAACCGACTTCAAAGCAAGAAGAAGGTTCTCATTTTGATTGTACTGTTTTTTTTATTTGTAACGCGATTACTCCGTCAATAGGCAAACAATGTTGATGGTTCTTTTTTAAAAGATAGGTCATAATTCCAACTTGGTCTCATATTGAGTTTATCATATTCCGGCGAATGGTTTTTGAGTTATAGGTACTTAATAATCTTCAGTTCACGCCAATATCCCCGAAAAGAGGCAGAGGCACAACCAGGGCACTTACGACTAGCTGAAGACACTAAGTCCCACAATGTGATTGGTGACAAGCCTATCGCCAACTGAGCACCTTTCCAATCCCGAGCAACTTTTTTGGAAAAACCAATTTTTTATTTTTGTTGCTCGACCCGGGATTCGAACCCGGAACCCCATGCAGTCAAGTCCAACAATTGAACCGCTAGACCACAGAGGCGATTAGATAGAGACGAGATACTTAATAATACATAATGAAAAATGTTTTAACAACTCAAAACCTACTAGTACCGTAAAACTGGGTGACTCAAACGCACGGGGTGACTAGAAACAAAATCGAAAAAGTTTTTGCGTCTGGATTTTCGTATGTAATAAACGTAATGTAATATTTTTTGTAGTTTTCTTAATTTGCAACATTGTTTTTATTATGGCAACAACACAAAAATACTAAATGTTTTGACATCACTAAAAAGAAAAACAAATTCAAAGAGAACCGTACAACCGCTATCGTTTAATGGGCAAAAAAACTTTGTTATTTTGGAGTAAATGCACATTTTACAAGTAGGTACTGATATTGCTAGCATAAATAAGTTATTCATGCTGTGATTTTGATCAAAAATAGGTGAATTGTACTAGTTTTTTTCTAGAATTCGACATTAAATTCAAAACCATGAGAACTTTTTCTA
Organism: Calephelis nemesis; assembly: GCA_002245505.1. Taxonomy (NCBI): domain Eukaryota; kingdom Metazoa; phylum Arthropoda; class Insecta; order Lepidoptera; family Riodinidae; genus Calephelis; species Calephelis nemesis. Next base: position 395,773 of record NJDD01000974.1, on the reverse strand, counting down.
TAATTTGGGTGGAAAGCATACACGTTAGGTGTGACTAAGATACGGGTATGGGTTGGAAGTGAAACGCACCTAGTCTGAATGGATACGTATTAAGCTTTTTGTTGATAAAATGTATGTAGGACCACTTCGAAATCAATTTCCGAACCAAAAGAGTTATCAATCCATCTATTTTGAAGACATTTTACTCTTAATATTATTCAAGTAACGTAAAATAAAAAAGGTTTACTTCAATTAGAAAGACTTACCTTCCATGATAACGCGCAACCAGCACACTTTACGATACAAAACTAAAAGGCTTCCTCCACTGCGGTAATCTAATTGAATTATGTACTTACTTACAATATGTAATGCTCAAACTATTGTGAAGAAATTTTGTAATAAACATTTGGCAATGTATTGTTATAACACAGTACATTTATTGCTTCAAAAAACGTAACATCGATAATACTTGTACTTGATTTACTTGCTTGCTTTACTTTTAAGATTTTTTAATTTTTACACGGCTTTCTCGTGCCCGGTTCCTTTAATCTACAAAACGTAATCCGTAACTTTAGCTATTCGTAGTTTACTCAAAAGTATCAAAGCGTTACTCATATTAACTCTCGATTTCATGCAAATTGGTAATCAAATCGGATTTTAGGTAATCTAGAACACCGTACTTGACCGCCTCGTTTGGTCGAGTGGTTAGCGTACATGCATAACTACACCGACCAACCGTGAGGCTCGGGTTCGATTCCGGTTTTTCGATTCGTATAAATATTAACTTATTGTAAATAATTAGCCAGTATTGTATTCAGGTATACCTAAATTGACATATCCAATACTAATTTCCAATACTGCAAAAAAATCGAGATTGTAGCCTATTGAACGAAATATAATATGGTTATTACGGTGCCAGTGATAGATAAGGCGTTGTATTCCCATCTGCATAAGTTATGTAAGATCTTAGATCCAACCCGATATTGATGAAAGGTCCTCAACAGTTCAGTACTCACAAAAAAATTGTCCCCGGGACGGAACCACCTCCGCTTCGCCTTAGGCTCCGTCACGTAATCTTAGACCCCTGCGACCCCTTTAACGGGGCAAACGCCTCATACAACACGACACACACAGTTACAAGCTCGCGACACCGCCGCCGCCGGGGGCGGCGAAGACCCAGTGCGGAACATAGCCATGATGTCCTCTTCCGACACAAACCACGATCCCACCCTAAGGCGAGGTACGGTCTCACAGGAGACACCCTTAGGGAGGGGGGTCCCAGGCCCCACCCATAATTCAATCTCTGGCTGAGCACTCTGCTCGCCCACTAGCCCAATGACGTTGTAAATGTCGTTAGACACCTTTTTTTTCGAAAAATCTACGTACAAGAGTAGACATTTCGAAAAAAAAAACTCACTACAGACACAGTTTTTTTGAAATTTTACAATAAATACAGAGAACTAGCTGGTAGTTAATATATTTCCTGATTATAGTCCTAAAGACTTTCATACTATCAACCACAATTTACCCACTTAAGAGTAGAATGTCCAGAAACGCTTAAATACGTGTCCAATCACTTCAAATAATTAGCCCAAAATAAAGTTTCATGCTTCTAATTTAAAAAATGACGATTTCCCATACAAAATTTCAAACCCTATTTCACCCCCTTTGGGATAAAATTTCTAAAATTCAAAATTTCAAAAAAAAAAAATCGGTCAGAAAATCAGTTTCGGTCAGACTCTACCGATAGTACATAATATTATTCTTTGCCTACGGGTCGTATGTCAAAGTTGGCTGTCACTTTATAGCTGTGTTAATAATATTACTGACACATAGTCTTTAGGCCGAATTTTAACTCTCATGCATATTACCCGACTTACCCATCAGACCGAAACAAAATAATGGCTGGCACTAAGAAAAAATATTTATGACGTCATAATTAAGGTCAATAAACTCAAAACTAAACCAAGTTTAGTTCCTGATTCGTAAACGATGCTGTTGCACTTTGAAATAACGATGAATCTTCTACCTAAATATATTCTTTTAAAATCATTACAAACAATAAATAATCTGAGCACAACAAAACTGCGAAAATGCCGAACTCAATTTTAGCACTATGTTATTTTAATACACAAGAATATGCATTATTAAGTAGGTATCGTCACACCCATACTTTTTTTATGAGGGCGGATTTCCCGATTCTCCGCCTAGAGACACCAAAGGTGGTAATGATGCGTTGCCAACCTGAGGCCGAAATGTTAGACCTCGAGCAAAAGTAAGTTTAACGGCTACCTTACCTTCCGAACTGGAACACGACAACGGCAAGCATTGGACGTTATGGTGTCAGGTATAGGTAAGGCGGTGGTACTAATCCTGACGAGTCGCTGCAAAACTCTACCACCTAGTACGATATCACGGAGTTAGTGCCGTTTACGAGCTGCCTGGTAGAAAGGCAGATGGTCTATTCTGCAAAGCAGCCCGGACGAACACGGATATCCGCGATGAAGTAGGCAGAGGCACAACAAGGCACGGAAGACACTTATGCCCGATTTCACCAAGAGCCCCTATATTTTAGGGGACTTTTAACGTGATTTAGGGGACTGTTTTATATGGAAACAGTCCCGTAAGTAACGTTAAAAGGTCCCCTAAAGTATAGGGGCTCTTGGTGAAATCGGCCATTAGTCTCTCTAGTCCCGTAAGTCCCGTTGGTAAAGCTATCGTCAAAATGGGCACATATCCAATCCTGGAAAACGTTGTATTTATTAGAAAATTGAAAACACACATTATTTTTCTATTTTTTTTTCCGACCTAATGTTGGGTTCCCAGACCTCGATCAATGATTTATTATTATCTATATAGTACCAATGGTTTACGTTGGTCGAGTGGCTAGCGTACACGTCTACACCGATCAACCGCGAGGCTCGGTTTCGATTCCCGACGGGGGCAAGCATTTGTGTGATGAACATTTAGATGTCTGTATTTCCGGGTCTGGGTGTTTATTAAATTTATTCTGGTATCTATTGAAGTATTTCTATGTATTAGAACCATTGACTAACACCCATAACACAAGAATATAATTTGCTTACTCTGGGTTAGATTCAATTTGTGTAACTTGTCCTGGGACTTTTTTTTTATTTTATTTATTTATTTTATTACTCTAGACCGCCTAAACTTAAACGACTTGAGCCACTACCATATTAGTTTTATTAGTTCGTGAGGAAACTCGGCCAAACTATGGCCAATTTGTCCTTCAGTGGATATGTATAAGTGCAAGCATTATGACAGCAGCAGTTAGTGGCCATGTTTATCAAAAGCAAAGGCGAACGGTAGGGTTACTCTTGAATCCCGATTTCATGTAAACTAGAAATTAGAATCGGATTTGCGTCATTTTGTACACTCAATCTTAATACTAGCGAATCGGTAACATTTAGTTCCAAAAAATCAACGAATTCAATCTAATTGTTTATCGTTTATTATTAACTGAGTATTAGTTATTTCCAATTGGTTGACTAGCGCCTTAGGGCTTTTAGAGCTAATAGTTCGATTCCCGGAATAGGCAACAAAAAGAATTAAATATTGTATATTTTCAGTTTTCTAATAAAACTAATATTACCGGCATTGGATATTTTGTGCCCGGTGGGCCATAGGCTTGCCACCTATCATATTGTTAGAGTTAGTGTCAACCAATCGTGGGTGCCCTGGTTTTGCATCTGCCCACCTCATAGTGGATATGGGTGTGAAGATACTCACTTATTTAAGATAGCAAATAATCTTACTATCAAGTAAAACTCAAAATCACTAGTCGGATCATAACGTAACTAATACGGCAACACCTATGAATTGCGACCTATCTTTCTTATAAAAGACTATCAAAATCGGTTGGCCGTTTACCGAGTAATCGCGTAACAAACTTACAAAAAAACATACATTCGATTGAGAACCTCCTTCTTTTTGGAAACATGTTTCAAAAAAAGAATTATCAAATCTTGACCATCCAATGAAGTAGTTGGAGTCGGTCCTTAAGTTTTACTGCGCTTATGAACTATAAAAAAAAAAATTTGGACATACTCCATGTCCCAAGGTGTTACGTGACCAAAACATTGAGACTAACACCGCTCTCATAACGATATGCCGTAGGAAGCTATAAAAAAAACCTAAAAAAAAAACTATACAAAAAACGTACATTCGAATTGAGAACTTCCTCCTTTTTTGAAATATCTTTGAAAAAAAGAATTATCAAATCTCGACTACCCAATGAAGTAGTTGGAGTCGGTTTTTTTTTCATTTTTACTGTGCTTATGAACTACAAAAAACATTTTGACATCCTCCATGTCCCAAGGTGTTACGTGACCAAAACATTGAGACTAACGCCGCTCTAATAAGGATATGCCGTAGGAGACTATTAAACTGCAATTACAATAACAGTTAATCGTCGCTGCTCTCGTCATGACATTGTTGTATGATTTACTGTCCCGTGTTACAGTGCTACTTAGTATCCTACTTTTGTTCCTAATACCTTACTAGCAACTCGTCCCAGCTTCGTACGGACGGACAAAATTCTATGTTATCTATATTAATATATTTGAGCCTAAGAATTTGTTAGTTTGCTTGAACGCGCTAATTTCACAATTGGGCCCATTTGGAAAATTATTTCAGTGTTAGGTAGCCCATTTATCGAGGAAGGCTGTAAGCTACATAACCACGATGGGACCAATAGGAGCGACTATTTTTTCATACTGGCAGGTTCTGCTGCGTGCTCTATGTAAACGGTTAAAGTTTCGCAAAAACCATGTATGACAGAATTATTACCTTTTAAAAAGTCTTAAAAAAGTTCGCGACAGCATATGTCCATCTTTTAAGGTAAGCTCACTATAATCTTTTTTATGCTTACCAAATTTGTTCTAAAATAATGCATTACTTGTGAAGGTGTTTTCGTGAAAATTACATTAATCCTTGTTCAAATAAATACGTAATTAATCACAAATACCTATCTTATTTAAAACGAATTCCCCGTGTTGGTCCGGGCTCCTTTGTAGAATTCACCACCTGCCTTCTCTGCCAGGCAGCTCGTAAAAGGCGAGCATAGGCTCACCGTCACTAACATCGTGACATCTGTCATACATTACATTCATCATTACATCATATCTTAGCTTTCCGTCACTAACACCGTGACATCTGACTAGGTGGCAGAGTTTAACAGCGACTCGCCCGGATTGGTACCATCGCCTTACCTATTTCTGCTGCCGCCATATCGTCATGACATGTTCCGATTCGGAGGGTAAGGTAGCCGGTAAACTTACTTTTGCTCAAGGCCTAACATCCCGGCCTCAGGTTGGCAACGCACCATTATCACCTTTGGTGTCTCTAGACGGCGTGAATTTCTTAACATCTGGAAATCCCTCTACTTGTATGCCTTCCAATATCATAAAAAAAAGAAATGCACCTGTACATCATTCGATTTACATTAATATTTTAGATGTCGTAATTTTAAAATAACTTTGCCGCAAAATAATGATCGAGCACTGCTCGCACAATGTGAAAAGCCAACGAGTAGTCACAAGGTGAAGGGTCGGTGTATCTGATGCTCTTTTACATCTAAACCATTTAACCCGATTTTGATAAAATTTGACAGGCATAAAGCTAAAGCCGTGGGTTCAAACATTGGCTACTTTTTCTAAAAAATTACCGCCAAATGCCTATAGTAGGAAATGAAAGCTTGTATGAAAATCGTAACTATTCTACGCTGACGAAATCGCGGGTAAACAGCTAGTTATAAAATTAATATTAATGTAATATATATATACCAGCCGTCGCATAAAGGCACTATAGATGATACTGGTTCGTCTCTCTAATAAATACCATTCAAGTCACCTCAAGTGAAAAAAAATCAAAGGCGATCACTTAAGCTATACCTGCCATGGTATGGCGATGATATGACATTGGGGCAAGCTGCTCCACAATATCCACCCTAGTTATCACTTTGTAAGAACCTGGTAAACATCATCATGCCACGAATGACGGCGTTGCTAATAATTGCATAAACCTTAATATGTCCATCTACATTCTGATATGAGTGTTTGAGAAGATAAAGAAGTTGAAGTTACGCTTTCTCTTCAGTATGTAATTAAATAAAAATGTATTAACTCTAAAATAAGTTTTCGAGTCCAAAATTGAATTGCTTGTAGTTATTTTTTGTAAATTACTTTAGATTAATCAGTTTTTAGTTAGCGTTACTGTCATGTGTCCATAAGCAAGACTTTCTTAGTTTCAACACAAAGAGTCCAGCTTTCAAAAGTTTAAGGTTCGTTTTAGAAATCCCGATTTATATGTCCTTGAGAAACTCCATTGAAAAGTTTTACTGCTCGTTTAAGAAATCTTTCGTTTACAGAGTGTTCACTCACTATTCGCTTGTTATTGAGTTGGTCCTCTAGGAAATTACAGCCTTTTCAAATCTAACCTCTTAAGATTTAAGAAAATAAACCTGATTCTAGGTTGAAAGTAAAGTTTGTTCATAGATAAGTACATAAGTAAATAAGCAATTCTTTGTTATAAAAAACTTTGTAAAATAATTTGGAATCTACATTTTACGTTGCTTTTACATGTTTTTTTTTTTGTTTGGATAATGAATTTTCACTGAGTTATTTATTTTTGACTTTTGAAATAAAAACTTCTTTAGCCGCGTTGCGCTCTTTTTTTGGAGTCGGTAAAAACTTCTAAACTCGCGTTAGGACACGTAAACTGATCGAAAATTCGTAAGACGGATTGAGAGTAAACAGCTGGCGCGGCGTAGGAGAGTTAGTACCCCCTCTCTTTCTTTGGCGCGTCGAAAATGTATTTCTGCGCCTGCTTTTTCGTTGAGACGGCGCAAGGCGCTTGCACGAATGTCCGTGTTGTCACGTTTGTGTACGATAGCGCAATAAATTAATATTGTATTCTACCACATAAAATATAGTACCTTCATTCTGATAATTAAAACAATTCGTGCAAAATTATTCCCTAATCATTCCAAGATATCGAAAATACACAACATTAATATGCAAATTTTCACTTCTGCCGGCACTCCCGGAGTGCAACCCGTTGTTTATTTTAAGTGATAAGGCAGCAAATAATTACTCGCTTCTCCTGATGAGATGAGATAAACGTGGTCTATACGCACCACAAATGTTATAGGCGCTTTGCTATCCTGTGACCAGGGTGTTAGGCGCAAGTGTAACGGCTGCCATATCATTATGGTGCCAGAAATAGGACGGATGATCTGGACGAGTTACAGCAAAATACTCTACCAAAAATGGCCTTGTTGGTGATGACCCATTTAACCTTTGCTTCAACTCTTACCAGCTGCCTGGCAGAAAGGCAGAATGTCTAATCTTTTTTTGGAATTGGCTAATATGTTGCTAACATGGCAACCACAAGGTTTTCACAACTTCACCGGGCTATAAATGTCTAATCTACAAAGGAGACCTGGACCAATACGGGGAATAAACTAAACACGCAGGAATTTAAATTTTCAAGAAATGATGACGTAGGAAGTAAATTGCAATCTTCCGAAAAAAAGTATAGCATCAAAGCAGCGCGCTATACTCATTGCTACAAATTCATTGAGCCAAAATTTGCAGTAAAGTTGAGTGCAGTTGGTGTACGAGTATATTATATTTATCTCCTAAGTCTGGTGTAACTTTAAAAAAAAATGCAAATATCCTAAATTGTTTTATACATTGTATGGCACAATTGTAGGCCACTTCGAGGTCTTCGTTATCGCAACTACCTTAAAGATGAGATAATATAATATATACAAAACTTTGGTCTAGAAAAAGTTTGGAAACAAAGTAGTTGGTCTTGAGAAATGAAGATGGCGTTACTATCAACGAGTTGTTAAAATTCTATATATTAATACGTGATGCCAAAACTTTGGACCCAAAACTTTGAAAATTGCGCAGAGGCCGGAGCATAAAATTTGGCACACTTATAGTTTATGTGTAGGAGTAGTGCAGAACGCTAATATTTTTCAATAAAAATGCTTATAAAGTAATAATTCGATATATGATTTGTGATAATTCGACCAACGGGTGACTACGAGTTTTTATAGAAAAGATGTAAAAAAGATGTACATATTGTATGTATGCAGGGTTACTCTGAAAGGACCGACCAAATTTGAATATAAGTGTGTAAAGGCTGAAACGGTAATGCATTTTTAAAATTATTAGCTGACTTTAATATTTACTTTTATAAAATTTCATTTAAAACAGTCCGCAAAAATACTTCACTTGTTGTCTCACTAGGTCGTACTTAGTACAAGTCATGACGTCACCAGACTGCGAATACGACTGCGGTCAATAGAAACCAGTTTTATTCGTTGTTTACGTTACAACCATGCATCTCGTATTTCGCTTCGGATAAACTGATTTTTAATTACTTCATAGATCGAAAGTGTTTCTAATTCCGAATCGTTTTTTAAAATTTGACTGGTACTTTAAATGTCAATGTGAATAAATATTATGGATGCTATATTTTTCTAATGAAACATAAACAAAAGAGGTATAATTGTTAGACAAGTCTGGGCACATTAATTTGTCACTTTTTTTCAAAGATTTCAAAAGAATATATTAAACACCTGTAGAAATATCGTGTTAAGGCTAATCTGGCAGTACTAATTATTTTTTCCTTGATATATTTTTTCAGGACATTGTTTAAAGAAAGCTAGACGTAGACGCTAGCTAGACCCCTTTCCCCCCCGTGTTGGTCCGGGCTCCTTTGTAGAATAGACCATCTGCCTTCCTGCCAGGCAGGTCGTAAAAGGCAAGCATAGGCTCACTGTCACTAACACCGTGACATCTTACTAGGTGGTAGAGTTTCGAAGCGACTCGCCCGGATTGGTACCACCGCCTTACCTATTCCTGCCGCCATAACGTCAATGCCTGCTGTTGACGTATTCCGGTTGGAGAGTAAGGTAGCCGGTAAACTGACTTTTGCTCGAGACCTTACATCCCGGCCTCAGTTTGGCAACGCACCATTACCACCTTTGGTGTCTCTTGGCGACGTGAATTTCTTACCATCAGGAAATCCGTCTGCTTGTTTGCCTTCCAATATTATAAAAAAAAATTAAAATAAAATCTTTCTACAGTCGCTACGAGTTCAAATTAAAGTTATTGAAGTTAAAAGATTTATAAATTGTAAAAAGTTCTGAAGAAGTGATAAATTATGCGCCCTATTAATCTTACAACTCGTTGGAGTAAAAGAGCATAACTTTTCACTTTCTTTTGTTCCTATAGTAAATGTCTACATGGGGCCTCATGCAAGTTCGTCGGTTTTGATTACTTAGTTGGTTACTTTTTTTTTAACATTGGAATGCAAACAAGCAGACGAATTTCCTGATGGTAAGAAATCCCTGACGCCTAGAGACACCAAAGGTGGTTGCCAACCAAAGGCCAGGATGTTAGGCCTTGAGCAAAAGTAAGTTAACCGTCTACCTTACCCTCCGAACCGAAACACGTCATGACGTTATGGCGGCAGGAATAGGTAAAGCGGTGGTACCAATCCAGGTGAGTCGCTGCGAAACTCTACCACCTAGTCAGATGTCACGGTGTTAGTGACGGCAAGCCTATGCTCGCCTTTTACGAGCTGCCTGGCACAGGAAGGCAGATGGTCTATTCTACAAAGGAGCCCGGACCAACACGGGTTAAACACTAGTAGAATATTAAAAAAGTATCTTCACGCTCATATCCCCGAAGAAGTAGGCAGAGACATAACCTGGGCACCCACACACTAAGTCTCAAAATGTGATAGATGGCAAGCCTATCGTCAACCGGGCACATATCCAAAGCCGAGCAACATTTTTTTGTCAGAAAATTGGAAAAACACATTTTCTTTTTGGTGTCCGGCGCGGAAATCGACCCCGGGATCTTATAAAGTCAAATCCAGCGCCTGAACCGCTAGACAGCAGAGGTGAACAAATCACATAAATAAAATTAAATCACGAAACTAGCTCAGAATTAACTTATCCTAGCCTCGAGTTTCTAAATAATAATATGCCCAAGTAGGCCTTTGATATACTCGTAATATTTAAGGTGCATTCATATTTGCTCAACACTACACACAAAACTGGTGATAATGGGGAAACCGAAACGCTTTAAGGTCTCAGCACGCATATCAACTCGGAAAGGGATCGTCACCGTATCGCCTTTCGCCTCACCGTCGACCAGGCGTCAACTTAACGTATGCATGTAACCAAACAGTATCAGCAGCTCCCGTACATCAATTCGGCTACGGCTAAACGAAACCGCCCTTACGGCTCGCCGACCACAAGCTTGTTCCGAGGCGCGGCGATTGCGTTACGATTCCGATCAATGTGCGTTGCAGTATGAAGTTTCTTTTAAACAATAAAGAACGGCTCGAGGAGATACGGTGACGATCCCTTTCCGAGTTGATATGTGTGCTGACACCTTAAAGCAACGCTGTTAATGTTTCTAGAAGAGATCTTGCAAGTTGCATCAGAACGTCAACCGTTCTACAAATACTAAAATTGAAGACTTGTTACGTCGTACGTCGAAAATATAAAATGCATTCATTTAATAATTTTGCTTCAATAAATTTATATTACACTAGCGGCCCGCTATTATGAAATATACATTATGATACCTTCTTTTTCAATCACTTTATCTATAAAAAAACCGCATCAAAATCCGTTTCATACTTTTAAAGATTTTAAAGATTTAAATAAACAAAGGGACAGAGGAAGCGACATTGTTTTATACTATGTAGTAATTATTTCTAGTTCATGTTTTTGTGTAGTATTCTAAAAAATGGAATTTTTGAAGATTGCTGAGGATTTTCGAAACAAAGAAACATAACAGGTATGTGGATTTACCTACCGAATTTGGTGAAATTTGACATACTTATAGTAGATTTTTTTACAAAAATCAATTACACTGATGTTGTAAATACGTTAGAAATTTATACAAATCGCTTATTTGTTATAAATCTTTTTCGCCGAAGAAGCGTGATATATAATATGTAATACAGTAATACCTCGGACTTACACGATAGGTGGGACCGAGCGCTATCCGCGTAAGTCGAATTCGCGTAAGTCGGGGTACAATTTTGCATATAAAGACATACAAAGTATATTTAATTGGGACTGGAGACTAAATAAAACAATAATTTAGGAAATAATTAGTATCTAATTTTAGATAATATGACAAACTATATTAATAGAGTGTATAAACACAATCCGTAGTTATTTTGATGTAGAAGGTTTCATAAATTGTAACAAAGTCGTCTGACGAGTCAATGATTTTTTCTTCTCCCGTAATATCTCCTCGTAGCATCCTAGTAATTTTTTTATTCCATGTTTTGTAACAAAAATGCGCTCTTCATTGGAGTCTATGTTTTCCAAAATTGTTAACCCTTTTTCAATCGAACTGAGGGCTTCTGTCAAGTTTCCAACTGTCATTTGATCTTCTAATTGAACTGGATCTAAAGAATCATGTTTGTCAATTTCTTCCTCTTGTTCACGCATTGTCATGAGCTCATCAATTGTAAGCTCCTCATTGTGTGAATCCAACAGCTCTTGAACATCATCACTATCCACTTCTAAATTTATTTTTCTACCAAGTTCAACAACGTCTTTGATCACATTGCAAATTTTATCAGGCCCTGGCACTGATTCCGCCTGAGTCTCAGTGGAGAAAAAAAATGGACAGAGTTTTTTCCAGACGCCATTTAAAGTTTTTTGTGAAATTTCATCCCAAGATTCTCCAATGATTCTCACTGCTTCTAAAACGTTAAATTGTTTCCAAAATTCTTTAACAGAGAGCTCGTTGTTTTGTCTCATAGCTTCATGCAGATGTGCAAACGATCGTCTCGTGTAATAAGCTATGAATGTTTTGATAACTCCCTGGTCCATCGGCTGAAGCAAGCTGGTTGTATTTGGTGGCAAAAATTCAACTTTCACACGTGGGTCGAAACTAGTTAAAGTAGCAGGAGGATGACCTGGCGCGTTTTCGATTAATAGCATCACTTTAAACGGAATTTGTTTAGACTGGCAATAACGTTCGACTTCAGGTATGAAGTGATGACCAAACCAGTCTTCAAAAAGGGAGGCCGTCACCCAAGCTTTACGATTCGACTTCCAAATCACGGGCAAACCAGCTTTAGATTTGCTTTTCAATGCTCTTGGATTTTCTGAGCGATAAACTAAGAGAGGTTTTAATTTAAAGTCACCAGCTGCATTCGCGCCAAGCATCACTGTCAATCGATCTTTGGCGGCCTTAAAACCTGGAAAAGTTTTCTCTTCACGCGCAATAAAAGTTCTTTTAGGCATCTTCTTCCAAAAAAGGCCAGTTTCATCTACGTTGAATATGGTTTGGCTGGTATAGCCACCTTCATTTATCATAGCTTTGAGTTTCTCTGGATAGAGAGATGCAGCCTCTTTATCTGCACTTGCCGTCTCTCCACTTTCTGCAATGCTATGCCAGTTACAGCGACTTTTGAACCGGCTGAACCAACCGTTACTGGCTTTAAACGTTTCAGCTTTAGCCACCTCCCCAGCTTCTTCTTTTAATTTCTCAAAAATTTGTTTAGCTTGAAAGCACACCGTGTTCTGATCAATAGGACAATTTTTCACACTTACTTGATTATCACACCATAATTTTAACGAATGATGCTTGAATTCAAAGACTGAGCGTTTTCACAGCTTCGAGAATTTTTTCTTTACTTTTCGTAATTGATCTGACTGTCGATTCCGGTAGATCATACTTCTTCGCTAAATCACAAATTTTTATTTTTGCATCGTAGTCTTTAATAATGTTAAGTTTACACTCCAAAGATAATGTTTTTCTCTTCTTGTTTAAAGCAAAAGAGTCGGTTCTACTTCGTTTGGATGCCATAGTACTTAGTAAATATCTCAGGTCGTCGCAGAACGCACAAAAAAACACAAAATCGTAACTTATGTACCTACGCGCCGATTCCGCACTACACGTCTGTGCCTGTTGTAAACTGAACGAATAATAATGCAGGCGGGGGATGCAGGCGGGGGGAGTCAGAAACAAACGCCGACGCTTGACCTTGACTACGCGACGTTCAAACATAAAACGAATAGACGAGAAAATTAAATCGCGTAACTCCGAATTCGCGTAAGTCGAGGTAGCGTAAGTCGGAGTATTACTGTACTCGTAAATTCAACATGTCTAAGTGGTGAGTGTATGTCCGATATGTCTGATATGGATGTGTCTGGCATCATAACTTCAAACGGATGGGTTGGTTCCGTTGCGGACTTTTTTAGAAATGGTTTTTTATTATTATTATTAAAAATTGTAAGTTATGAGTAGGTAGGTACCATCAACCGATGGAAATATTTATCATAACCATAAGTAGTAGAAAAAGGATAACAACACGAATTGGTTGATTTATGTTATTGGAAGGCAAGCAATACAAGCATTTTCTGATAGTAAAAAATTCACACTGCCTAGAGACACCAAAGGTGGTAATTATACGTCGCTTATCTAAGGCCGAAATGTCACCTTGAACAAAAGTAAGTTTACGGTCTACTTTATCCTCCGATCTGGAATACGTCAGTACCAAACAATGACGTTATGGCGAAAGGAAAGGGAAAAGCGTTGGTATCGGTCCGGGCAAGTTGCTATAATACTAGTCAGATGTCACGGTGCTAGTGACAGTAAGTGTATGCTCTTCTTTTTTAATTTGAGTTACCTGGCATAAACGCATATGATCTATTCTGCTAAAGAGCCTCAATTCTACTGCTTAATAATATTTATACCCTTTATTGTTGTAAAAGTAGCTATAACAGTACCACTGCTAGCAGTAGCAGTATTATTGTTTTTAATAGTGAATCGTCGAATTAAACAATGAAAATTAATTAAATTTGCATTTTTAGGTGCCAAAAATACTACACAAACAGACAAATTCGATGATGTCAGATTCCTGATCTGAATTTTAAAAGGTAGTGACCAAAACGATTTTGGCAATACCCCGTATGCAGCGAAGTGTTTCTACATAAATCTTAATGTTTGTCCAATGTACAATCAGCTAAATAAAACAATAGACACTTGCTATACTCAGTTTTTTAATGGAGGAAAAAGGGGAAGAAGTTTTTAATTCGGCATGTATATTTTTATGTTAGACAATAACTGAGAGGTTATCCAACCAATAGAGGCCCGGTTTTGATTCTGCCTGTTTGATGTCTGGCTGTTTACAAAATTAAGAAAACTTTTCTGTTGAGTTTTCGTCTATGTTATTATGTTATGTCATCGGAACAAAGTCCTCACCCAAAATTGTGAGCCAAAATTCAAATCTGCCGCAAACAAAGAGAACGGGTTCTTAAAAGTCTATGTACTCGTCTGAGAATACAGAGTCTCTAGAGGATATACTTACCTATAAATTTGTTTCAAAAATAATTAAACCAAAGCTATATGTTAAAAAACTAAAACAAAAATGTCGACTCCCTTATCATCTCGGGTGATGTACATGACTTTAAGGTCTGGTTCCCAGGTCAGAAAACGTAAAAAATATATACCTATTTTTTCCTTTTTCTATAAAAATGGGACTGGATACATGTCCGGTTGGCGATAGGCTTGTCACCTATCACATTGTAGGTCATAGTCGTGATTGCTTTGGTTGTGATTTTGTCTACCTCTTATGGAATATGAGCTTGAAGATATTTTTTTGACTTTTTGTTTCTGCTATACGTACCTATATGGTTATTTCTACAGATGTTATTAACGGTGACTGTACCCGTGTCGCCTATGAGAAACGACTCGACAATCTAGCATTTCCCGTCCTCGTCAGTTCAATTCCTTGAGTAAAGCAGCGGACGGAACCGTCACAAGTTCAAGGTCATCCATTGTCACGCGATTAATTCTCATTCTTGTCACAATAGCTTCCCCTTTCCTGAACATTTCGTCCCAAAATACACGTCGTGAAACGGATGTGAAGGAGGAAAAAACAACAGACCAATAACTTACAGGACTATCAACGTTGTGGTACTTCCTCCCATAATTTTCTTTTTTTGGTTTTTTTCCAATACCAGATCTTATGACTATTCAACGAGTCATGACAAGTCTTACAAATACCGAAAATGTTGATGATGCATTTCTGAATGAATGCTTGAATGCATGAACTACTAACTAGTTACTAGATTAATAAGCTTACTGTTTACTCTATATACAGAAGTACAACAGCAAAAAGCACTGTAAAGTTAAGGGTGTGATAAAAAATTTGGGTAAGTTATTGAAGAGTATATATACATATACATGTATAAATAAGTGCTCATGGAGTAAGGCTAGTAATTATATTTGGTACTTTCAAAATAGCTGTCCTAATGTTTATCGAGTCTTCAATCCATTTATAATTGACAAGATGTTCCCGCGAACTTTGTTCCGCCTGTTCGGTTTGTAAAGGGAAACATTAAAATGTTGTTTTCCCAGTTTTCTCACAACGGAAAAGAAAAAAAGGTATTCTATGTCCTTTTCCCGGTTCTAAGCTACCTCCCCACCAATTTCCAGCCTAATCGGTTCAGCCGTTCTTGAGTTATAAATAGTGGTTTTCAGTGTAAGTTTTCTAATTTATTCTTACTAAGTACATGTCGAATTAACTCTAAAATTAAAATAAACACTATTCGTAAATGTTTTACGTGCTTAGTAATAACGAGTAATTTTTCATACAAATGGTAGTTTTTGTACGAAAAATAAAAAATCTACATACGGTCGTTCATTATCGACTGTTAACTCGATACATTTTGTGTAGTTATGAGCAACGCTTCGTCAGTTTGAGGCAAACTACCATTGGTTACACTAACGAATTACGGTTCGTTGATTATCTCAACCAAGTTTTAGTTATTTACCTACTGATTTTATTCAGTTAATTGGAATATACCGTATATAAAATAATTAAAATGAGGAAAATTAAATGATATGAAACCAAAATTTATTTGAATTACATTTTTTTTTGAGTGGATACCTTTTGTTGGATGTACTGAATATTGTTTAAAAATTAAAGAGCTGTTTTAAAATTATAACTGTTAATTTATAAAGAAATTATCTTTAAAATTCATAAGATCCTTAGTGTGTTAATTTACAGAATTCTTAATTTTTATAATTTCTCTAACTCAACTTATTGAAAATTAGTAAATGATCAAAAGACTAAGTGGGCGCGAAGTTCAACTATACTGTACAATTTGGCCAAGCAGCCTGAATTGGTATAAACATTTGGATTTAGGTTCTACCTACCCATTACTTTAAATTTGACCTTGTGCCGCTATTTGCTTTTACTTTGGACGTGGTACCTTTCACGCGGCTATATAGGTTTATAAAGAAAAAAAGGTAATAAATAGATTGACTTATTTTCATAAGTGTTCTCGAATTTTTTTTTCTGAAATTAAATACTTTTTGAATTAATCGCAAGGAAAAATTTAAAACGATTCTTAATTAATAAATCACTGGGTTTCGCGAAAAGCTCTAAAAACCAATCAAGTTAATTATTAATAAATATTCCTTTAACACAGTTTTTCCATTTAAACAAAAACATTAAAGCATAACTTGATTCTGATTCAACGAATGCAAAAAATGAAATTTTTAACATGAAATAATCCAAACTGACAATTTAATCACCCCACGAAAACATTCATAACCAACTTATTGTTCACTTTTATATAGTTACTCAAAATGGAGCATCTGAATGAAATTATTAATTTTTTAGGCACACTCTAAATTTCGTAGAAAATTGAATTAGCAACTGTGTGAAGATGTTTAAAATTTTATGAATTTGGTGAAATATCAACAACGAAAAAAAATACAAAGCGTCATTACATAAATATGTAAATGTGAATATTGTGTATTGTTAAGCCTTAATCAACTTGTACAGACCGCTTGAGGCATAAATTCTAATTAGAAATCCATTAAACAATTCGACAAGGCCAGAATATTGAAATTTAGTTTTAAGTTTCGTCGTAATGGAGTTGCTAAAGGTTTATAAAGTGTTATAATTATGACAAATTAATTGAATGTAATTTTACATTTAGACAAACTGCACATTATTTAACTACGTACTTATATTTTTACTACCTGCTTTGAATATTATCTAACTATTTGTAAAGTTTGTGTTAATATTACCAACTTGATATCTAATTAGTTCATATTTTGTCCATTAGGTACTTGTACATACGTATCGAAAAGAAAGAGGCAAAAGATAAAGAACAATATGCTACAGCCCAAACTGCAAGTAAATCCATATGAAAAATGCACTATTTTATGTTATAATATTGTCGCCTCCGTGGTCTAGCGGTCCGACGTCGGACTTGGCGTCTTGAGATCCCGGGGTTGATCCCCGGGTCGGGCAACAAAAAAATTAGGAAAATGTATATTCCCAATTTCCTAATAAAAATAACTTCGTCTGTGATTAGATAATATTATGTGCCTGGTTGCCAGTAGACTTGCCACCTGTCACATTGTGGGATTTAGTGTCTTCGGCTAGTCGTGGGTGCCCTAGTTGTGCCTCTGCCTAACTCTTCGAGAATATCGAATTTAAAGTTACCTACAGTTAATTAGTTGAGATTATAAATAACGTTTAAAAAAAATTAATTGCTATTTTTTATTATCTTGTCTAATATCATAATTTTGTTCTAAAACAAAATTGCCGAGACGTGGCCGTAGCGCGTTTTGTCAGCACCACCGCGGGAACGTTCGAACATTTCAATAAAAATGAAGAATCATTTTCGTTGAACACAATCATTAACTAAAAAATACTTTTAACTTTAAAATTTACAAGAAATGAAACTGCTAAAAACCGTTTTAAATATCAACATTATATAATCTGAATATACCGTTGATAATTTTTCTCAATTTTTCTACAACTACATTTTCGGATTCCGAATCCGGAGAAATAGGAAGAGAGCATACTTATACATATTCAAACAAAAATAAAGGTTTTAGATACCGGCTTCATTTTGGCTTCAGCTTGAACAGTAGATTTATAATCAGAATACTATTATACAGATGAGTGCTACCCGTGTTTAAAGAGGACCGACGTTAATATAATCCTAAAATTAAATGCTACAGACACACACAAACAAATCAAAATTACAACACCTCTCTTTTGATGTGTTTAACACGATCTTCAAAAGCAGTTCATTTGTCAGATCCTTGTCATCAAGCTCTCATCTCATCAGGTTTACATAACATATCATGACTTTTGGCACTTGATTCTGCCCTCTAGGAAAAATACTTGGCGTGAACATATTATGTATGTTTGTGGTGTGTAACTTCATATAATTAAAAAAAATAGGCAATCTATAAACTTTAAATCAATTCAACTATTTTGCGTAAAAAATTAAATGGTTTTGTATGCAGACAAGACAGTGTGCGATCGCTAGTTAAGTATACATATTTTATTAGGGGGGCATCACACTGCAAAATGAACCACGTGCAAGATAGCATGGTGGTGCGGATCGATTGATACCCAAGGCCATACCGCAGTCATAAATCTATAATCGTGGACAAGGTGGATGCGGTAATGCCTTCTCAAACGATCAACTACCGAATAAGAGCAATGTTTTTTGAATGTATCATACGCCTCGCCTCGTTGGTCGAGTGGCTAACGTACACGCTTAACTACATCGACCAAAAACGCGAGACACGGGTTCGATTCCCAACGGGGGCAGGCATTTGTATGATGAACATTTAGATGTCTGCATTTCCGGGTCTGGGTGTTTATTAAATATATTCTGGTTTCTATTTAAGTATTTCTATGTATTAGAATCGTTGACTAACACCCATAACACAAGCATATAATTTGCTTACTTTGGGGTAGATTCAATTCATGTTACTTGTCCAGGGATATTTATTTATTTATTATATATTTAAAGGATGAATTTTTTTGTATAGCGATTATTTGATTGTATGCGAGTTAATCAAAGTACTTGGACCTTGGATAACTTGCATTTTAATTTATCTCAGGTAGAGCTGCGGGCAACAGCTACTAGGGGTATAAATTACCCCCCTGGCGTGATACTGTACTAGCTGATGTGATAAAACTAATATTGATTGGATGGACTAACATTGATCTTAAAGTAAAGAATCTTCACGCCCATATCTCGGAAGAGGTAGGCAGAGGCAAAACCAGGGCACCCACGACTAACCGAAGATATTAAGTCCCACAATGTGATAGGTGGTAATCCCGAGAAAAATTTTTTTGTTACAAAATTGGAAAACTCAAATTTCTTTTTGTTGCCCAGCTCGGGATTCAAACCCGGGACTTCATGCAGTCAAGTCCAACGCCTGAACCGCTAGACCACAGAGGCGATAAACATTGATCTCCTACTTTAATTTTCTAATTTTGGCCTATCTACAATTTTATTGGTTGCAGGCGTTATAAATTATATAGTATTCATTACTTGATTTCATGTTTAGTTAGAGAGTGAGTCAAAAACTGAAAGTGTTTTATTTACTTGTCCTTTATATTGTTTTAAGGTGGTATTATCGATTACATTTTTACTTGAACATTATCAAAATATTGTATAAAATTGTACAATACGTTTTGTATTTGTCACATACTCTGATTTTATTTGGTTTAATTTGGCACTTATAAAGGTTTCAACATCAAATTGCTTAAAAAATTCTTTTTTATGGCACTGGAAGGCAAACAAGCAGACGGATTTCCTGGTGGTAAGAAAATTTACGTCTTCTATTTACCGCACCATTACCAAAGATGGTAATGGTGCGCTGCCAACCTTATGCCGGGATGTTAGGGATAGAGCAAAAGTAGGGTACTGTTATAAAATGTGTAGAATTTCATGTCAACTTTGCAGCCTATTTTTTTCTGTTTGTTAAAAATAGCAAACAAATATTTGGTTATTCTAATTGAGTAAGCGGAACCGAGATACATCATAGATGTTATAATTGAGTTGCTGTCTCATGACTGAGGTGTTAAACGCTGTAAGTCTGCAAAATACCAACTTAAGTTTCATTATCACATCATGTGAGTATGTCCAACGCTGAACCGAAAGGCCACAGGGGTGTATGAATTATTACATAAAATTCGGTAAAATAAATATAAATGTAACTCGTATTGTCAGACCTTTTCCATTTTTATTTATTACACCACATCTTAATCATAACCACTTTTCGAAAACAAAGACTTATACAAGATTATTAGAAAACTAAAAAAAGATTAAAGAATATACTAGCCGTCTCGGCAAAGATATTCTCCT
>NJDD01000974.1:360648-375489 GCA_002245505.1 Calephelis nemesis | reverse complement strand
ATATATATCTGCTATATATATATATATATTATAGCATAAATAGCATATACATGGATTTATTGTAATATGTAAAGAAAATAATTACTTAGGTAATTAATTAATTAAATAAATAATTAATTACTTAGGTATATATAATTCTAACATTCAACCATTTTATATTCATTATATGTTAAATTATTAATAATTAACATATAACATGAAATATCTACCGTAAACTCATGCTAGTTTTATACCCCCATAACCATTTCAGAGAAGTTTCAGAAAGAACCTTACAAATATTATGATTCAAAATTTTTAAAAATATTAATTTCGTTTTAGGTTTGACTAATTAATAATAGTTTTTAAGAACCTAATTAATACTCGTAGCAAATGTTTAACCTAAAGCACACGATTAAAATTCTAGAGCAATGTCGATTTATAGGAGAGATTCCGAAAATAAATTTCCGATCATTAGAGCCTCGTACCTAACGAAGTTATGCTGCCAAATAACTCCAGTAGCTTTGTGAGGTTTTTGAGTTAACATTTTAATGAGTTTGTGCTGTTATTAGTTTAGTTCACGCTTTCGTTAGCATTTCGTTGTAAATTTACATGCCTTTCAAGTATTTTTTTCATAAAAAAATCACGCCTAAAACACAAGCATAGGCAGAGATACTTCCATACAGGTTTTAAACCTCGACATTATGCGAATTGGAAATCACAATCATATTAAATGTCATATAGGTACTTTACAAATATTATAATCTCACTCATATTATAAATTTAAAAGTTTGTATGTTAGTTTGTTTGTTTCTTACTCCTTCACGCAGAAATTGCTCTACCGATTTTCATGAAATTTGGCACACATAGAGGGTAATTTGGATCAACACATAGGATAGTTTTTATAAAAAAGTATCTTCACGCCCATATCCTCGACGAGGTAGGCAGAGTCACAACCAGGGCACCCACGACTAGCCGAAGATAACAGCAAGTTACAAATAAAAAAAATTAGATGAATCGGATCGAATGTTTTTTTGTTCAATCTTAACAAAATGTTAATGATTGGCCAGTTTTGTGTTTAGGATCAGAAAATGACATACTTGATTCGAATTTCCAATCAAATTAAGAGCTTCAAAACTAACCCTAAATGGCTTCCACAACACGCAGAAAACACAAAGCTTTACAATGTGATAGGTGGCAAGCCTATCGCAAACAGCATAGATCCAATTACGGGCAATGTTATTATTTCTTATAAAAAAGGGGGTTACCCGACTAGGGGGTTAAATCCGGGATCTTATGAAAAGCATTGAAATGCTGGACCACTGAAGTTATTTACAAAACAAACACTCTCGCAAGCGCTGCGCCGTAGAAAGAGAGGGGGATACTTCTACTCCTACGCCGCGCCGACTGTTTACTCTCCATCCGTCTTACGAAATTTTCGATCAGGTCACGTGTCCTGATGCGAGTTTAGAATTCTTTACTCATTCTAATAAAAGTGCGCAACGCCGCTAAAGAAGTTTTCACTTCTAAAAACAAAAAATATGTTTTCACATAAGCCTTGAATGTAATAAGTCTTAAAAAATTTTTGCTTTCCTGTCTCCATAGCTTCAGTAGTTGTTATCGTGTAGGTACTGACGTAAATAATTGCCGCAAATTGTGAACGCACGACTAGTGTCTGATCATAAACATCTTTTGTATGTTGTCAATATCTTGAAATATAATATAAAATATGCAACTTTATCGGGAATCCGTCTCATTATTTGATTTCTGTTACTATTACACAGTTATATACTGTACATATTCCATATTTGTTATACAAAATATTTTGCTGACTTTATTCATCCAAAAATTGATAATATTTTTAATCACTAAGTAATAAACAAATTATATTTAATTATTCACCACATATTTTTTATTTAAAATTTCGTTATAGAAGAGCTAGAAGTTATTCATAGAATAAAATATTAATATTTGTATGTATTGACCCTATAGACCCCAAACAAAAAATTTAAAAGTAATATAAATCTAATCACTGGCAAACCAAAACTAAAGTCAAAATAATTCAAAAGTAGTTTTACTGGACGCTTTTATACATGGATTATCTCTAAATATCCAAGAATTGACAAGAGTCGACATATATTTATATAAATAAAATGTTCAATCCTATATTTATTACGGGCGCTTAGAATATTCATAAATAACCGAGTTTTTTTCTTTTATCAATACTAGGAATTTTATGGCTTCGATTTGGGTATTTTGGCAAGATTTTACTTAACTTAAAAAACAAAAGAAATAAAAATAATCCCTAAAAGCCTAAAAAATTTTTCGTAAAACTTTTAACAATTAGACATAGGAATTCACCAAAGTCAAAATAAAATAAAAAGATTGAAATATACATAAAATGCAGTAAACATATTTGGAATCCCGGAAATTTGATACCCATAGGAAACAAACCGAAAAAAACATTCACACACCCCGTTCTTATCTGACTTAAAAAAGAGGTATTAATCGTTTGAAATACTTAAAAAATATAGTTCTAATATAATATTATGTTATCTCTTAACGATCATAATCGATATTTCCTTCATTTGTGACCGACCGACCGAAAATCTTTTTTTTTAATTAGAAGTATGTACTTCCAAGGTTGTTTGCCTCCAAGTCTGGATTTAATGCTGGTAACGTAGGTAAGTCGAAGAAAGAACAAAATAGTTATGTAACTTGACGACATAATAATGATATCTAAGTCAGTTTTTTGTAACTTTTTAAAACTATAATGACATTTTCGATAATAAAGCATTTGTGTATGATGAATGAATACTAGGGCCAATGTGTATATATAAATCTCCATTCAGTATGTTATTTTATTGCAAAGGATCTTGTATGTACCTACATATCTACATTCTGTATGGGTAGAAACATAAGCGAATTACATAACCCCTACAATCGGATAGAAGCGGACAATGTCAAAAGACCTTAATATTGAAACATATCAGTATAGTTTCACAGAAAAAAAAAGAGGCAGCTTAACCCCAAGGTCATTGGTCAATGCCGTCACCATCCCGTCACGTCACGTAACCGAGCCGCTACTAGCGTCGCGAGTGCCGCAGTCAAATGTCATATTAGTTAGTCCATTTTATCATAGCTTGTAAACATTTTTCATTTCTGCTATAAACAATGTTAAGCCTTTCGCTAGCAGTTAAGACTTAAACTTTAGACTCTCTCTTTTTTGAATTTTAAATTAGCCGACCCAATACGACATTTGACTATCCTAAGTTTTTAATAGGATGACTTGCATATAAACTTACATGAGTTAAATTGTCCTATTTCTTTTCTAAAAATTAAACATTTAATAAACTTTCTCTGGAAAAAAAATCTTTCAATAGTATTTCTATGATAAAGATGCATTTGCGTTTTTTTTAAATATCATTATTGCAAAAACCTGACTACAGCTAGATCAAACCAATTTTAGTTAAAAGTTTTGATGAAGATAGAAAGTGTATTTCTTTCTTAGATTTTGAACTCTACAATATTATAAGTTTGCGGGTGAACACACTTTTTAGAAATTTTCTTTTCTTTTTACTATTGACTTTGAGAAAAATACGGTTTATGGAACTTTGGCATCATTTTTAGTGCATCTTTAATTTATTTCTATTATACATTGCTTAACTGCTTTTTCCTTTTAGTTTGAAAATAAAGTGTCTGTGATCTGTCCGTCCTTCGTATATGTTGAATCCATAAGATTTCCGTTTTTGCCATTCAGCTCCGGAACTTTAACAAGGAGTAAGAGTAAGTACGTATTTTATAAAAACAAAAACATACCATGTCCCGGTTAAAGATATTAATTCGTCATTAGGTCAATATTCAAATAAAAGGATGAAAAGGTTTCCATATATTATAAATATCTTGCAACCTCCTTTTAACTATTTTTCCATACCCTTTTGATGCTAGACTGATCAAACTGTTGGCCCCATAACTTGTGCAGTCCATTCGGCAACCCTTGATCTTATGCTGGTCCTCCTATATTTTTTACCATGGACTTAGAAAATGTCCCGGGCGGCAGGACTATCAAGCTTGATCATCTTATCTGTAATCGTATCTACTCCCGCAGCTATACCATGTTTCATACTTCTTATCGCCCGTTCAACTTCTTCTAACATAATGTCATCACACACCTTTGCTATATCTGAGTTATCTGAGTACTCAGACCCAGCAGTAGCATCTTGGAAATATTCATACATAATAAATCCATAAAATTCACTCCACCATTTTAACACTTCACCTCTGCTTGCAAAAATATCACCACTCTTAGACTTCCTATCCTATTTTACCTATAGGCAGACGAACAACTTCTAGAAATGAACACAAAAAAAGGCCGGAACTTGGGACACTTATATATTGGATATGAGTAATTGTTGAATCTTCGTAAGCATAAATATAAGTTAATATGAAATTGTTACTTTTCTTTTTTGTAACGAAAGGAACGCCATATATTCGAATACAAAACAAAATTTAAATTCCAATGTTACAATGTATAGGCTACCACTGTTCAGATATTTGGTATCTGTGAACCAATTACGTCACGCTCAAACAAGTTTTTAGTAGTCTTGGTAGACAGTCTTTTAGGCCGTCCTATATATTCGGATATCAGTTTAAGCATTCCAAATCGAAACAAATATATGGATCTGCAACACACTTCGGGAATTTTTCCATACGACATTGGATTAGAATTAAAGGAATTCCAAATTTATGTGGCGGGCCTTGGCATGCATTAAATTTGAGACACAGTTATAAAATAAATTTATAACTGGGTGTGTGTGTGTATAGTAAAATAAATTTGCTTCAACTTTTCATTACATTTTATTTTCTTTTGCAGAATAGACCATCTGCCTTACTATGCCAGGCAGCTCGTAAAAGGCAAGTATCGGCTTACCGTCACTAATACCGTGACATCTGACTAGGTGGTAAAGTCTTGCAGCGACTCGCCCGGATTGGTACCACCGTCTTACCTAGTTACGACAACTAGGTAAGGCGGTGATCGAATAGGAATACGAATTCCGATTCCGCAGGAAAAGGTAGCCTTTAAACTTCCTTTTGCTTGAGGCGTGATATCCCGGCCTAAGATTGGATTGACCATTACCGCCTTTGGTGCCTGTAGGCAGCGTGAATTTCTTACCATCAGGAAATGCGTCTTGTTGTTTGCCGTCCAACATCATAAAAAACACTATTCGAAACGGAATCACATTTTCTTTGATACGAGAATATATAAAAATATAATAAAACTAATTGTTATCGTTGTTGTCTTTGGTGTCTACAAACCGAATACGCAATATTGCAAAGAGATTTCAGCTATAGCCTTCTCAGCTCCGGTTCAATTCGTAGATTATTAAATTTTGAGGATTAGCTCTAAATATTAAACATGTTCTGAAAACTTCTTTTTCCGCGGGTTTTAAAAATATATATAGAGGAACACTTAACCTCTTTTTATTCTAAAAAATAATGCAATCGCTTAGTAAAATCAAGTTTCTTAATAAATTATTAAAATGTGTAACAAATGGAGAAAAAAATAGCATACAAGGTAAATATAAAGGAAACATACAAATTTTTATTCAATAAGCTAAACGCAAATTACTGCAGAAACAGCTTAAAATAAGTAGATATAAATAATGAATATTCATTCACTTTTATCACGACGTCGTAATATTTTTCGAGTCCAACAATGGCTATATTAGATTTGATTTTGAATATGGCCGGTGAAGGGTTAGCAACATATTAGCCATTAAAAAAATATATATAAAATTAATGTAAAACCAAATGTTGGCAACCACTGCTAAGGCATTTGGTGTCTACGAACCAAACACGCGACGCTGCAACGAGTTTTCAGTTATAGCGACCGCGGGCCCCGTTCCGTTTGCCCATGAATATATTTTATTAGGCGCGTTAATTTTCAGTGAGTGTAACATGTGTAAAGTGTTTGGGATTATAAAAACAATATTCAATGGTAAGCTTTATTTGTACATTTTGTTTTAAATTGGAAAGGAAAATATGTCAAGCGCGAGTTACACCAGCATATGGGAGTTCGGTACAGGAGTAAAATGTTAAATACAGTTTGTTTTGTTAAAACAAAATACAAAAAAATATATTTAAATACGTTGTTGACAGAGTGGTTAACGTACTAGGCTCACTCTTTTTATCATTCATCAAGTTTCGACTCCCGATAGGAGCAGGCTTTTGAGTGGTAAATATTATTATTTCTGTTTCGTGATATTTATTACATTTATTAGAGTATTTATGCATGTTTGAGTTTCTTTGCATTTGTTTTGACTAATACTCCCGTCACTAGAATTATCAACAACACTTTCGGTTCGATTAATTCATCAAAATTAAATTATTTTCAAATACTTATAACAATAATCTAGAAAGATTACGATGACATTTGGCTCATGCCGTTCAAATAATTGTATTTTATTCCTCATGTAGACCTCCAACAGAGATACATAATTGAGAAAATATATAAGTTATATATATTTTATCCTTTGAACCAAAAACTTTTCTGATTAAATATGAGGATATTTAAATTTAACCAATTTAAATTTAAGCAAAGGTAATTATAAATGACAGATGCGATTCAGATTTAAGATTACATTTTGGTTCTTTTTATATGATAGTGGACATTCAGATAGCTCTCCTGATGGTAAGAGAGAATTGTCGTCAAGAGCCTGAGTAAAATAATAGCTATTGTAGCTTTATTACTTATTCTTAGTCTTCTCTAAAAGTTATAACTGTTGGGCATTCAAAACAAGACTTATTATCAAGTCACAAGCTAAATGCATGTCATATGCTTGCTGAGTGTTGAATGAACATGAAGTCATTGTTCTAATTCTATGAAATTTTATGAAATATGACTTAAATAAACACAACAAAACTTTGTGAACAAGGATTTTGAAGGACAAAAACATAAAGCTTTATTTTGTCCTTGACAAACAATACTACAGGGTTATATATTTTAATCATTAAACAAAATATAAAATGAGAAAGGGCTTCGTTGGTTCGATCATGTAGAAAGAGTAACAGATAAAAGATGACTAAAATCTAAATACACCGAATAGTACACAATGCAAATGTAAATAGATGAAGGCAACTAGAGAGCCCTAGTTTTACAATTCAGGACCAAATCGTCCAGGTATTATGTAACGGTGGTGTCAAGAGCCTCCGAAACTGGCGTGTTTGAAAGAAAAGAGTGATGAATATGGAGGAAGCAAAGGACTGAAGACATCGTGATTGTTGAAACTTTATCGTTTATTTCTGAGTTTTATCGTGATTTTTTTGAATAAATCACGCCAAATGTAAAAAAAGTTATTTCGGTTAGTTAAAAGTTTATTATTAAATTTCAAAAAACAGCTAACGAAATTTTTTGAGATACATTACTCGTCGATTTCTTAATGAATATATTCAATCAACTCGTTTGTAATTTGTCTGTAGGGTGTTAGTTAAATTTACTCTAGTGTTTATGGAAGTGCTCTTTTGTATTTATATCATTTACTAACACTCATTAAACAAACATTTAATTTGCTTACTTTGCAGTTAGATTAAATTTTTGTTACTTTTCCGGTATAAATTTTAAAATTTAATTACATTCATTATTTTCTATTGCTATTTCTTTAAATTGTAGTATATGTAAAAAATAGAATAGAAAATAAATAAAGTTTCTTTATGTCCGTACCCTCGAAAAAGAAAAATAAGTACAACAACGACATCCATAGGCCAAGACTAGCTAAAGTTATAAAGTCCCGCGATATGATCAGGGGCAAAGCAATGGCCAACCAAGAAATTAAAATAGTAAGTATTTTTACGCCCAATATGGGGATACCTGAAGAGGTAGGTCGAGGCACAACCAGTACACCCAGGACTAAGCAAAGACACTAAGTCCCACAATGTGATAGGTGGCAAGCCTATCGCCTAACGGGCACGGATCCAATTCTGAGCAACATTTTTTATTAAGTTAGAAAATTGGAAAACCACATTTTCTTTTTGTTGTCCGACCTGAGAATCGAACCCTTGACCTGTTTAAATGAGTATATTCATTTCAAGTAGCTGGACTAGAGAATCGAATCCAAGACCACATGCAATCCACGCTGAACAGCGGTCGACTAAATCACAAAGGCTATCAAACTATTTGTTTAAAAAAGCATTAAAACAGTTCAAGGACTGCAATGTATTATTTCGCTGCTCTTCCCGTGGGATACCTTACACGTCTTATAGCACCAACCATCCGCGAGTCTCGGTTTCGATTTTTGACGTCGTCGTCGTTTGTTTTCCAGTTCGTATGTTTAGTATTATTCTAGTACCTACCTATTTTAATATTTCTATGCGTTTCTATTGTCGATTAATGGCTATGATATAACAAAAATGTTAAAAGTAGAAGCTTCTCCGATGGTTTATGGTGGATGGATAGACAAACGTTTATGTAATTATACAACTTAAACTTCCTTATGAATCACTATACTTATTCAGAAAACTGCATCAAAATCCCCTGTGTAGTTTCAAGTTCAAGCAAACAGAGGAAAATAACTTTGTTTTATACTACATCGCCTTGTTGGTCGAGTGACTAGCTCATACCTAACTACATCGACCAACCGTGAGGCTCGGGTTCGATTCCCGATGGGGGCAGGCATATGTGTGATGAACACTTAGATGTCTGCATTTCCGGGTCTGAGTGTTTATTAAATTTATTCCGGTATCTATCTAAGTAAATCTATGTATTAGTATCGTTGAGTAACACCCACTACACACAAGCATATTACAGTTTGCTTACTTTGGGGTTAGATTCAATTTGTGTAACTTGTCCATAGATGTTTATTTATTTATTTACATAGTGATAACGTACAGATAAATACAAATATAAAATAATTTACATCGTAATTAGACAAAGGTTAAAATGTTGTTTTCGACGGCAATTTACACAAGGCCTTAATTAAACAAAATTTAGTTTACAGAACAGAAGGTACCTTATCTTAAACTCTAGAGACTGGCGTGTTCATTGTTTTGTTAATTACGAATATATTAAAAACATTTGACAGTTGCTAATGAGTTACAGCATAAAATTAATAGCTATTAGTAGAAGAGCACAATAACATATTTTAATATTTGTTAGAGCACACGAGATTAGGATACGTGAAATATTTTAAAGCATATTGCTATTTTGCATATTTATAATGATATCAAATCGAAAAAAAGGCAGCAAAAAAAAATGTGGTATTTCCAATTTTCTAATAAAAAATGTTGCTCGGAATTGGATATGTGCCCTAGGATTGCTCACAATCACATTGAGGGACTAAGTGTCTTTGGCTAGCCGTTCAAGCCATAAATTAAAATATGAAACACGTATTATCTGTTTTATTATTTAACTAAGTGTCCCGGCAAACTTCGTTCCACCCGTTCAGTTTGTATGGGAAAAAGCAAAATGTTGTTTTTCTTTGTTTTCTCGGAAGTTTTTTCCTTTTTCTTATCTTTTAAACCTTCCCTGGTCTTGAACAAATAATTCAATACCAAAATTAACGAAATCGGTTCGGCCGTTCTCGAGTTTTAGCGAGACGAACGAACAGCAATTGATTTTTATGTATATAGATTTAATAATATTGCTAAAATTGTGACTAAATTGAAACAGTCAAAAAATGGCTAACTTGGCAAGACTGCTGCCATTTGGTACGGAATTTTCGAATTGGTAGTGCGACTCATAAAATCTTCTGAACAGTTGCTTTCGGAATGGCCCTTTTCGCTGCGATTGGCCGCCCGCTTGCGAAATTTCTGTGAAGAAAATTTCTGATCGTGTGTGGGCAGTGTTATCGATATGCATTTATGTAATATCTAGATGAAGTTTCGATCATATTCGACGCACGTAAAGATTCGCTGAATCAAATAGGATTCTGGATTATGTGTAGGAATTCCGCATGTATGTGGGGACCTTAGCCGTTTGCTTTTAAGCCTCACAACCACCAATCAGTATAACTCATCAGGAACTCCTTGACTGAGTCAAGATTTCCGGAGTGTTTCAACATGGGACTTTTGAAAAGCTTTAAAATATTTTAAAAGTCGGCAACGCATGCGTAATACTCGTTCTGATATACAAGTATCTTCACGCCCATATCCCCGAAGAGGTAGACAGAGGCACAACCAGGGCACCCACGACTAGCCGAAGATACTAAGTCTCACGATGTGATAGGTGGCAAGCCTATCGCCAACCGGGCACATTTCCAATCCCGATCAACATTTTTTTTGTATTAGAAAATTGGAAAAATCCAATTTTTCTTTTAGTTGGCCGACCCGGGATTCGAACTCGGGACCTCATGCAGTCAAGTTCAACAACCGGACCGCTAGACCACAGAGGCGATACCATGAGGTGGCCCATACGCTCACTTGTCCGCTCATCATTCATAAAAATGTAACTTATTACTTTTGCCGTATAATTCATGTGAAAATTCATGCAAATGTATGCAAAGATCAAAAAGTTTTTATAAACTTTTATACTGTTTTCCAGCAACGTGGTGGTTGAATTTTGAAATATCCTTCCTTGGTGAATGCCTACGTTGTAATAAAAATACGTCTGCCAAGTTTTGTTAACTTAATTACTGATCTTCACATACAGTTCTTTATGGGGTAGGGACAGAGTATCAGTGCCAAATCTCGCGATCCTTGCAGATCTTTTTGGCTTCCTCCACATTCATTACTTTTTTATACAAACACCCCGGTTGCCGAAACTCTTTACTCCACCCTTGGATAACACTCGATCAATTTGATCTTGAAATTTTTATCAAGGTCTCCACTTTCGCGTATATTTTCACATGACCGAACAAATAGAGCATACCCTTTTTCATTTTTACTTTAGCACTTTCTTTTAATTCTTCTCTTTTTCGGTTTTCACTGTAATACATACAGTCAGGTCAGCGAGCGTAACGTGACAGATTATCCATAGCACTCTCATTTCTACTACATAATATTTCCTATAATAATGCTTTTTCGAACGCACCCAACTCTCGCTTTTATAAACTAACGTTGGAATTTTTAAGTTTCCTAGACCAAACAATTTGGCTTAACATTCTTCCTATATTTTATTTGTGTGTGTGTGTGTCTGTTTTGCGAAATGATTTTTATTTAAAAGCTGACGTGATCGAGATAGTACTAAGCTATGGTTTATTGAGATCTGTCAGGGTGTTCAAGGTCATTAGCTAATTTTGCATATAATTTGTAAGCATCGTATTGGATACATGTATAGGTATTTATTTCACTTTTGAATATGATATGTGCAATCTAACAGTTAAAATACTAACAAATGCTGGTATAACTGAGCTGGTTTGATGATAGATTTCGAAGATAAGAGACTTTACCCTGGTATGCCTACTGGTAAACCCATCGAGTTTAGACTCGTTAGATTAATCTTAATAGGATCTGTTCACATTTTCTGATAAATAAGCATTTGATGACAAGGACCGGATTAAAGGAACTGGAAGGAGGGTGATATTTGATGAATCATAGTTAAAAAATTAAGGAATTATGTTTATCTACACAACTAATACACATAGAAGGAATGTACCGTAAGTTACAAATGTGTGTCTCTCTGTGGCATCATAACTTTTGAAGGGAATGGATCTTTATCAGGGATTTACTGAAAATTTTTAATTTTAAGGTTATGCCGTATTACTTGAAAAAAATTAAGCTATGTGACCGCGTAAATTACCGGTCTCATAAGTTTTCGCGGTAAATAAGTCGCGGGTAATAATCGCACCGTTAGTTTTTAGTCTTAAACTTATGGCATTTGACCTAACCATCCATTTGAACCCATGAAAAGCTTTAGTAAATTACTTTTCTTGTTTGACATTTAGGCTACCGCCTACCACCACAATACCACTCGGTAGCTGATAAGGTTACGCTGATGAAATGTACAAGTAAAATAATAAATATATGTAACGTTCAAGTGATTTTTTTTTGTAATTTGTTTTAATTTATGTATATAACTAACTTTTGCCAGTGGCATTGTCCGCATGGTTAATGGTCCCACAAAAACTACAAATGATAAAACCATCCTATGTGTTAATCCAAGTTACCCTCTATGTGTCTGTCAAAATTCATGAAAACTGGTTTGACAGTTTTTGCATGAAATTACAAACAAACATTCAAACTTTCGCATTTAGAATATTATCTAGGATGTGTAGGAGTATTTCTAGTTCAAAATTTATTATATTTTAGTACACATAATGTACCTATGGCTTTAGGGTTCCGTATCTTGAAACTCAAAAACTTATAGAATCTTTTTGCTGTCTGTCCGTTCATCAAGAACCTCTTTCTTAAAAAATGCGTGGAGCTATCAAAGTGAAATTTATATCAAATACTAAGGTCTACCTGTTCCTTGGAGTGTGAAAAATTCAAACTTCCAAGCTAAAACAATCAGTACAACAGTTTAACTCGCAACAGAACCAAACCTTCAGAGTATCCAATCTGAGTATCAGAATCTAAAAAATTGGTGCAAAGCAACGTCAAATAGCCACAGTCAAAGCGAAATTAAGAAAACCATAAATTTAATTTAGTTGGAGGTATTCCACTTAGATATACCTACCAACAGGTACGAGCATGACCCTCGGTGTGCGAGTCCGACTCACACTTGGACGGTTTTTTAAGTCTATCAATCGCCTCTGTGAACTGCACACGGTGTGCAAAATTTGATTGATATCGGTTAAGTAGTTTAGAAGTCCATCACGGACAAACAACGTGACACGTAATTTATATATGTTAAGATGAAAACAAGGAAAACAGTTAAATATAAGGAAACATTGACTCTGCTAAATATTTATTAATAATTAAAAGATATCTTTCACGCTATATTTGAATAAAGTTTGAAATCGTTTCAAAACATTGGAAGTTTATATATTACAAATACAGACACACAGAATCTGTGTTCAAATCAAGACTCAATAAATACTTCATCCATTATACCATTGACTGTGGTCTCCTATGTAGAAATTCCTTTTGATAGGCAGTTCTTAAGAGCCGCGCAAATGAGAGCCATTAGCAACAAAATCACTGGTGGAAGAGTGGAGCATCTTCTAATTGGAATCACTTGTTCCTGCCACCATAATGACAGTGTTGTGTTTTGGTCCGGAGGGTAGTGTAGCAGGTAAAACCATGTGCCCGGTTCCTATAATCAACGAATCGTAATTCGTCAGCTAAACCATTTGTAGTTTGTTCAAACGTAACGGAGCGTTACCAATATTTTCAAAAAATGTTTAGAATCAATAGTCGGAAACGATCAACCGTTGTTAGTAATCTTACTAAGCGTACAAAATACTACCATCCGTAATCAAAACGACTCGTTTTTTGAATATAGGAACCGGGCATTAGACCACAAGATAGTGACGTATTTGTATCATCTTTGTATCTTTGTCAAGGTTACGATAGTAAACGAGTGGCCTTCGTTAGTTATCTTATCACAAAAAAAATATTTCACATACTTTGTAGCAAAATAAATAGAAAACATTTTTGTATTTCAAGTTCGTTATCTCTTTTCACAATCTCAAGTCAGTATAAAACAAGGAATAGCCATATTTTTAAATGAAGATACACTTGTACTGTTTTACGTGTCACTTATATTTATTATTTTATAAATAGCCTACCGGTTTCGCTTTTGACAGCGTCATCAGGGCTAGAACTTAAATTACTCCTCTATTTTATTATTTAATTACTCTCTGAGTAATTTAAGTTCTAGCCCTGATGATGCTGTCAAAAGCGAAACCGGTAGGCTATTTATAAAATAATAAATGTAAGTGATACGTAAAACACTACAAGTGTATCTTCATTTAAAAATAGGAATATTTGGAAGTTTTATCAAGCGCCGACGATGGAAAATATCAAATATACAAGTAATATCATCATATTATGGCTATAACATAATATAGAATTTTATTACAAAACCTACACTGTGCTAAGAGTCTTCGGTTAATCGTGGGTGCCCTGGCGTTAGGTTAGGTATAGGTTTGGCGCTTATCACACTGAAGGACTTGATGTCTGCAGATAGTCTTGGGTAAAATATTTTATATATTTTACACAAGCTAAACCACGAACATAGATTTGATTATTAAAAAGAAGACGTCTTCACTTCCGTGACAGTCCTACATTTCAACAAGTCGGTACCCTCGTGTACTAGTTCCAAAATTCTTGCGGCAATAATATTAGGTAATACAGTAATTCGTACTCCATACTTGAAAGCAAGTATTGTGAGCCTTCATTATTATTACCCAATAATGATTCAGGAATGTTCATAATATAAATATTTATTTTATACCAGATTTTGCCAAAGCTATGCCCATATAGTAAGTTATTTATCTCTTCCCAAAAATAATATGTTGTGATAAAAGTAGCCTATGCCTTTTGCGAAGGCTTAATCGCTATCACAATTTTTTTACACCGGCGGAAAAAGAGGCTTGTTATAAGTTTTACGTGTCTGTGTGTGATCTACGCGTGGATTTGATTGCGCGTGTGCGTTTGCGTGTACGAGCATGCGTTCGGGCGTGTGTGGGTGTGTCTTTTATTAATTATTTGTGTAATTGAAAGACATTTTCTTGAATTGGATTCTGTCAAAAATACACTCCATCTATGAACACCGAAGTTGATGAGTGCGTACTCAAAGGAGGTTAGAAATGTTACGCCTTAACTGAGTAATTTTAACCTATTATTATAAGAAGTTAGTGTAGACCTACTAGATAACTAGATCTACTGTGATCACAACTCTTACTCTTTAAGCTTAGTCAATACTGCAAGGCCGTTTCTAAGAAGTGTGTAATGTTATTGGGATAGATAAGCTTAAGATCTTGGGGATTG
>NJDD01000974.1:347182-360626 GCA_002245505.1 Calephelis nemesis | reverse complement strand
TGCTTAATTCTATGCATTGCCGTCTCTTCTGCTACAAGCCAAGACCTCCAGTCAGATGACTCTGCAAGGCACATCCTGCTAAGTGTTTGTTTAGACAGCGGTGACCAGCTCGAACAAAGATCCAATTTTTACCTATATACCAAACAATGAGGAAAACACAAAGACTTCGGCGATAGGAATGCGAACGGGTAAGGCACAAATTCGAGGAAATCACAGTAAGATAGAGAGCGACGTGTTAAAAATTAATCTACATTTCCCTTGGTCATCGCATCATGCTTGG
This sequence comes from Calephelis nemesis, assembly GCA_002245505.1. Taxonomy (NCBI): domain Eukaryota; kingdom Metazoa; phylum Arthropoda; class Insecta; order Lepidoptera; family Riodinidae; genus Calephelis; species Calephelis nemesis. Next base: position 360,346 of record NJDD01000974.1, on the reverse strand, counting down.
ACGGCTTGAATAATTTCGTTAATTATTTTTTTTTGCTTTAATAATTATTGTAATGAGATATTAGGGAGACATAACAGAGTTATGAAAATTAAAAAAAAGTTAAAAATATTTGACAATTTAATAATTTCATATTCATGGATATGACGAGACAACGTCTGTCAGGTCAGTTTGTAATACTATAAAAGCGGCTAAGTGTGAGTCGGACTCGCCCATGGAGGGTTCCGTAGCAGCAAGTGTCATATTACAAAAAAAAATTTGGAAATTGAAATGGATTGCAAATTGCAGTTAGCAAGTATTTCTTGCAATTTATTCATTTCATATAACTAAGTAAGTTAAAGAATTACACTTTTAGCATTATGTAGAAGCAATGGTCATTCATATATCAAATACATTTATAATATTACAAGGCATATGAATGTTGAGCCATTTCAAACTGCACAGCGCCATCTTTTGACAGTGTTGACAACTATTTTAGGTGTTCATGTTAAAGTAGCTGTGAAAAAACTTGATCTCGTTTCAACTAAGTTTTGGTGGAGTTTTACAGGCCAGTAATTACTTCATAGGTTTTTTTTAGTTTTATCCTTATCTTTTTTTTTTGGGAGTTAAAGTGCACACGTTTCACCACTTTGGAAGCGTCTCTTCCAAAAAAATATTCAGTTAAAAAAAATATGGCTGAAACCTCAATATCACTTTTGAACTATCCATAGAACATACGGATTTGACGAAAAAAATCTGAGTTTTGGTTAAAAAAAAATTGGGGGAACACCCTACAATTTATTATTATTTTTCTAGTTTTGTGTCAAAATCGTAATATATCTACTTACCAAATTTCTATAGCATAGCTCTTACAATTACGGTAAAGAAGACTGTGACATACAGATGAATAGACAAACAGACATGACGAATGAGTATGAGTTCCGTTTTTTGGCCTTTGGCTGCAGAACCCTAAAAATGGTATAAACGACATACAACTTTTGTTACTATATATAAAGGAAACACTTGCAGTAATTTGAACTTAACAGTATGAATTTTATAACATAACAAACATGAATTCATCAATTCATCATTTTAAATCATTTGCTTTCGGAAATTTAATAGACAAAACATGTTACATAACGTACGCTGGAATTTTCTGGTTTAGCGGTTCAGTTGTTGGACTTGACTGCATGAGGTCCCGGGTTCGGATCCCGGGTCGGGCAACAAAAAAAAATTGGGTTTTCCAATTTTCAAATACAGAAATGTTGCTCGGGATTGGAAATGTGCCTGATTGGCGGGCTTGCCACCTATCACATTGTGGGACTTAGTGTCTTCGGCTAGTCGTGGGTGGGTAAGATTACAAAAAAACCTACTCCGACTTAATTCCCAATTGTCTAAGTAAACACAAAAAATGCATCCATAACTCAAAAACTGTTAGTCGGATCTTGATTACATTTGTATGGGATCTTCTCTCTGTATCAAACTTCCCATCCTAAAAAAATATCAAACTCCATTTTACTGGCCGAGTTAATACGTGCCAATCTCAAGCCAGGTCTACCCGAGTACCTACAACCATCCACTTTACAAACTAAGTTTTGGTTCAAGATATGGGGAACGCCCTAAAATTAATTATTGTTTCTACTTTTGTGACAAAATAATATATCTACTTACCAAATTTCTATAGCATAGCTCTTCTAATTTCGGTAAAAAAGACTGTGACATACAGATAGACAGACAGACAGACATGACGAATGTCTTTGGGTTACGATTTTTGGCCTTTGGCTACAGAACCTTAAAAAGGGTATAAACGATGTACAACTTTTGTTACAATATACATACACCCTGACGTTTTAATCACCATCCAAATTTTATTATGTTGATCTTAATTGAAAATAATTAAATACGTGTTTTTTTTTTTAGTATCCCTCAATACTAAAATATTAAGATATGACATCGCAAAGTCGTCTACAAAATATTGAAGTTCAGGCGCGCGCGTATTCATATTAGTCTACAAAAGGCAGCGTGCTCCGTACCTACGCGCTGAGTGCTCTGACATGCTAGATAGCTACCTGCTAGATACCTATTTTTTTTCATAAATGGACTTATTTAGAGATACTTTATGCCTATAAAAAATTTGGATGGTGATAAAAAAATCTTGTTGTATATAAAAAATACATACAATGATTTAAACTTAACAGTATGACTTGTGTATCATGATAAACATCATGTATGAATTCATCAAAAACTATATTATTATTTGCTTTCGGAAATTTAAAAGACAAAACATGTTACATAACGTACGCTGGAATTTTTTAAAGTGTTTCATGAATAATCGCCTCTGTGGTCTAGCGGTTCAGTTGTTGGACTTGACTGAATGAGGTCCCGGGTTCGAACCCCGGGTCGGGCAACAAAATAGAAAATTGGGTTTTCCAATTTTCTAATATAGAAATGTTGCTTGGGATTGGAAATGTGCCTGATCGGCGATAGGCTAGCTACCTATCACATTGTGGGACTTAGTGTCTTCGGCTAGTCGTGGGTGCCCTGGTTGTGCCTCTGCCTATCCCTTCGAGGATATGGGCGTGAAGATGTTGTTTCATTTATGTTTAATATTTGTAAAGTAACAAAAATGAGCAAAGTGAACACTAAAGTGTGAAAAATTGAATACGGAACTTGTTAAACGATAATCGTGTGTACAGGGTTGTGAACTGTGATATAATTTTTGAATTTAACCTACAAGGTATTTCAAAGACTTGAAGCAGAAAACGGAATAGAATATGTTTTAAACTACCTACGCATAATAGGCAACAAGAGTATGATAGTCATGAGACAAAACGTGAAGATTGTTTGACATTTAAAAAAACTTGTCTTGGGTCAGAGTTCTAGTAATAAAATAATTTGAATCGGAGTAGGTTATTTTGTAATCTTACTGGATTACAAAATAACCTACTCCGACTTAATTCCACATTGTCTAAGTAAACACAAAAAATTCATCCATAACTCACAAACTGTTAGTCGGATCTTAATCACGTTTGTATGGGATCTCTCTCTGTATCAAACTTACCATCCTAAAAAATGTCAATCTCCATTTTACTAGCCGAATTAATACGTAACAATCTCAAGCCAGATCTACCCGAGAACCTACAACCATCCACTTGGCATTTTTACTTTGTAATTTATTTTATTAATTCCTTGTTGTACCATTTTTGACAAAATAAATAGACAGTGATAAATAAAAATGCGCAAAAAGTGGGCTTTACTTTAGGTGTACAGAAATCTGTATAATAAATAATAGTGTGTAATAAATATTCCAGTCTACTCTAAAATTAGAGTATGTTAAGAAACAGTATATCATGTAGGTACACTAAATAATCATGCCGAAGTGAATAAACGAACGAATGATGAAACATGAATAATGATAGGGATGCCGAATTTTAAAATAATTATCAAAAATAACAATCTATTCAAATAAGAAACCTACTTGACAAAAATTATAACGTGAGTATGAGTAAAGAATATTACTTAACATATTCTTTCAACCGCTTTTTAAAGATAAACAGGGAAATCCTTTATTAGACGTCAAGATGAAGTCAATTTGATAATTTGTTAAAATAGTTAAAATATTAATGGAAATTAATTACAAGAATAAAAAGTATGAGTGGGTGAGTGAGTGAGTGACGAAATCGGGGTATTTTAAATGACAATAAAATCTAAAGTATAAGAGCTATGCAATTGAAACTTTAGAGGTTAAGTTTAGAGCTGATATCATATCCCGAACATTTTGTTTATCTGGTGTAATCCAAACTTAAGTTATGAAGATTCAAAATTTAGTGAGAAAATTAGTGAAAATAAAGAATATTAGTAAGGAGAGAAAGTGCAAGAGCATTAATGCAAAGATGGATTGGAAGCCACTAAGGTTGTGCCGTAAAGTTTAAGATTTGGTCATACTTGAGGACACCAAAGATAAAACAAATACTGTAATTTTCTTCTGAATCTTATTTATTATTATTTATTCTTTATTGTACATTATAAACAAAAACATAAAATACAGAACAAAAATATTACAAGAAATGTACAAATGGCGGTCTTATCGCTCAAAGCAATCTCTAACAGACCCTTATTTAAAGGAGTTTCTGTCGCACCAAGAAAGTACATATATGCACAATCAAGAATTGGTAAAATAAAAGTTTTAACAAGTTAGATTTATATTTTTATAAAGAGAAATTTATCAGATAATGTAGACAATGAAAAGCGAAATAATTTACGAGTAAGCTATTTACCATTTAAAGTATTTCTCTCTAAAAATGTGTTAATAAACGTCTTATATAAAACTTAACTTAACATTTTACAGTTGACAACCCTACTGTCGTAGGTGTGAACCTCATAAAGATAAAGTGATTACTAAATTGACACCAACTAGGGGAAGTCATTTGTCTAGCATAATGACGAAGATCCGTTTACCTGCGCCATTACTCTGCAAAAATACTATTCTCTTACAAAATGAATTATTTCGACTTTTAATATACGCATACATTTTACTTTGTCACAAATCCCTAATAATTTTATGTTTATGCGAAACACATGCATACACACAAATTTCGTTAAAATCAGTAAAGTTTTGTCACATAACCTATATATGTATATACATATATATTTTTCATTCATATTACCTATTCCTGCCGCCATAACGGCATGACGTGTTCCGGTTCGGAGGGTAAACTTACTTTTGCTCGAGGCCTAACATCCTGACCTCAGGTTGGCAACGCACCATTACCATCTTTGGTGTCTCTAGGCGGCGTGAATTTCTTACCATCAGGAAATCCGTCTGCTTGTTTTCCTTCCTATAACATAAAAAAATTATAAGATTAAAGGGATTTGTAGAAAGATGAAGTATACGCTTATATCAAATGTTAAACAAATCAATTTTATCAGAGAATGTTTTTTTTTGCATACACTTCATATTTTTACATATTCTTATTAATTTTATTATCACGTAAGACACAATATATAGCATATATATAATATATATAACACAGATATACAATGCGAATGTGGATGGATGTAGGTACCCGGGGAGACCAAGGCTGACATTTCACGATCAGATCAATCGGATATTATCCGAGGGTGGTGTCAAGAGTCTCCGAAACCGGCGTGTTTGTATGAAAAGGGTAATGAATGTGAAGAAAGCAAGACAGGTTTGTCAGGATCGTGTCATCTGGCACTCGATACTCTGATGTAAGGGACTTGGCGTGAAGATATGTATGTATGTATGTATGTATGTATGTATGTATGTACGTAAGACACATGCATACGTCTTCATATTCTGTTATCATAGTAACGCGGTAATAAAAATCAGTTGACTTTAATTACGTTTAGCATAGAAATAGATAAGATCGTACTGGATACTTGTCACTGTCACTGGTGGCCAGTCGAATGCTATGCAGGAACTTGCACGAACAGAGATCCATCGCCCGCTTTTCCCATTCCTGATGCCATGCCATGATTCAGTCCAAAGAGGAGATTAGTTGTTATACTTATATAGTAGACATGACATGGTCCCACATAAATTTTATCAACACACTATTAGTAAATTTAAGTTATATCTTGCAATAGATTTTCGTTTATTAACCGAGTTCAAAAAAACGAGGAGGGTCTCAATTCACCCGGTTCATATTTTTTTATGTATCTACACCGATTTCTCCGAGGTTTCTGAACAGATTTACGTAATTCTTTTTTTGTTTGATGCGAAATAGTTTCAATTTGTCCCAAAAAATGTGATTCAGGTATACCCATAAGTTTTTATTTTATGAGCATTTTTTATCTACTTTCACTAAATTATAATATCATATCGCCTCTGTGGTCTAGCGGTCCGGGTGTTGGACTTGACTGTATCCCGGGTCGATTCCGATCCCGGGGATTGATCGAATCCCGGGTCGGCGAACAAAATTTTTTCAAATTTTCTATAAAAAGTTTTGGTCGGGATTGGAAATGTGCCCGGTTGGCGATAGGCTTGCCACCTATCACATTGTAGGACTTAGTGTCTTCGGCTAGTCGTGGGTACCCTGGTTGTGCCTCTGCCTACCCCTTCGGGGATATGGGCGTGAAGATACTTTTTTTATAATATCATACATTATATTCATCATTACATCATATCAGCAATAAACTAAACAGCATTAAATAAAAGTAACTACGTTAATAAAAAGCAACTTCAAAATTAAAAGTAAAGATAATATTTTTTTTTACTTTAATTTTAAACTAAATATTATTTCTATGCTCTATTCACTAACAGGATTAAAGCCTAAACTAATAACTATATTATAAGTAAATATTAAATTGGCTTGGCACCGACTTCAAACCTATTAGTAAATAGTACATATACATTATATAATTAATTACAAATCTTTATTTTATTTTAGTTTTTATTTTGAACGTCGGTTTTTATTGACGTAGTTATTTTATGTTGACGGTATTATCATTAATGATGAAAATTTATGCATTATTAGAATAACCAAAATCAAAAACCATTTTGTCGTAATGATATCATAAGTGAAAACGTTGTTAATGAAAAAGAATTTGTATGCATTTTTCTCAAAAGTTGTTTGAGATTGTACTTTAAATTTAATAATTAGGTATTACAAATGCATCATAAATTATTTGGTTGAAATAAATTATTAAATATAAATAAAATTCAAAAAAAAAAACAAATGAAAATGTAATAATTTAAACAATGTTTTTGATAAAATATAGCATTAAGAGATAATAATGTTAATTTAGCCTTAAATAAAATTTGTGTACCAGTTAAGTCTGGTCGAATAGGTGAAGCATAAATGATTGTTATAACACCTCCATGTACCCTATTTGTGCACAAATAAAGAGTTATTATTATTATGTATGAATTATTAACATGGGACCACCTAGAAATCTTAACCCACCTTTCCAAAAACAAATAATTAAAATTAGTTTCTCATTGTCCGAAAAATCGTTTAAAAAAATAAAAATATACTGTTTTTGGAGTCAGTTAAAAATATCTACAGACAATTGTCCGTGACAAATCAGTATACAAAAGAATCTAATCAATATTGAAGCGACAAAGATAATGAAACAACTTCAATAGCTTTTTCGTAACCGAGGAATAACAGAGATTAATTTCGCCTATCCATTTATATCGCTTACTTGTTCAGTCGACAATAAATTGCGATTGGAGAGAAAATGAAAAATGTTTTTTCTTTATACGGTATTCAGGAATGACAAAATTGTGACCTGAATTCTGGTAGAAAGTTCGCTACAGAGTGCTACCATGAACATTTCTAGCAGTATTATTTCCATGTTTCTAAATCTCCACTTGTATAAGCAACTTTATAGCACACGACTTAAGGTCATCTTTCTTGGATGAAGTTAGTTTTATTGAAATAATGCTGTTTGAAGAACTAAATTAATAGTAACCCCGTGTTTTTCAGAGTTCGCCACTTAGAATAGACCAACTGCTGCCAGGCAGTTCGTAAAAGGCGAGCTCTTATTAAAATAAAGGTTATTCCAATTACCTACAATACCATTAGTGTTAGACTATTGTGAAACAACTTGACTGGGTAAGGATCCACCTTACCTATTCCTACCGCCATTATGTCTCATATGTTATCTTTAGGCTAGACATCTTACAATCAGGAGAGCCGTTTGTTAACCGCTCTCCCCCTGTGGTACAAACCTAATCACGTAGCGTCACTTTTTACTCATGATAAAAAAAATATCTTCACGCCCATATCCTGGAAGGGATAGGCAGAGGCACAAGCAGAGCAACAACGACTAGCCGAAGACACTAAGAAAAAAATTTATACTCATGATAAATGAAAAAATAATAAAAGTTTAAAAAAATATTGCTTCAGGCTCGGTGCTTTCTAATATTTTTTGGTAGTAATGAAAATATAATTTTACTACACACCTTTTTAACAACCCCAATTTAAAAAGAAGAGTGTTAAAAAGTTTTAGTGTCTATGTGTATGTATATACATATAACACGTAAAACTTGTATATTATAACATCACTGAAGTACAAAATAATACCTTAGACAGGTACAAACTGGAAATGATTCTTATCTAGGTTCTAGAGTTATTGAATATTTTTACTTTTAAAGTTGTTGTAAGTACATCAGTCAATTTAATAAATAGTATAGTTAAGCTTGCGTTATTAACTCCTTATTTTATTTCGATTTAAGATATTATATTCGGTACTGCTTGACTTATTATAATTAAACATATCTTGGATTTTACATGAAACCTTCTTGCGTTCTACTTATATTACTTTTATATAAATTATGCGCTTCGGCTTTACACTTTCTACTCTTTTTACACTTTATACTTTTATTTTTAAATTGGCTGACCTAATTTAAATTTAAGCAAAGTGAATAATTATGTAATAACAACTCTATATAATATCTATCTATATAACTCTACATAATATCTTTAAAATACATTCGGATTTTCGAAGCTTGACAAATATAGCCGAAGCGCATAATTTAAATTAAATACTGTGTGTGCAAGTGTAGTAGACTTGCGTAACTTGGAGTCTAGAATAGTTTTTTCAATATGACCATGTACCTTAATATTTCCAGTTCATATTAAGTCAGAGCCTGTCAATATTGTGTTTCGATCAAACGTTAAACAATAAAAACCAAAGGCTCAAAATGTGAGATACTCGTATATCCGTTACCATTTTTGGAATTTTTATACGCAGCAAGTTTATCCTGCTAACATGAATTCATTTGCTAACAAGAAACTAAATTAGATGACACTAGCGGCCCGCCCCGGCTTAACACGGTTATGAAATATACATGTTAGCCTTCACTTTTAATCATTTTGTCTATTAAAAAAAAGACGGCATCAAAATCCTTTGAGTAGTTTTAAAGAATTAAGCATACAGAGAGACTTAAGGACATAGGAAAGCGATTTTGTTTTATACTATGTAGTAATACACACTCGAAAAACATAATATTTCACAAGAACAATACTTTTCTAAGAATTTTTTTGTGTTAAAATTCATGAGAATTGATTTTTTTAAAACATGTGGCCTAATTGAAACAAGATCTGTAAGTAATGGTGGAATCAAGTAACGGAGAGAAACGTCAATATCATCGATCTGGTGAAATGACGCTCTCTGGAGACGAGCCGTGCGGCTCGGATGTTGGATAATTGGACTTCATCAACGTCTTTTATGCTCGCCGCCTAAGTACGACTGTTTATAAAAAGTTCAGGCTTTTATTACACTTTGTAATTATACAATTACGATTTTTTTTTACATCGACCTTAGGTATGACAACCGGAGCACTGTGCTTTCGTTTTTAAATTAAATGAAAAAAAAATGTTATCTTACCAAGGGAAGATAAATAATAGGTTTTTACGTTAGAACATAGAGAACAAGTAGACGGCTCTCCTGATGGTAGGAGACTATCTCCTTTTTTTAAATGTTTTTCCTTTTTTTTTTGAAATATGTTGCTAACCGCGAGGTTTTTGCAACTTCACCGGACTGTACATATTTTTCCCGTGTTGGTCCAAGCTCCTTTGCATTAAGCCATTTGCCTTTCTGCTAGGCAGCTCGTATAAAGCAAACATAGACTCATCGCTACTAACACTGTGATATCTGATTAGGTCATAAAGTTTCGCTGCAACTCGCCCGAATTTTTCCACCATTTTTTTCTATTCCTGCCACCATAACATCAGCGCTTGCCGTTGACGTGTTCCGGTTGTAGCCGGTAAACTTACTTTTGCTCGAGGCTTCAGGTTGGCAACGCACCATTATCACCTTTGGCGTTTCTAGGCAGCGTGAATTTCTTGTAATCAGGAAATCCATCTGCATGATTGCCTTTTATATCATAAAAAATTATAAATCCCATAAATGCAATTATTTTGCTATGACCGCGATCTCAGTATATGTGTGCAAATCAGCAGGCTACTTTGAAATATATTAAGGAACACGACACATAAATTATTATAAATAGTAATGCATTTTTAATATTATTGCCAAATTGTAATAATTCCTTTAATATTTGACATTCATTTAAATTTGTCATGACGTCACCAGCCTGCGAATGAGGTTGCGGTCCGGCAGGACAAGTTTTATGGTTTGTTTACATTATAACCACGTATATATTTTGCGTCGGATATAAAACACTATATTTAATTATTTTGTTTTTTTTTCATAGATCGAAAGTGTTATCGATTCCGAACCGTTTTTAGAAAAGTTGGCTGGTGCTTTAGATTCATCTCTGTATACGTTCTGGGTTTCCGTAAGCAGATGTTGTGATACATTTTCACAACTTTTGATAAAAGAAAAGGTACACCTCGGGCAGTATTTGAAGCGTTTTGTATCTGGCTGACCTCAGTTTATTTGTCGTTTTTAAAAAAATACCTTAGGATTTGAACCTTTTCTATTTCGTTGATCGTTTATTCGTATACACACACACACACACACACGACACATGTTCAAATCATATCTGAGATTAATGTTTTTATTATTTTAAACTTCTGAAATATTTAATACTAGGCAACTAAACTAAAATAATTTAATATAAAATTTCCCGATTCAGTGGGGAAAAAATCAATAGCTTGCTTACTTACTACTTGTTTACTTGTTAACTCCGTTGTATAACACATTAAAGTTTTTTGTATCTACCCACTATGAAATGAATTTATGTTTATTATTCAAAAATATTGTTCAGTAGTTTAAGTTCTAGCCCTGATGATGCTGTTATAAGCGAAACCGGTAGGCTATTTATCAAATAATAAATTAAAAGTGATACGTAAAACAGTACAAGTGTTTCTTCATTTAAAAATATGAATATTTGGAAGCCTCAAAACATTTTTCATTATGTATTATTAAGTATCTCGTCTCTATCTAATCGCCTCTGTGGTCTAGCGGTTCAATTGTTGGACTTGACTGCATGAGGTCCCGGGTTCAAATCCTGGGTCGGGCAACAAAAAGAAAAAATTGGTTTTTCCAAGTTTCTTACAAAAAATGTTGCTCGGGATTGGATGTGTGCCCGGTTGGCGACAGGCTTGCCACCTATCACATTATGCGACTTAGTGTCTTCGGCTAATCGTGGGTGTCCTGGTTGTGCCTCTGCCTACCTCTTCGTTGATATGGACGTGAAAATACTTTTTTTTTTATTTGGAAGTCTTACCAAGCGCCCGACAATGGAAAATATCAAATATAAAAAGGCAAGCTACTCCAAGCATCTTGGTTTCATAAATAATTTAATAACACATATCGACCTAACAGATCAATAACATGGCTGTCCTACTGACCGATTCAATTGTTTCTTATTCGAAATTTGAAACCTTTTACTCAAGTAATAAATTTATGTGTACCGAACTGTAAAAGAGAAGTTGTGTTTTCAAATATGTCTTTAGTAGCCTAGAGTTACGACTTTATCGGCATGGTGATGGCTATTGAAGGATTACTACGAGATCTACACTATAGTCGATACTCGATTTTGATGAAATGTCAATTCCGGTGGAATTCCTATCCATTGGTTACTAAATTACATCAAAATTGTCATAGCAGTTTTTCCCAGTGGCTTATACCAATTGTTTTTCCAGATACATTTTCACGGTGTCGACACAGCCTTCTCCCGATTTTATAATATTTGATGTCTCTGTGGGCTAATGTTTCAATGTTAGCGTAGACTACATGAAATTGCGGGTTTGATTCCTGTGCAATTAAAAATCTTAAAATGAAATTATATAATTTGCTATTTCCCTCCACTATTATTAGTATTGCAGCACGGTAAAACAGGAAATAATGAAAATTATGAATCAACTGGACTTATATCCTAAGTTTTGTTTATCTGATATAATTTTGAACCCAAATGAGGGTTTAAACGAACGACAAAGTTTCATATAAATTCTCATCCCCTAATTGTAAAAGGGGTAAAAATTTCCAAATTTCATACTTTTTGCTGTCTATGTTCTTATGCTAACTTTATGCCAAATTTCAGCTACCTAGGACTCGAGAAAAGATTCTAAAATATTTTAAGATTATCAGTGAGCCAATGACGGAATCAACAGTTTTCTGATATCAATAGTAGCTAAAGTATTAGAACTATGTCATCGCCATTTTACATTTTTATAGGTCTACCGTAGACTTTTTATCTTAAATATGATTATCTGGTATAATCCAAGCGAAAGTTTGTGGATTCAAACGTGAACGTGGGTTGAAAAATGAAATACGCATTTTTAAGAGAGCATTAAAGGCCAAATGTCACGATTTTTGCAGACCTTTCTGTATCCTTTCACATTCATTATCATTTTCTTACAAAAACACTGATTTCGGAGACTCTTGACACCACCCTCTAGACGAGAAACGAAATGTTTTGAAAAATGTAGTTAGGCAGTGCCCTCACGCTTGACTTTTTACTTTGCCCGTCTAGACGGAGGCATTCCTGTGATCCCATATAGTTTATTTAACTCAGTAATAGTGACGCATTTTAAGGATCTGAGAGTTTTTAAAATTGTTCTTCTTGTCTTTGAGGTTCCACGTTACATTTTTGTGGCAGATACAAGTACCCGTCTCTCTAATGGCAAGAGGTAGCCAAGGCCTGTAGACACCACGGATGTTAAAGGTGCGTTGCTGTGTTTTAGTCAAGGTGTTAAATAAATTGTGCTACTGGCTACCCTAACCTCCGGCCAAACCCGAAAATGACACCTTCATTCTAACAGGCTAGTTGCGATATTTACTTTTCCACCAGTGGTCTTGTTGGCAGTTATTTGTTTGACCTTAGCTTACATTTTATGAGTTGCTTTGCAAGAAGGGAGTTGACCTACAGTGCATAGGAGGTCGAGACGGGAAACATCATCTAAAAATATTTCCTGATTATTAATTGTTTATATGTAGATGTGGAAGACATTGAAAATCATATTAAGCTTATTATACTATGAAAATACTTCAAATCCGGTCCAGAAGTCTTAAAGTTTTTTATTGCAAGAAAAATATTTCCTTTTTAATATAAAAGTAATAAAAGGAAATTATTTTGGTAACAATTGGCAAATTATAGAAAAATACTTTTAGGAAAGAGCATTTAAAATGGAATGATTTCATTTAGATTTTTTTTTAACATCTTGCCCGTGAATTAAATTAAAAGTTTTGGAAAGTTGTGAAGAATAAGCAAAAGAATTTTTAAGTCAATAAAGAAAAAAAAAAACC